>JAJHZJ010000575.1:1989453-2415397 GCA_023548195.1 Bettongia penicillata ogilbyi | reverse complement strand
AAGGGCAGCCTTGGGCTGGCACAGAATCTACCCAGATCATATATTTTATCCATTTGTAAATAAAACAAATGAGGAACAGGTCAACTGGCCTCCCAGGATCACCTTAATAGAAATGGGAAGCATCTTTTGATTCAGACTATTGGCACATGTTGCTCTCTCATTGCTAAGCAGAGAATGACAGCTAACTTACTGGATATGAAGTCAAGATTCAGAAAGATCTCTCAAAGCTGGACCTTTGAACTGACTCTAAAGAAGTAAAGTAGAAATAAATGTAAAATCTTCTGCTTGAGTTCAAGAAATCAACTCCACAAGTACATATGGGACAGACATTGTTCAAAGTTTGGAAAAATATGTGGAAGTTTCAGGGGAGGTTAAGTTTGCAGTGAGTGGTCCCAGTGCCGTATCCACCGTCCAGATTAAGGCCAGTGGAGTTTCCATGAGCCAGCTGGTGATCACTCGTGGTACTCTGTTCTGGTCAGACCATACCTGGAGCAGTGGTTCCATTTTGGATGGCACATGTTAGCAAGGATATTGATTAGCTGGTGAGTGACCAGGATAGCATTAGACCTGAGGTCCATGACATTTGAGGATTAATGTTATATCCATGTTACACCTGGAGAAAGAGGAGGACGTAAATCATGATTATCTTATAGAAGACAGAGTAGATGTTGTCATCTTCATTGTCATTGCCCTCATTGTTGATGGTGGTTGTAGTGGTGGTGAGTTGCTGGAGAAAAGTCTAGGGAGCAACAGATAAAAGCTGCAGAAAGGGATCAGGAAAACCATCTCTACAGTCAAAGTTATCCAGAAGTTGAATCAGTTTGTAGAAATTGATGCTAGAATAGGACAGGACACAACTTCAGGAGATCTAGTTTCAAGTCTCAGTCATGGTGCTTAGGGGATATGTGATTTTCAGCTCAAAATCTGTGAAATGGGGATAATGTTCTCTCCCTTAATCTCTGTCTCACAGCCTGGTTGTGAATAAAGCACTCTATTAATAAAGCATTCCTATATAAATGTGGTTCCAAGAGGACTACTTAGTGTGAAGAATTCTGCATAGCATTATTACTTGCCATCCCCTTGTCCAGCTCAATAGCCTGTGGTCACTCTAATGGGGAAAAAAGTAGAAAAAACCCAAACAACTAATTGACTTCAGATCCAATTGCTGTTACTCTCTTAAAGTAATTCAAGCAACCATCTAAAAATATCAATTGGAGTCTCAATAGTCATAGGAGGAAGAAGGTAATTAGTGCGTGAGAAGATGCGTAATTTACTTCCCTAAAATTGTGCTTGGCCACCTCTGCCTGAAATCACATGATGCCTTTGGGAAACTGAAAGAAGGCAGGATGTGGCATAGCACCATGAAAGTAACCTTAGCAAGAACTCATCAAATAGACTCAACAAGGGGAAAGTAGGTGACACAAAGGGTAGAACGCTGGTCTGGAATCAAGAGGACCTGAGCTCAGATCCAGCTTCAGAAACTTTCTAGCTGTGTGACCCTGGGCAAGTCAATTAATGACTGCTTGCCTTAGTTTCCTCATCTATAAAATGGATACAACAATAGTACCTACCTCCTAGGGTTTTGGGGAAGAGAATCTCAGTTACAGACATAAAATATTGTATTAAGTATCTGTAAGTCATCTATTGTGGAGAGATGATGGATTCAAGTTGTTAGATTTTTAATATTTTATTATATTCTCTTAGTAAATGAGAAATACAGGAACTTTATAAAACCATAGATTTAGAAGCTAGGGTTATACACTGGGAAACTGAGGCCAAGGCCAGTTAAGTGACTTGCCCAAGGTCCCTCACAGAGAAAGTACAGAGGCAAGATTTAAATGCAAGTCTCTTGAATCCAGGTTCTGAGATCCAATATCTTCATGCCTTCTGGTCCCAACCTCACCTTTTTTTTTTTTAAGGGTATCTTTTTAAATTTTTTAAAATTTTTTAGTTAAATTATTTTATTTGTTTTAAGTGTTCTACAATCACTTTCATATACCTTAGATTTTTTTCCCCTACGTCCCCCTCATCCTCTCTCCCTCAGCACTCCCTCTCTGAGATGGCATACAATTTTATATAGGTTCTACACATTCGTTCCTACTAAATACATTTTTACTTTAGTTATGTTGCATAGAAGAATTAAAATGAATGGGAGAAATCATAAAACAAAACAAATCAAAACATAATGCTAAAAAAAATAGTCAACTTCATTTTGTGATCCAGTTCCATAGTTCTTTCTCAGGATGTGAAAGGCATTTTAACTCAAGTCCATTGGGAATTTTTTAAGCCCTTGCACTGCAATGAAGTGCTAAGTCTACCAGAAAAATTCCTCTCACACTGTGGTTGTTGCTGTGCACAAAGTTCTCCTGGTTCTGCTCCTTTCACTAAGCATCAGCTCATATAAATCTTTCCAGGCCTCTCTGAAGTCTTCCTGTTCATCATTTCTTAAAGCACAATAGTATTCCATTATATTCATATACCACAATTTATTCAACCATTCCCCAATTGATGGGCATCCCCTTGATTTCCAGTTTTTAGCCACCACAAAGAGAGCTGCTACAAATATTTTTGTACATGTGGGACCCTTTCCCATTTTTATTATCTCTTAGGAATACAGTCCTAAAAGCTATATAGCTGGGTCAAAGGATATACACATTGTTGTAGCTCTGTGGGCATAGTTCCAAATTGCTCTCCAGAATGACCAACCTTACCTTCTTTAAGATTTATTTGCCCTCCACATGCTCTAGATAAGTTCTTTACTGCTATGGTCTACAGTTTTCAATCCATCCTCCATTTCATGTCACTACCAGTTTGTTTCCCCAAAGAACCAGGGGATGGGTGACAGCTTATCAAGGTGAACATCATCCTCTCGAATGATGCGGATAACCACTCATATATCCCTGCCCACTCTGATTTGTGGATTCTCTGTTTTTATAAAAGACATGGGATACTGGATCTGCCTGCACTAGAGGACAAAAATGAATGTTTGTCAATAGTAAAATCTTTATGCAGGAAAGCAAACTATCTGAATTAGGCCTCCCAAACTGAAGGGGATAATTTCAACATTTTGTGGGTTTTAGAGAAGGATTGATGCTTTGATTATACAATTTACAGTGGAGAGAAAATAATTCATAATAAGCCATTCATCCTTACTGTGACTAACTATATGTGTGCTTTTAAATAATTTTATTTTAAATCACTTGAATTTCTTAATGTCAATCTTTTTGTGAAAGTCAAAGGTACTTAACATGTTAGCAAAGAAATGAAATCACTTTGACTCACTTTGCCCTGCTAAAAAATGGGAGTAATCGGCTTTAATTGCAGCTTTTAGTAATTGGGAGGATTAATTCACATTTGTAAAGTCCTTTGAAGATTAAGTATTACCCAAGTACAATATTATGTGCATTCATTCATTTATTACTGCAGAAGCCAATGACTGTCATGTAGGCAGATTTCTTATAATCTCTTGGTGACTGGCCCAGTTTTGCTACTTGAAGGGATGGCAGCTTAGTCTAGTTAATTAGAAAAATCATGAGAAAAATATAAGATGCCCGTGAAGGCCTAGGGAAAAAAGCACCCCAGTAATGATCAGCCTGAAAACAGTAATAAACACTGACACCTGAGGTAGCCTTCTACATATGTTATGGCATTACTAATCATTTGGCAGGTAGGAGATGGTCTATTCTTGTTGGCATATTCTCTAGGAGAGTTTTGAAAAGGCATAGGCTTCACCCGTCTATTTAGCCCTTTGCCGATGTCTTCCTTTGCCCACATTTTGAGGAAGTAATGGTGTTCCCTCCACTTCCAAGTGCAGACATTCTTGCTGAGTCTGAGACAACATGTTAAAGCAAAGCTTAAGTGTGATCTGGAAAGCAGGTAGGGCATCTGAGCAGTGGGAGCAGGAAGGAAGCAAATTCTGCCTGATGCCCCAAGGGATCAGCATCTCTCCACTCTGAGACGCCCTAGAGGCCTCTGGAATGCCCCTGGAAGAGACCAGGCTTTTGGTCCAGTGCTCCCAAGCTCCTTATTCTATGGATCCCTGTTGCTTGGGGAATAGTCTTGAAGACCCTCCTTCCCTTCCATGAATCACAAAGACTCATCCAAGCAAGTCTGTAGCAGATAGTTCCATAGAGCATATGTCAGGCATATATTTGCTTTAATATATGCTGGAGATGCAGCGACAAGAAAGTTAAACAATCCCTGCCCTCAAAGAGTTTATGTTTTAATGCAAAAAGAGGACACCCATCTATGTTCTTGAAAGTGGAAGGTGGGAGCAGATCCTCTGAGGACTTGGGTAGAAGATGACTGGGAAATATGCTGGAGGCCCACACCCAGGCAAGATGAGGGTAAAGCTGACCTATTAGAGCCAGGGGCCTGAGGGACTGAGGTCAAGTTTCTGGTGGGAGGCAGATGGCAACGATGGCTTAAGAGCAGATGGCATGGTCAGGATATAACATGGAGACCCTACAAAGGTAAATCTAAAGCTCATCTTTCAGAGCATGGGGATCCAGGGGTAAAGATAATAACTGTAAAGTGCTTAGCACAATAAAAAAGTGGTAGCCATCATGATCAGCTATTACTACACGTGCAGTTCTCAAGGTATGATCCTCAGACAAGGGGGATTCCCCTAGCCTCTTTTACAAAGTCTGTAAGTTTAAAACTATTTTTTGTGATTTGCTTTTTTCACTCTCATTCATTCATTGATATGGTCTCAGGTTCCACATCTTGGCTAACCTTTACGAAACTACTCCTGGTAGAGTTTTGGTGAGTGTTGAAAAATGTCCACCATTGTCTGAAAGATCTCTTCAGATGCTCTTTTCTTTCCCTACTCCATGTCTTAGTGATGCCGTATTCTCCTCATATACTTCCACCAAATCTCCACAGACAATGCAGAAGCAGAGAGCAGAATCTAGCTAATATCAACCAAGTGAATCATTGAAGAGATCTGCAAAATAGTAAGGAAATGCCACCTTTCTCACTCAATTTTTTCTTTTGGAAAATAGTTTTTCTTTTTTATGCTTATTTATTTACTTTTAGTTTTCAACACTCATTTCCACAAAATTTTGAGTTCCAAATTTTCTCCCCATGTCTCCCCTCCCCTACCCCAAAACACCATGCTTTCTGATTATCCCTTCGCCCAATCTGCGCTCCCTTCTATCACACCCCTCCCTTTCCTTATCCCCATCTTCTCTCTTTTCTTGTAAGGCAAGATAGATTTCCAAATCCCATTACATATATTTCTTATTTCCCAGTTGTATGTGAAAACAATTGTAATGTGTAAGGAGAAAACAATTCTCAACATTTGTTCTTAAAACTTTGATTTCCGACTTCTCTCCCTTCCTTCCTCCCCACTGAGAAGGCAAGCAATTCAATGTAGGCTATATACGTGTAGTTTTGAAAAAGACTTCATAACAGTCATTGGAAAAGACCCTGGTGTTGGGAAAGATTGAAGGCAAAAGGAGTAGGGGAAGGCAGAGAATGAGATGGCTGGATATTGTCATGGAAACAATGAACATGAGCTTGCACAAACTTCAAGAAACAGTAAAGGATAAAAAGGTCTGGTGTACTATGATCCATGGGGTCACAAAGAATTGGACATAATTGAACAACAAAAATGAATTATCTTGCTTTTTGTTTTTCTGCTGTGGCAGGTAATTAGGAATTTACCTTTTTGAAAAAGGAAAAATAACAAAAATTTTTTGTTTGCTTTAGGAAGCCTGGTAAGACTATGAATAGAAAGGGGTGGGGCTAGAGAATGAAAGCCGAGTGACCAGTTCGGAGGATATTATTGTATGGTATCTTCTCCAGCACCACAAGATGGGAGTGTCAATCCTGTGGCAGTAAGCTCTCCTTAGAGTCCAACTCTCATGATCATTCATTGCTACTGGAAAAACCACAGTTTTGACCATATATAACTTTGTTGGCAAGGGGAAGTCTCTGCTGTGATGAGAACCTAGGCAATCACTCAGGCAGGTTGATGGTGCATTGGATAGAGTGATGGGTCTGGAGTCATGAACATGTGGAGTCACAAAAGTGTTCCTCAGCCCCACGGTTTGAGAGTCATTTCTGTGGCAATCAGATTTCCTTCTAGTCCTAGTCTGACAGCCATACATTGCTACTGGAGAAACCATAGCTTTGACTATGTGGATATTGTTGGCAAGATGAAGTCTCTGCTTTTTAGTCTGCTGTCCAGATTTACCATGGCTCTCCTTCCAAGGAGCAAGTTGCCACGTGTAGTGATCTCTGAGCCCAAGAATATAAAATCTGGCACTACTTCCATTTCTTCTACCTCCGTTTGCCAGGAAGCGATGGGACCATTTGCCAAGATACTAGTTTTTTTGATGTTAAGCTTCAAGCCAGCTTTTACACTCTCCTCTTCCACCCTCAGCAGGAGGCTTCTTAATTATTCTTCAATTTTTTCCCTCAGAGTGATATTGCCTGCATATCTAAGATTGTTGATATTTTTCCTGGAAACTCTTAAGGCTTTTGAATATATGGCCTGGGATTTTGCATGACTGTACCCTGTATATAACTTAAATAGATAAAGTGACAATATTCAGCCTTGTTATATGCCTTTCTGAATCTTAAACCAACTAGTTGTTCCATGTTTAGTTCTAACTGGTGTTTCTTGGCCCTCATACAGGCTCCTCAGGAAACAAATAAGGAGATCTGGTATTCCCATCTCTTTGAGGACCTGCCACATTTTATTTTGATTCACATAGTCAAAGGCTTTAGGGTAGTCAATGAAGGGGAAATGAATGTTTTTCTGGAACTCCCTTGCTTTCTCCATAATCCAGTGCATGTTGGCAATTTGGTCTCTAGTGCCTCTGCCTCTTTGAAAACCAGTCTGGTCTTCAGGTAATTCTCCATTCACCTATTGCTGAAGCCTAGCTTACAGAATCTTAAGTATAACCTTGGTGTATGAAATGAGCATAATTGTAACATGAACACTCTTTGGCATTGTCGTTCTTTAGGATTGGGATGTAAGCTAATCTTTTCCAATCCAGTAGCCTCTCTTGTGTTTTCCCGAATATACTGGCATATTGAGCAAGATAAAACATACAAAAGCCCCTTCCCTTCCTTTCTTACAAAGAAAATACACACACATATACACATATGTACAGGTACACATACACACATAAACGATTTGTCCTAAAGAATTAGGGTTAGATTTAGTCTTGCCTTAGACTTGTCAAAATTCTTGACCACAGTCTATTTCTGGGGATTCCTGTGATTCTCTGAAGATGTACCAGAAAGCTCTGGGAAAGCTTCAATAGCAAAGATTCATTAGGTTTTTATGTGTTGTAGTCCCATGACCAGTCAGTATGGAGAAGTCTATGGACTGGATCTCTTCTCAGAATCCTGTTTTTAAAAGCATCAAATAAAATAGTATTAGTATTTTATGGAAATAGTATTATATGTCACATTATAGTGAGGTAGTTACCAAAATGTTAAAACCAAAATTAGCAGTAAGTTCCCAGACCCCAGGTTAAGAACCCCTGATCTCTCGAGATTATGACATCTTGGGAAAGAAACAGACCTTAGGGGCAAATAAGGTGCTTTCATGCCTCTGCCGGTGCCTAAAGTTTAGACAGCATATTGTCCATCTCCATGTATTCTACTAAGGCAGATTGTCATCCCCATAATCAGAAATATTCATTATCACAGTCATGGTGGTCATTTGGGAAGGTTAATGAGACAAGGCAGATGAAAGGGGGAGGCACTAGAGAATAGGATATGGCTTTATGATCAAGATATTATGACCTCTGGAGCAAAGATGGAGTATATCTATTGAGGGCAGAAAACCTAGAGATGCACAGAGATGGAGGTCATGGGCTCATATAACTGGAGATGATAACTTGCCCAAGGTCACTTGGAGAGAGCAGCAAAAGTGAGATTGGAACCCCAGACCTTTTTTCCCAACCCTGGCGCTTTTTGCTCTGTGTTCTGAGGGTTCTCTTCTCTACACTTCTACAATTTCTTGACCTGCCCTGCTTTGTCATCTTCTGTGCACCGCTACAGCAGTGAGGTGACTTTCCAATGATGGAATGATCAGAGGTTCTGTAACTAACCAGGTCTGGGGGAAGCCCAGAGTAGGATTCTGATGGTGTGTGAAGAAGGAACCCAGAATGAGGAAGAAGTCAAAGGGACTTGGGGAGATTCCTGTCAGCAGATGAGAAGGAGGAACGGGAGTTGGAAGAGGACATACACTGAGTTATCCTTGAAATTCGGGTAAGGTACATAGCACACAACCAGTTGGGGAAAATGGCAGCTGGACCGTACTGGGGACATGCCATATTCTAACGTGCATTGGCTCCAACTTTTATTAACTTGAATAACTATGGGGAAAATGTGAAAAGGTTGAATTGTCAATAATGGCAACTTTTAGAGACTGACTCAGAAATACAGATCCTACTTTAGGACAGCTGTCATAGTTCAACACAAGGGCCTAGGAGAGGTGGAGTGTTGGGGGATCCATTCCAACAGGCGTATATTAAGCACTTATTTTATGCCAAGTACTGCTCCAGGACCCGAGCTAAGCAGTCTTTCCCTCAAGGAGATTCCATTTTGTGACGGTGAGAAGAAGATTGAAGATGATGGTGCTTGATGGTGGGCTTCTGAGTTAGACCCTGTTTTTATGACATATCAGCTCTGTGATGTGGGGCTGTCACTTCATGTCTCTGTCCTTTGGTAAACTACTGAAATAGGCCTTTCTTCTTTTGCCCTTTTGTAGCAGAAGAGATTGGGGAAAGGCATGATCATGACCGTCCCCATTTTAAAGCCTACACTCTTTGGCCGTTTACTTCCCAAAGGCAAAAAATAACCTGCTAACTAGACCTGTCACCGAAAGTACACTTTTCATGACTCAGTCTCATTTTTTTCTCTGAGGTTGCTGTCACCTGTGTGCCATTTTTGGCTATGGGGTTATTTCAAGTGGCCATCTGGACCCATTCCATATTTAGATGAAAATATTCTCTGAGGCTGATGCTGCTGTAGCAACATCTAGAGACATAAATTAGGCTGGTTCAGGAGAACCTGGTGGAAGAACTTTCCCTATTTAGCTGATGGCAGACAACAGGCAGAAGCTTTTTACTTTTAAAGGAAACCTAATAAAGGGCATTCTTCTCATTGTTTACACCGTGTGATTTGTAGTACTGGCCATGGGAGAACCACTAGGACTATGTATCAAAAGGCATTTTCTTCAGGATGAATGATAAACCTTCTGCCCTGCTCCCTGACCTCACTACAGGCTTATGTTAACAGAAGAGAATGCAAGATTTTTTTTTCCTGTTATGATGAAGGAAGAAAAAGAAGTTATTTTGCTGCCAATGGGAGTTTCTTAGGAGAATGGAGTCGCGTGATGGTTGTTCAGAGTAAGGGTGCTAGACATCCAGCCTGGAAGACCTGGGTTGGAATATCGCCTCAAACCTTTTCCGGTTATTTGGATGAGTCCAAGTCCCTAGAACTGAATCATGGGATAATCAAGCTAGATCTGGAAGCATTAAGCTGGAAGCTGGAAGGAACCCCTTTACTTTCAGATGAGGAAGCTGCCACACAGAGGTGCTATGGGATTTTCCCAAGGGCATACCAAGTAGGAAGTGGAAAAGGTGGGACCCAAACCCAGTCTTGTTTTAATTCCAATTCTATTTTTCTTTGTATTGTAGTGCCTAAGCTCTCTGTATCTCAGTTTGCTTCATTTATAAAATGGAAATAATGCTGCTTTATAGGGTTATCCACAGACCCAAGGGGAATGGATGTGAGGTGCTCTAACATAAAACTTCAGCTATTATTTTTATTAGCCATAAAATATGGATTCTGCCTCATGATGTGTTTATAAGGATGCTATGATATAGTTCAGGGCAGCTAGGTGGCACTATAGTGCACAGAGTGCCCAATCTGGAGTCAAAAAGACTCATCTTGCTGAGTTCAAATCCAGCCTCAGACACTTGCTAGCTGTGTGATCCTGGGCGAGTCACTTAACCCTGTTTGCTTCAGTTTTCTCATCTATAAAATGATCAGGAGAAGGAAAATGGCAGGCCACTCTAGTGTTTCTGCCAAGAAAACTCCCAGTGGGGTCACAAAGAGTCAGAAATGACTGAAAAGACGCAACAACAAACCTCACAATATTTTTGTAAGGATGATAGGAAATAACACAGAGTGTTCCAAAAGTCTTTGAGTGAAAGTTAGCAGAGTTTTCATGGCTTGAACGGAACTAAGAGTTTTAGGACAGGGGGTATATGTAAACCAGGCGATATGATATAAATGTTAGCTGTTACTATAATGCTTGTTATTATTACTTTGTGACTGAAAGGAACCTGGAGGCTTTGCTGGGATCCCTCCTTGTGAGAGATTTATTTATTTTTTGGAGTTCCCAAACACAGTACGTGCTGGAGGGAGGAGGAGGAGGAGGAGAGTGTCTGAAATGTTTTCCCCTCAAATTCCTAGAATTTCCACCTGAGCTCTGCTTATGTCAAGCATTTTAGCTTTCTGACTTGACATCCCATGATGTTGTGCTCAGTCCTCGGAGCCCATTTCCCCATAACACAGACACAGGTAGGGCAGTGCTCTGAGTTGAGCAATTGAAATGATTCAAGAGCTGAGGGAAGGAGTTCAAGATGCAGGATTAGAAAGGGAGGTGCAAAAAAGGGAGACTTAAAGTGTCTGAAGCTATCTGAAGACTGAGAATTTCTAGAGGAAAAATAATTTTTTACAAGGCAATAATTAAGGAGCAGAAAATGACCATTTAATGGCCAGAAAATGCTGTGACATTCGTTTGTGACAAGTGGGAGCTATGATTTTTCCAATCGAGAGAGGGTTACTTACACTCGGCAGAAAAAAAAATATGGCATTAGAAAATGTCCTGCAGCTGCCACTGACCAGGGCCTGGTCTAGAAGACTTAATGGGTCCCTTCCCTTGACATCTTGCATAAGGCCATGAATAAAGCATTCCAATAAGCAAGAGGAGAGCTATGAAATTTTTATACAGCACTAAAGATAGCCACAAGGGGAAATCAAAGTCAGAGGAAAAGTAATACACAATTGAGAAAATGGCATTCAGTTGGGAAGAGAAATAGTTTGCAAATACAACTGCTCATTTATCTTCTGGCTGGTGTGCCCAGGCCTGACATCAGGGTGACACAGGACAGCCTTCAGAAATGCCAGGCAAGGTTACATCTTGACCATTATCTCTAAACAAAGCAGCAAAGGACAGGAGAATGCTTCTGTTGTGTCTGGGGATTGTGGACCTACTGGGAGAATGAAGGAATGGTTATGGAGTGTTAGAGCTCAAGCCTATTTTTCAAGGTGTTATTTTCTTCAGCATTTTTTTGGGTCTCCTTTACCAAAGTGTTGACCCCTTTTTCATGCTTTTCTTGCATCTTTCTCATTTCTCTTCCCAGTTTTTCCTCCACCTGTCTAACTTGATTTTCAAAATCCTTTTTGAGCTCTTCCATGGCCTGAGTCCACTGGACATCCACCTGGGATGTCTGGGATACAGAGGCCCCGACCTCCATGTCTTTCCTTGATGGCAAGCATTGTATTTCCTCATCAGAAATGATGGGAGGAAGGAACATCTCTTCCCCAAGAAAGTAGCTCTCTATGGTCTCATCTTCTTTCCTTTTTCTGGGCATTTTCCCAGCCAGTTACTTGACTTTTGAGATTCATGTCCACCCCTGCCTAGATCCGCCCAGCTAGTGCTTGAGGTCTGAGATTCAAATGCTGCTTCCCAGCTTCAGGGCTTTGCGGGGTGGGTGGGGCTGCTATTCAATGTGAGCTTAAGTTCTGGTGCTGGGGTGGGGGCAGGGCCGCCTCCCAGGCTCAGTTCCCTCAGGGGGTTTATGCAGAGACCTTTGGTAATAGCCCTGAGCTCCTGTCTGCTCCGGGAGTGCCGGGCCGCGGCTGCCTCTGCCGCTTCCTCTGCTGCTGCCTCTGCAGCTCCCTCCACCACTGCCTCCCAAGAGTGCCCGAGCCATGGAGACACCCTGCTCCCCTCTTGGCCAGCCCAGAAGTCTCTCTCACTGACCTGTAGTGCCTGTGGGTGGAGGGATCTTCGCAGCCGCAGGAGGTTCTGTCCCTGAAACTTCTCGGGTCTGCTCCTCTTGGGGCTGCGGCCAGGGCAGCGCAGGGGTGGGCTCTGCTGTCTGGTGTGCGATGGACCCCTGGGGACGGCTTTCCAGGGTTCTCTGGAATGGAAACCTCTTCCATTGTGTTTCTGCGTGGCTTGCTCTGCTCCAGAATTTGTGGGGAGTTCTTTTTACAGGAAATTTCTGGGCTGTGGATTCAGAGCTAGCATACGTAAGTCTTTCTACTCCGCCATCTTGGCTCCTCCCCCACCACTGTTGTTATTCAAAGATGCGCCCAAGAGGCAGCAGAACCCAGTGAGGAAAGCTGGCTGAGAAACTGGGAAGACAGTAGTTTGAATCTTGATAGGTATCAGGTCTTTTGTTAATCACGAGTTCCTGTCACCAATGAAATCACAGGTCTGGCCCCCAAATAACAAAGACACAATCACTCCTTTGTCTTAGGGAAAAATGGAGTTCATTAAGAGGATCATGAAACTTTCCTAAGTTAATTTGTCCAATTCAGGGTCCATTTGCATTGTGTGCCCAAGATACATATATAAAAAGACATGATTCATAGGTTGCACATTCATCTATAGAAAAAGATTCTTTATCCAGTTAGTTTTTCCTGTGTAGATAATTAAATTCTTTTTTTCCCAGGAATCTCCAGAATGTTCCAGATGGCTATACAATCAGCAAAATATTATCTGCAAATGGGAACACCTTATCATTGTCTAAAGGGAGTTTCTTTACACCTTGAACTGTTCGAGATCTTCATGACACCATCAATTGTGATTATATATTTCATTTTACTTCAGTAACCCAGTGGATCATTGGACAAGGTAAGCTTTATTTTGCTGTCTTTCAAAAATTCTTGTCTAATGTAGACATGTGTATAGAAGATACACATGAGAGGTGAATGTTTAGAGTTCTATTTTGCTCTGTTAACTCAAATGATTTCTTGTAGATAGAGCAATTATTAAATACTTATTACACTCCAGGTACTATGTTCGCCTCTGGGAATAAAAATATAAGGAAACAAGACAGTTCCTACCCTCAAAGACCTTACATTCTAATGGGGTGGGGATAAATGAGGAACTGACAAGAGGAAGGGGGGAGAAAAGGGAACCCATCCAGGGAGAAGAGGTGGAGAAGCTATCTTGAGAGTGTGTCATACCGGGCATGGTCATCATAGTTGGGGCCCCACCTAAAATATTGATTGAGGGAAGCAGACACTAATATGCAGGATCTCATGGAGAAAGTTTTGCTACAATGAGAAGGCAGCTGGTGAAGCATCCAGTGGGGAGTATAATCAATAAACAGTAAACATGAAAGGATCTTTTACTTTCTACATTTTGAAAGAAACTAATATTGGACTATTATATTAATAACCAATTACTAATTTATGATTCACCTTTTTCCTTTTATTTCTGTTAAGCCCCAACTCCTATAAAGGTCTCTGAAGGGCATGGTTGAATGATGATGAGGATGCTCCTAGCCCCCCTAAGGCATAAATTCATTAACTAAATTGGGCAGGACCCCAGCCAACTGGGAAAATTAATCTCTTTTAGAGTCTAAACAGAATACAGTCTGTGTGAGTTTTTGTCTGGGGGAGGAACCCCCGTCCTTGATCATCTCCATTAGAGTTTAGGGCAACCCAGTTCATGAATGAGTAAAGTAGCCAGATAAGTCCAGATCAAAATGCTTTCACCTGACCAGAGGCCTTGAGGCTGCTGAGTTTCATGATCAAGCTAAGTTCTCAGCAAGCTCACCTCCTCATAAAAAATCCAAAAATCAGGGTTGATCTTCATTTGGCAGGAGAATTCTCTTTGAGAAGTGATTGAAGGTGATTCAGTTTCTCTGGGTGTCTTTGGTTACCTAGAAAAACCATTGACCACCAATTCATTGATTAGAATCTAGCCTAATTAATATGTTGATTACTAATTGCCTGGAAACTCTGTCTCTTGAGGTTTGAATTTGTCGTAATACTTTGATAAAATGGTAAAAATGTAGTATACTATGAAACAGAGGTGTTAAATATGCAGTCAATCCAGAGTGTAGCCTAAATCAGATTAAAATGTAATTGAGAAATATTGAATAAAACAAACATGCAGTAAAACATAGACAATGCTACTATGTGCTTTTCTAAGTCAAAATGTCACATGAATGGATTCTTATGTAGAGTTTAATGGTCTCTGTTTCTATCTCAGTTTGACTCTGCTGCTGGGAATTCTTGACTTGCTCCTTTCTTATATACCCCTCATGGATGCCGCCAGTGTGTGTAATTATTCTCCTGTGTGTTTTATATAGAAGAGAAAGGAGGCATATGAGTTAGTAGTTATTTGTGTCGTGGTCACATTTTAATTTTTATGTTTAGATAGCAGTAAGTACCAATAAATTTTTCTGTGCCTTCAGTATTTTTACCTGTTTCAGGTACCTTGATAATCAGTCACCGTGAGCCTCAAAATTTTCTTTCTTCAGTATCCTGGCCTTCTTCTTTACCTCAGATTATAGATATAGAGATGAAAGCATTCATAGAAGTCATTTCTTAGTTCAATCAACCAATCATCATTTATTAAGCACCTACTAGGTGCCAGGCACTTTGGTAAATCCTGGGAATTCAGGCCCAAAGAGATGAAGCAATTTGTTCTGTATCACATAATTAGTAAGCAACAAAACAGGACTGACCCTGCTTCTTTCCCATCTCTCTTTTCTTAGTTAGCATCTACACTTTGTATAGAAGTGCATATGAGTCTGTGATATGGATACCCAAATATGACTCTACTGACCTTAATGGCAAAAATTGTTTGTCATTAAAAATGAAAGACTACCTTTGCAGATCTTTTCCCTTTTTTGTCTTTTCTTGCTATTTTCCTTCTAGTTTCACCATAAATTCTCTTGATGCCTTTGGAGTTTCTTGCCAAGCTTTTTCAAAGCTAACCTTTTCCTATATTTCTGATTGTTTTACCAAGTGATATTACTTACTCATAATCTTCACCAAGTTTCTTCATTAGAAACAATTTCATATTCTAAGCCAGTGTTGCCCTTGGATGTCATTTCTTTCCTCTTGACAAAGGATGAAGTCTTTCCTGGCTGAGGTGATTTTTTTGTATCTTTTTGCCACCTTGTTATAATAACTGATTTACATTACTACCTTTTGATATAGAATTTTTATAGTCGGTGCCACCGTTTTCTTCCTTGATTTCTCTATCAGAGAGAGATCTTTTGGTACAAAGGAGTGCTGAATTGCTGAATTGGAGTTGAAAGACCTGAGTTCAGATCCTGACTCTACTACTTACTTTCTATGTGACCTTGATTAAGTCACATCTTTTTTGGGGGGGATTCATTTCTCACATCTATAATAGAAAAGCATTGGACTAAATAATCTTTAAGGTCCCTTCCAGACTACAAAACTATAATGAATTTCTCATTTGGGATATCAATAACTTATTTACATAGGTGTTGGAATAATCTTAATTGCATACTATACAAATATTATAACTACATGTTATTACCTCAAAGAATAATATACACATTTGTATAGTACATTAAATTTTTTGAAAAAATTTTTAAAACTTTAAAAACTTTCCTCAGATCTACCATGTAAATTTAGTAACATAAATTTTATTAAATAAACATCATACAGATGAGAAAAGTGCACCAATGAAAAGTAAAGAACAATGTTCTGGACATGTAGCTAGTAAATCCCCAAAGGCAGATTTGAACTCATGTCTCCTGACATCACTCTATCTACTATTCCAGATTTCCCCCTGTAAGAGTTCTAAGCAAAGTATTTATTACAGCTGGTCCAAGTGGAGCCAAGATGCTTACTTACTGGGGGCATAGGGATGGCTTCATAAAGCTCCTAGCATGTAAGCCTGGTAGGATTTCCACAGGCTTGTGGGTATGAGGAGAGGATGTGGGTGGTTGGAGGACATTCCAAGAGAATGAAAAAATAGACATTTGGTTTCTTCATGATGATGGCTGAACCAACTGTTTGTGTGTGGATACAACCCCAGGAAGGAAGAAATGGGACAGAAGAACACAGTAAAATAGAAAATTTGAAATTCTGGTAAATGGAATCAAAATAAGGGACACTTTTTCATCCAGTAAATAAACCATTTAGTTATTCAAAAATAAACTCCAATGACAACAGGATGTGAGTCCACCAGCAAGCAACACAATCAATCGCATGACAAAGAAATGACATAAAATGTCGCCCCCTGCAGAGGATGCTCCCTACACCAGCCTGGATGTTTTCCCCTGTGACTTTATGTGAGGAGCTCCAGGGAACAGTCTGCAACTGAGTCTATGGGCCAGACAGGGTTATGTCAAGTCAGCCCCAGCTCTTCGGCTGGCATTGCCTGGTCAGTCGTGGAAACTGACATTTGTAGAACCCTTTCAGGGTCACAGAGACCTTTTTAAACACTCCTCCTCTTTATCCTCACAAGAGCCCTGCCAAGTAAATTCCACTGATAGTCTTGTTCCTGTGTTATAGTCATTAACTGAGGTTCAAAAAGGGAAATGTTTCATCCAGAAGTACTTGGCTAGCATTTCAGTCATGAGTGCAACAAAGGTCTCTCTCTGCTCATTCCCCATTTAACTCTCTTTCCATCCCATCTCAAGCCTGACCAAGAGCATTTCAAGAACATTTGAACTGAAGGAGACCCCGTGCACTCTGTAGTGCATTAGAACAATGACTCTGGTCTCAAAGGACCTGGGTTCAAGTTGACACTCTGTACTGAGGTATGACCTTAGGTGATTCCTGCTCGAGATCTGTGGTCTTATGAATTATTGAGGTTTACCTTCACTGTCCAAATTGAGGGGACACACTGGAGTCAGGAATACCTGAATTCTAATCCTACCCTTGATATGAGGCCCCTTCTTCTGATTCCCTGAGTCAGGACTCCCTGAATGCCCAGGGTACCTTCCCTTCCCCCACTCTGCTTTTCAGGACTCTCTTATGTGCTGCCTTCTCTTAGCAGAGAGTAAGATCTGTGAGGGCAGGCTGCATTTCTTTGTACTTGCATTCCCATTCCCAGTGTACAGAACAGTGCCTGGGACATACGAAGAACTTACTAAATGCTTCTTTGTTTGGCTTAGTCTTCACTGGGCTGGGTTGAACTAGTTAATTGACCATGGGAAGTGACAGGTTTTAGGATCATACTGGGGCCTTGCGTTTTATAGATGACAAAACTGGGATCTAGGCTGGTTCAAAGCCAGAGGTCTTCCAAGTAGGAGTGGCAGAGCTAGGATCTGACGCCAAAGCTCTTTCTACTGTACAGAAGCTGTGCCTCAGTTTCCTCATCTGTAAAATGAGGACGATAATAGCACCTACCTTCCAGGATTACTATAAGGATCAAATGTGATAATATTTAGTGTTCTAAGAAATGTAGCTGTTATTATGAGTTACTTCAGAGTGTGGTGGAGTGGACAGAGAGCTGGTTTCCGTGACAGGGAATCCTGAGTTCCCACTCCTGATACACACTGACTGTGTGTTCTAGGCATCTCTACTGTAAGGTGCGGAGAGGGTAACAGCCTGCATCAGTCCCTATCCTGTTAGGATATAGGAGGCACTTAAGAAGTCCTTGATGACTGGCTGGCTGATGCAATGCCTGGTTTATTTGATGACCAGTCTTTCTCAGAGGGATTTCATCCTTAATTAGAACACTGGGCCTCACCACGGTCAGGTTCAAATACTTCAGGACTCACTGCCTAATGGGATTTCAGGTGATAGCAAACACAGATAGTGACCTTCCCAGGAAAAAAATATGATAAAAGAGTTTACTAATTGTACATTGTAAACAACTTGAGCAAAGGGCCACAGCTGAATCAGCCCACGTGGTCTATATGATGTTCATACCTCCATACTTCTCCAATACAATCATCCCATGGGTCTATGATACTTCTAGGGGTACACTGCCTACAAACAGTCACTGGTTTTCATGCCCAAGTGCAGGTTTATTTCTGAGATTAATTTTTATTGCCCATGAAGTCTGGCTCTGCTTGTGTGAGACCACCCCCTTTCCCACTGGATGGAAGCCCTGAAGGACTCACTCAGGTACCATGTAACCAATCTCATGCTTCTACATTTATCCCTTCCACATTGTGACTTTCTCCATCATGTTTTTGATATTATGCATAAGAAATTAAATGGGAATTTGGGGGGAGTTTTGTGGAAATGCAAAAGCCAGCAGATGTCACAGAGAAAAGTTTAGAAACTCAGAAATGCATAAAATATAGATAGAATATTGTATAAAATTAACATATTTTAGTCTTCTCTGATATGAGAGAAGGACCAAAAAATGTTACGAAGATTTTTCAGGTCTCAGTGGGGAAAGGTGCCCCTCACCCCATCTCTCCACCCCACAGACATAGAAAGGATAACTGTATTTGCCTATCAAGTGCTCTTTAAAGAGAGTCTTATACCTACTGGTTTCAGGAAGTTAAGCCATAAAACCTTGGTGAGACCTTTCTGACAATCACTATGGTGACTTGGAGATGGAAGGAACCCACATGACCTTTGGAAAGACTTTTTATGTCATATAGGCCTCAGTTTTCTAATCTGTAAAATGAGACTGAATTACATGCGCCTAAGGTTTCCGTCAGGTCTGAGTCCAAGATCCTAGCTGATAATTTTTTGAAATGGAAGAATGAACTCCATAGCATTAGAAAGCATAGTTTAATCTATGGGACCTAATTCATAAAAGACTAATTAATATGTGACTTTTGAATGATGTAATTCATTTAGCAAACTTTAATCAGCCTATACAAATCTTACCAGCCTTTATAAGCAGTCTTTTAAAGACATTGTCCAAGGATCAGGGTTTAGAAAGATGAGATGAAAAATACTCTTCACCTTCTATGTTGCTGGGGTGAGGGAGGAGGCACACAATGGAATGCTAGGAGTGTCCTGGCTCTCAGGCAGAAAAAAACCAAGTGGCTAAGTGGATGAAGAATGTCTCTTGGACAGACCAGCCATTCTTCACCTTTTTTGTATTACAGACCCCTTGGGCACTCTGAACCTCTCTTCAAAATTATGTTCTTAAATGCATTAAATAAAATGCAAAGATTACAAAGGAAGTCAATTCTATTGAATTAGAGTTAACAGAATATATTTTTATCTGTATCAAATTGCTTGCCTTCTCAAGGAGAGAAGGGAGAGAATTTGGAACTCAAAATAAAAAGAGAATGTTTAAAAGTTTTACATGTAATTGAAAAAAATTAATTATATACAATATATGTATATACATATATATGTATATATTTGTGTTTATGTAAAAGTTCACAGACTCAAAGACTTATTGTTGAGAGACCTTGTTTTGTTCTTCAAACCCTCTTCCCCAATTGCAATAGAAGTTCGGCTCCTTGAAGGTAGGGAGGGTTTGACTTTGTCTTTGTATCCCAACATTTTCACACAGAGTGGGCACTCAATAGATGAATCGATACAGATGTTCTTAGGCCATGAAGTCTTTTCTGGGATTCATAAGATGTGGTTGCCATCTCACGTTTATTGGAGTGGGTGATAGTTATCTTTTCTCCTCTCACAGAAAAGAGTAAAAGAGCTGATGGAAGGCAGTCTCCTTTGTGTTTGTGACATTGCTTGGATTTTTATGGATGGCATCTTTAGATGTCATCAGCTGGGTTTTGCCCCGTTCTCCATTACTTTTCATTGGCTTACTATATGCTCAAAGGAAGTTGGAAGTTCTCTGAAGGCAAAGGCAACTTCTCTCCTTGTCTTTGTATGTTGCCTTCCTTAAAGTCCCTCTGTTGCCTCTTGATGGTGTGCAGAGGATACGGCATTCTTAAGGCCTTATCGAAGCACTGCCAACGCTAACAGCCCTACCATACTCTGTGGGCTTTTAGTTTGGCCCAGAAATGGTTTGTCTGCTATCTAGGCGGTAAAGTAGATAGCAGTCTAGTCTTACTGCCAGATCTGAGTGCAAATTCTTCTGCAGACACTTAGGGCAAGTAACATCACCTCTTTTGGCCTCGGTTTCCTCATCTATAAAATGGAATAATCATTAAACCTATTTCTGGGGTTGTAAGGATCAAAAGAAATAACATATGGAAATCACATCTTCAAGTGCTATGTAAATGCTAGCTATTGTTGTTATTAATTACTGTCATTAGGACAATAAGCACTGTGAAATGAATATTTTTATCTGGATACTCAGGAAATCCACCTCCTGATTCAAAACAGGGCTGGGTTATGCATAGGTCCCTCCAAGTCTCTGCAGGAACAGAGTCACAGATCTATGGAATGTAGAAGTAAGAACTGTCTCTTCTAGTAGACCTAAAGATGGTGCTACTCATTCAGTAACCCCTTCAGTCAGCATGTGTCTACAAACTAATGATAAAGTTCAGCAATTGCAAAGACCTGCCGCTTCCTCAATTGATTACCAGATTCCAGTACATCAGAGGTGTCAGAGGCAGGAGAGATCTTGGACCTCACCAAGGCTGTATGTATAATACAGCACCAAGGACAGATGACCCAGAATCAAAAAGTTTGGTTTAGTAGAAGATCTAAAACTATACTATAAAGTATCAATCATCAGAACTATTTGGTAATGGCTAACGAATAGAGAGGAATAGGTTAGGCACACAAGACACAGTAGTTAATGACTATAGTAATCTACTATTTGATAAATCCAAAGACTCCCTTCTGGGAGCTTCTGGGATAAGATCTCACTATCTGACAAAAGCTGCTGAGAAAACTGGAAAGTAGTATGGCAGAAACTAGGCATAGAACATCTGATACCCTATATGAAGATAAGGTTGAAATGGGTACATGATTTAGACATAAAAGATGATACTATAAGCAATTAGGAGAGCAAGGAGTAGTTTACCTCTCAGATCTATAGAGAAAGGAAGACTGTATAACTAAACAAGAGGTAGAGAACATCATGAAATGAAAAATATGTAATTTTGATTACATTAAATTAAAAAAAGTTTTTGCACAAAGTCAATACAACCAAGATTAGAAGGAATGGAGAAACTGTGAAACTCTTTTTATAGCCAATGTTTCTGATAAAGGCTTCATTTCTAAAATATATAGAGAACTAGTCTAATTTATAAGAATTCAAGTCAGTCTCCAATTTATAAATGGTTAAAGGATATGAACAGGCAGTTTTCAGATGAAGAAATTAAAGCTGTCTATAGTCATATGAAAAAATGCTCTAAATCACTCTTAATTAGAGAATACAAACTAAAACAACTCTGAGGTACCACTTCACACTATCAGGTAAACTAATATGACAGAAAAGGAAAATGACTAATGATGGAGAAGATAATGGGAAAATTCAAACACTAATGGAGGTGTAAAATGATCCAACTATTCTGGCAAGCGAAGGGCCATAAAATTGTGCATATTCTTTGAACCAGCAATAATACATCTAGGTCTGTATCCCAGAGAAATCATAAATAGGGGGAAAAGACCCACATGTACAAAAATATTTATAGCAGCTCTTTTTATGGGGCAAAGAATTGGAAATTGAGAGGATGCCCATTAGTTGGGGAATGGCTGAACAAGTTATTGTATATGAATGTAATGGAATACTATTGTGCTATAAGAAATGATGACCATGTATTTCAGAAAAACCTGGACTTACATGAACTAATGCTGAGTGAAGTGAGTGGAACCCAGAGAACACTGTATACAGTAACACTGTGTTATGATCAACTTTGGTAGACTTAGCTCTTCTCACTAATATGTTGACCCAATTCAATTCCAAAACACTCGTGATAGAAAATAACCACCTCCAGACTAAGAACTATGGAGTCTGAATGGATATTGAAGCAGACTATTTTATTTTTACTCTTTTGCTGTTTTTTGTTTTTTTCCCTCTTGTGGTTTTTCCCTTTTGCTCTGATTTACAACATGATTAATGTAGAAATATGTTTAACATGATTGTACATCTATAACCTGTATCAGATTACTTGCTATCTTTGGGAGGGGGGAGAAAAGGGAGAGAGGAAGAATTTGGAACTCAAAATTTTACAAAAATGGATGTGGAAAACTATCTTTACATGTAATTGGAAAAAATGCTAATAGGAAAAAATCTGGTCTGGGATGTCACATCTAACGTTTACAGCTCTGTGACCAAAAGCAAGTCTCTTCCTTTTCTGGGTCTTAGTTCTTCATCTCTAAAATGAAAGGGCTGACTCAGTGGCCTTGGAGGTCTCTTCCAGCTTGAGATCTATGAGCGAATGACAGTTTCCATGATTCTTTGATTAGGAGTGGGCTAGGAGAGTGATAGCAAGAGATTGGTATGAGAAATGACCATAAATGATCCATTGATAGAAGAAATATTTAGACCTGAGAGGGATCCTGTCTCTTCTCTTCAAATGTGGCCCATGTCATTCATTGTACATCTTCTCCAATATTGGTGTATTTGTTTTGCTAAATTCTGTTATTTTATATAATAAAGGATAAGAAATGAAGGTTTTATAGAAAAAGGTTGATTTAAAAAATTAAAATAAAAGATCCTAATAGCTTAGGTTTAGAGATAAAAGGAACCTTGGAGATAGTCAAGTCCCTCTCATTTTTCAGATAAGGAAACTGAGACCCAGATGTATTCAGTGGCTTTCTCTGAATCCCACAGCTAGTAATTCTAGTCCAAACCCCTCGCTTTATATAAGAAACTGGGGTTCAGAAAGATGGGGTGATCTTTTCAAGGTCACCCAGGTAGCAATCAAGACAGGGACTTGAACTCAAATCTTCAGGCTAGAGATCCCAACTTCTTTCCACTGTTCCATGCTCCAGTAGCCAGGACAGCAGGGATGACTCAGATATTCCAGATGCTGAGCAGGGATGAGTGGCCCAGAGGGACAGGTCTATACAGTCCTCAGCATGCAAATTTCCTCCTCCATGCAGGAGATATTTGGAAGGGATGCTTCTGCCAGGTGACCTTCCCCAGCTCTAAGTTACCTAAAAAGTAGAGGGGACCCCCTAGTTATGTATCCATGTAATTAGAAGATGCCTTTCCTAAGTGTCCTGGGAAGGGTGGGAGCTCCAAGGAGTGGAAAATCTGCAATCATATTCCCCCTATTCCCTGTGGAGGTGTGTCACCAGAAAGAGCCCACCACCCCTTCAGAGGAAGGTGACAAATACTTTCCATCAGCACTCACACTTAGAAACAAAACAAACCTGAAGCCTTCTTTACAAAGGTGTCAGTGATCTCTGCAAAAGCAAACAGACTGTTCTTGCCTTTAGGTATAAGTGTTGCCTAATAGAGGTACAGCTTCTAGCTTTTCCCTGCCAGGGGGCCTTGCTAACATTTGCAGGGGAGTGGTCTCCAAGGAGGGCATGACACAGGTTTACAAACTGCCAGGTGCCAAGGGAGTTTACATCTCAGCCTTTCCCATCTCATTGGGGAGTATGAAAGTGCTGGGTGGGAGGGCTTGCCCACGGTGAACATGTCTCAGGCCCAGTTTCCTCTCTGTGCCAAAAGAGTTGAGCAGTACAGTTTGTGGGAGGAAACAGGATAAAGCAGAACTGCCAGATCATTAGGAAAATCAGTTAGAAAGTCTCTTGGGGCAATTGCTTCCTGGCTTTTCTTTGCCTGGAGCTTGGATGGAATTTTCTTCGAATGAGGTGTTGACATCAGGGCCGACATGCTGTGCTGGCAGATCCGCCATTTTGGTTTTATATTCATGTAATGTTAATGGCAGCCTGTGAATCTACAGTACTGTTCTCTCTGTTCCTTGGCAGGTTAGTTGATTGAGTGCTAGGCTGGGAAAGGAATGGAAGACAGGATTCAAGTCATGTTTTTGATATTCCCTCTGCGACCATGGGAGAGTCACTTTTTTGAGTGTTGGTTTCCCCTTGTGAAAATGGAGATTATATAACTACCTTAGTGGGTCGTCATATTACATTCTTCATCTATTCAGTGCTCTCTATGTGAATGAGAAGAATACACATCTTCCAGGAGGCTCTCTAGAATCTATACTATAATAATGATCCTGATTTGGGTTTTTAAGATCTATATGACCACAGACAGGGCTAAGTGATGCAGTGGATAGAGTGCCAAGTTTGGAGTCAGGTAGATTCATCTTCCTGAGTTAAAATCCAGCCTCAGAAATTTACTAACTGTGTGACCCTGATCAAGTCACTTAACCCTGTTTGCCTTAGTTTCCTGATCTGTAAAATAGGCTGGAAAAGTTAATAGCAAACCACTCTAGTACCTTTGCAAGAAAACCCCACATGGGGTCACAGATAATCAGACAAGACTGAAACAACTGAACGACAACAGCCACAGACAATCTACTTAACTTCTTTAAGCCTTAATTTCTTTATCTGGAAACTGGGTTCAATAATACCTGTAGAAGCCACCACAAAGTGTTGTTGGCAGGTTCGAATAAGATGGCAGCATTTAAGTGTGGGGTATTATTTATGCGTGCCTTTCTGTCTCCAAATGGTAGCATGCTAATTGGCATATAGCAAGTACTTAATCTTTTTTTGTGTAGAATAAGTGAGTGAGTGAACTGGCAGATAAGCATTTCATTGGTGCAAAACTAAATGATGTGAAGGCATTGGAATCTCCCAGAGAGTTTTCTGAACTATGAGATGGACAGCATATGCATTATATACAATGCGTACATCATGTTATATTCTGATCTTGTAAAAAAATGGTCATCCATCAGTCGAGACATAGATAGATGGATAGAGAATTGTCTACAGAGACAGGAGGTTCAAGACCTGCATCTGACACCTGGTGGTTGTCTTGGTGACTCTGGGTGACCCAGTTAACTTCTTAGAGTTCTGTGACTCTAAGATCATACATTTGCCCAATAGTTGCTGATCTCCATAAAGAAAGCTTCAACCACCCATTAATAAGCAACAAAATTGAAATTCATTGCTACAAAATGCAAAAGAAAGCAAAATTCATTCATATAAACCCATTCATGAACTACATGCCTGTTATTCATAACTGTCATGGCTAAATTTACCTGTGGGTGAGCCTTATCACCTGTGGAAGGACCATTACTTATGATGCAGGTTTTTGGTTACATTAACTCATGAAAGCTCCACCCAAGGCATGCAAGCCCAGTGGTGGATTTTGGTGTGGGGTAGGATAACATCTGCCAAAGGAAGTAGGGATTGAGGTAAGTAAAGTAAGTATGGAAATATTGATGCTCTAACTGCTGTGATACTTCATTAGCTGAAATATTTTATTTCCCAATTATACTAGATAACAAATTAATTCTTTTAAACTGCTAGAAAAAAATGTAGAGTTATTACTTCTCTGAAGCAGCCCACATTCTCATTTAGTGACTTCTAGTCATGGGGAACTGTAAAATCACACAAATCTGCTTAAAGATATATTCTTCTGAGTGAGCCCAAGAAAAGAAAACATCAAATGTGTGTGTGTTTGCACAGACAGACCTCCCCCGCCACACACAGAAATCTTTCTGCATCAAAGTGCCCCTCACCCCCATCTTTTTACTCTAGAACCACCCAATCAACCCATTAATCAATCATCATTTGGCTCCTTCCAGATTCTAGTTTCCCTTGAGTTTTCTTTGATCACATTTGATTATAATCACCTTCTCACTCTCCTTTCCCCTTAGAAGCATTTCCATGTATTTTCCAGGGGAACAAGTTGGACTCTCAGGTGCAGTAGAATATGAGAGGGAAAGGAATGCAAATTGTGACTTTGCCACCCTAGTTTTCCATAATCGGTGAGTGCAAACTGAATCTCATTCTCTGAAAACAAACCCTTAGCCCTCTTTTCAAGCAGAGATCATAGGAGCATAGCCTTAGAACTGTAAGAAACTGCAGAGGTCATCTAGTCCAATCCCTTCATGTTACTGATAAAGAACCTGAGAAAGGGATTTGCCCAAGGTCTCCGAGATTAAGAAGTGTAAATGACTTATGTCAATGACAAAGCAGAGATTGATACTGCTCAAGAATCTAAATCTAGTCCTTGTTCTCCATCCTGTACCACAGTCCTAAATGGTACCAAGAACATACTTAAATTCTGAGGAAGTTGGTCGAAAGTATTAGAATACCTTGATAGATTTTCCATCAAAAAGAAAAAAAATTGAAAAACTTAAGAACATCAAATAGATAAATTAGTTTAGAAAAAATTGTCTTTTTTGTTATATTGGGTCTGTCTACTCACGAGCAATGAATTTATCTCCAATAATTTAAATCTGATTTTATTTACATAAAAAGTGTTTTTATAACTTTGTTCACATAGCTCCTGGGTTTGTTTTGGCAGATATACTTGCAGGTATTTTCTATTCCCTAGAGTTATTTTAAATGGGGTATCTCTTACTATATCTTCTTGTAGGTTTTTTTTGTGACATAGGAATACTGCTGATGTATGTGCTTTTACTTCATATTCTGTTACTTTGCTAAAATTATTGTTTCAATTAACTTTTGAGTTGAGTCTTTGGGACTTTTCTGCAAAAGGAGATACTTTTATTATGTAATTCCCTATTCTGAGTC
Organism: Bettongia penicillata ogilbyi; assembly: GCA_023548195.1. NCBI lineage: Eukaryota > Metazoa > Chordata > Mammalia > Diprotodontia > Potoroidae > Bettongia > Bettongia penicillata. The sequence goes on along the minus strand of JAJHZJ010000575.1, from coordinate 2,388,883 downwards.
CTTCTCCTATTTCTTCTCTTACTAGTGTTGCTAAGATTTCCAATTAAGTATTGAGTAATATTGATGACAGTGGGCATCCCTGATTCATTCCTGATCTCACTGGAGCAAAGCATTATGGCTCCCCAAGGTTCTTACCTTTGTCTTTCAGCTTGTAAAGTGTCACCAAACATGGCTTATAAAGCTTGTGGTTTTAGAGCTCCCCAAAACTTTCTCCTACCTAGAAATCTCAGCTTCAAGCTATAGCTCTCCTTCCTCCCATCCCATCAATCTGTTTTAATGAGATCCTAGCGTTTTCAAGTCTTCTGTCTTCAAATGATTTGGAGGAACAAGAGAGGAAGCATGGAGTAATGAGTAGTGTATTAAGGGTGGATTTAGGAGGCCCTGAATTCAAATCTCACCTTTGATACTCACCAACTGTGTGAAAATTAGCAAGTCATCTAACCTCGTTGGTGAAATGGAAGTTCTACATGGAGGAGTACCAACCTTATAGGTTGTGGAGGATCAGATGAGTAAATGGATGTTAATTGATATATAATGTAGCTTATTTTTAAAATTCAAAGATTCCACATTATCCCAAGACTGGTCCTTCTCCTCACAATGCCTACTTTGTCTAATATGAACTTGTTACCTTTTAACTGAGAAACATTTCAAAATCATGGAGTAGTTTTCAGTTAATTTGTCCCCCTTTCATTATCTACATAATCAGTTTCAAGGCACTAAATTGCAGGGTAGATCCATTGCTAATATGGAAAACACAAGTCCTGAATTCATAAATCCTAAGTCTTAGTCCTTTTCAGAAATTGTATTACATGACCCTGGACAAGTCACTTGTCTTAGCATCAGTTTCCTCACCTGTAAAATGTGAATGATAATAGCACCTATTCTAAAATTGCCATGAGGATCAAATGAGATACTATTTATGTAAATCGCTTTGTGAACAATAAATTGCAGCTCCATGGTTCAATGGATAGAGCACTAGACCTGGAATCTGGAAGCCCTGGGTTCAAATCCAGCCTCAGCCACCTACTACCTATATGACTTTGGGCAAGGCACTTAACCTTTTTGCCTCAGTTTCATCAGGTGAGGAAAATGGAGATAATAGCATCCCCTACCTCACAGGCTTGTGAGCATCAAATGAGATGCTGTTGATAAAATGTTTAGCACACTTCCTGGCATAAAATACTCTCTATAGAAACACTCATTGCCTTCCTTTCCCCTATACTAATACTTACTATTGTGATTATTGCCCATTGTTTGCCCATCGCCCCCTTTCCCAATCTAAAGTCTTCTATTTAGTTTTCCTATGTTTCCATCCTCAACATAAATGCTTCTCCCTCCTGTATCCTCCCTCCCGCAGTCCAACCAAACTCATCTGTGCTCCCTACATCATCTTTCTGCGGACCATACCACCCATCTCACCAAGGCTCCATTGAGGAACCATCTTCCTTTTGGACACAGTTCAAGCATTGTCTTCCACACAAAACTTTTCATGAGCCCTTCATCTGCTAGGGACCTCCCTGCCTCTCCAAAGTACCTCTACATTGACTGCTTTCCTAATACTTGCACTCATTCATTTTATATTTATTTGGGATGTAACTTTATATGTGCTTATGGTCTTTACTATTATGATGGAAGCTCCTTGCTTTGTACTTTCTCCCTCACACATGGTAGGTGCCTAACAAGTGTATGCTGATTGATTGACTTCCTGATTTTCCCTTCAGTTTGACTAGTAGTCTTTCCCTCCAAATTCCTGTCTAATTGCCTATAACATTCCCTGAAGATATTGACTATTGTCATGGCTCAGTTGTTTCAGTCACGTCTGGCTCTTCATGACCTCATTTGGGATTTTCTTGGCAAAGATACTAGAGGGCTTTGCCATTTCCTTCTCCAGCTCATTTTACAGATGAGGAAAATGAGGCAAACAGGGTGAAGTGAGTTGCTCAGGGTCACACAACTAGAAAGTGTCTGAGGTCAGATTTGAATTCAGGAAGATGTATCGTCTTGACCACCTTCTTGATCCCACTGCACCGACTAGCTACCCCACACTGCCAGTTAGTCAGGATTGTCGGGTTGTTGTAAAGTAAAACCCATACAATATTGTTATCTCTAAAAGACTGTAGTACTTCAAAGTAAATTGATCTTAAAATTATGTTTGAGTCAATATTAACTTTGCAGGAATGTTTTATATACATACTTATGAAGTATATTTTATATGCTTATGAAGAATTTGGAGAAATGAGATGATCTTGAGAAAAGCAACTGAAAAGATGAGAATGTTTAAAAATTATGCTAATTAAGAAAGACTCACAAAAGAAGAAAAAAATGACATGGGGGTAATGTTGCTTTTCTAGAAAATTGCTTATTTAGAGCTTTTGCTTTTTTTCTAGATATTTCTGTTTTATAATATTGCTTCATTTCTAGATATTTCTCTCTTCCAGTCCTTATTTGCTATTAATCACCAAACATTTCTTAAGCCCCAGCTTTGGTTGGGCACTGAACTGGATGTGGGGGATCCATAAATACAAAGAAAGAAACATATCCTCAGGCATCTTACAATCTAATGTTGGAGATATGAACATAGGTGAGCATGTGCGGAAAGCGTGTACAAGGTGGTCTGAATGGGAGGAAGCTAGCAGGTGGAAGGGTTAGGACAGGCAGGAGGGGTGGGGCCATGAGGAATGTGCTGCACAGCAGTTCAGACAGGGAGCCCCATGAGGGCAGAATCTGCTTCTGCTTTTTCTTTGTATCCTCGGGCATTGTACTATGACTGGTACCACAATATTACTGCCTTGGGGATCTCTCAGTGATGATACTCTCTCAGCGATGATACTCTCTCAGCCAATGAGTCATACTTGCTTATAACGGCAACTTATAATCTTAGAGCATTCCCTAGAGCATTGAGAAATTAAAGTATTTATCCAAGCTCACACAGCCAGTATTTTTCAGAGGCAAAACTTGAACCCAAGTCTTTTAGACTCTTGAATTTGTCCCTCTAACCAACGGACATACGACCTCGCCAATAGTTACTGCTGTATGACCATTGGCTGGGAAGCCATTATCATATGGGAATGGTAAAGGTGACACGTATGATTGGATGGGGGGATGGGAACACCTGTGACTGAATGGAGTGAGAAATGACAACACCTGTGGGCTCTGGGTACTGATAATTTACTAGTTAGCATCCCATGACCCCTTTTCAAAATACTGAAATCTTTATGTTGGAAATTTGTAGAGAAGGATACAAATCAGACCTTTTCTTGTAGGAGAGGAAGGGAGGTCAGCTCTAAAACTATGTTGTTTTAAATTTTTTTAACTTTATGTTAAGGCATGAAATAACACCATAATTAAGTACTGACTCTAGCAGCAAAAGCCTGCCTAACAGGTGTCATTAGAAACACCCTTGGAACAATAAAACGGTGCCACCCAGTTTCTTTCCTATTCATTATGGACCGAAAACACACTCGTATAGCTGGAACTGTAAACCTGGAAGGGTGCATTTCAATGTTTGATATAATATAGTGGAAAGAGCACAGATTTTGGAGTCTAAGGTCCTGAGTTGCAAGGATGGCTTTGTCCCTTATTAGCTATAATCTTGAACTTTGTACATCCCTTCTCTGCACCTCAGTTTCTTCATTTGTAAAATTAGGTAGCTGAGATACCTGGTATCTAATATTTCATTCAGTTCTAAAAATTCTAAGATCCTTGTCAATAACTAATTTGCTTCAAAATTCATTGTCTGACATTTTATAGCTTGGTTAAAAAAAGATGTTTGAGAATAATGATAGTGATGTTTTACATTACATTTTGTAGCTTAATGGTATTGCAGTAGTGTTGCAAGAAGAAAAATGATAGTGGAAGTGTTAATCATTCATGTGAAACAATTTTCAGGAAGAGGGTCTATAATTGTTTAAACTGTAATGCACAAAGTATGGGAAAAGGCAAGGTAAGCTGGGGATCCTAATGCATGCAGGTAAATAACTTCATTATTGTCTCTGAGATATGATGGAATGTGAAACAATATGGCAATGGAAGAGTATACTTTATTCCAAAGGAGATGGTTGAATGAGAAATGAATATCAATTGCTTCAAGAATATATCTACCTCAATATCTATATCTAGCTATGAATGTATGTATGTATGTATGGCAGTACATGAACTGAAGCAGGATAAACATGGTGGAAAACATTTTGGTGAATGAAAAACAAAGTGAGAACATAATTAATGTTATAGTAGGAATAGATTAGAGAACTCTTGATCAGAAAGCAGTCATGGAAGATGAGTTCCAAAAGCAAATTTAGAGGTGGCATGAAATCAGTTTTAGCAGTAAAAAGGATTTCAGCTTTTGGGGTAATTGCTGGAGGTTTCTCCACAAAGGTTTGTTACTTGATGAAGTCTTTACTTGTCTTGTTGATCAATTCTCTGCTGCCTGTGCTAATTTTGGCCTAATAATTAACACCAAAAAAAAAAAAATACAAGTGCTCCATCAGCTACCACCACACCATCCATATGTGGAACCATTGGTTACAACGAATGGGGAAGTTTTGAATGCTGTGGATAAGTTCACTTACCTTGCTAGTGTACTTTCCAGGGATGTATACATTGACAATGAGGTTGATGCACACATTACCAGAGCTAGCTCAGTGTTTTGGAGGCTCTGAAAAAAAGCGTGGGAGAGAAGAGGTATTAGACTGACTACCAGACTGAAGGTCTACAGAGTCATTGTGCTGACCTCATTGTTATATTCTTATGAAACATGGACAATCTACCAGTGCCATGCCAGGAAATGGAATCACTTCCATTTGAACTGTCTTAAGAAGATTCTGAGGATCACCTGGAAGGATAAGGTACCAGACACTGAAGTCCTTGGTCAAGCTGAACTGCCAAGTTTTCAAACTATGCTTCAGAGAGCAACTCCAAATGCTTGCCCAAAAGACTATTTTATAGAGAACTTGCATGGATCATATGGTGGCCAGAAGAAACGATACAAGGACACTCTCAAGGTCTCCTTCAAGAATTTTGGGTTTGACTGTGCAACATGGAAGACACTGGTGCAAGACTGCTCAGCATGGTGTGCCCACATAAGAAATGGTACTGTTCTCTTTGAGCAAAGCAGAAATGAGACAGCACAAAGAAAACACAGAATGCGCAGTTTTGGGATATCCAACCCAAACATTCAAATGGACTATCTGCGCCCAACCTATGATAGAGCATTCCAAGCTTGTATTGGTCTGATCGGCCACAGTCGGACACACTGAAATTTCACTTTACGATGGTGATGTCATTTTGATCCTTTTCAAAGATGAAGGACAACAACCGGAACCTGCCGTGCTGATCACGTCTTTCAGAAAGTAGATGTGATGAAGTAACTGGCACTCTGGACATGTTCTGACCAGTGAGGAAAGATTAGCTCCCTAAGGGAGAAATGAAAAAATCTTTAGAGTTCAGATGATGCCATTTTTGATTTAGTGATAGAAAAAGAGAGAAGTACCATTCATTGTCTGATGTTTACCCTAGACTTTGGAAGATAATTTTTTTCAAAAACTTAAGAGAAAGAAGACTTAGATTACCATAGCCTACTATTCTGCAGAATAAGTTGGCTCAAAAACAATGAGACACTTTCAATAATGGCACAGATTCTAATAAGAAATGTTAGAGGAGAACAGTGTGTAACTACATAGGAAACTCAAGACCAAGTCATTAAATTAAGAATTTTAAAGATCCAGGTAGAATATGCAATCAAGACCAGATTTTTAAGCAAACATATGCAGAAGTTGCAAGCAAGAAAATGCCTCCAGAAAAGTGGACTCATTCTACGAGAAAAAGGGCAGGAATTCTAACGCAGAAGTTGATCCTTACATCAATAATGAAGACAACTGGTTGGCTTCAATTTTATTCATGTTTATTCACATTGGAGAAAGGACAAAGACACAGGACAGCTTCTTTGGTATGGATGGAACATTGACAAAGAAAGAAGAAAAGAAGGAATGGTCAACTCCTATTTCTCTTATTTCCTTTATGAAGAAAAAAAATGATCTTTGAACTGGTCACTATAAAGCAAAAATGGTTGCCAGGCAACCAAAACCCAAGATAAGTGAGCAGGTAAGAGAGCTGGTGGTTTCTCATAATCAGGTCAAGTTACGAGTTCCAGTCAAGTCTGACCTAAGATTATTGCAAGAACCTGAAGATAGGGTTGTTGAGCTGCTATCAGGATCAGGGACAAACTGGAGATGGGGAAATTTAGTCCCGGGTTTAAGAAGGAGAAATAAGGTAGTTTCAGTCTTTTGTGGGCTGGCGAGCTGGACTTCTATGATTGGTCAAATTCTAGAGCATATTAATAAAGAGATGTCTGTGAGTGCTTAGAAATAGAAGTTGGCCTGGGTTCTTCAGAAATAAGTCATGACAGACCAACCTCTAGTTCCTTTTTTGACATTAGATTAGGGGAATTCCATAGCCATAATTAGTCAATAATCATTTCAGATGTACTTGTAGGCACTGTGCTAAACTTTGGACATGTAAAGACAGCAAAATGACAAGAAGCATTCATCCTAATAAGAGAGACAGCATGTAAATTGGTAGGGGATACATATATCCACATGCCATATACATATATGTGCATGTGTGTATTCACTCTGCTTTTTATAATTGCTGTTGCCTTCCCTTTCAGAATACTTTGCATCTAACATGCATATACAGACATATACATGTTAAGTAAAAACATGGTACAGATCCTCTCTACACAGATAGGCATACACACATATACACATATACATTCTCTTGTTCAGTCATTTTCTTAGCTGTATATAACTCTTCATGGCCTCATTTGAGTTTTCTTGGCAAAGACACTGGAGTGGTTTGCAATTTCCAGCTCATTTTACAGATGAGGAAACTGAGGCAAACATGTTTAAGTGACTTATCCAATGTCATCCAGCTAGTAAGTGTCTGAGGCTGGATTTAAACTCCCAAAGATGAGGCTTTCTGACTCCTAACCCAGTGCTCTATCTACTACACTACCTTGCTGCCCATAAATATATATGTACATGTGTGTGTATATATGTATGTATGGGTATATATATGCATATATATATGTATGTATATATAAATACATATACACACAATAAAAACTATGTTAAATGTATGTGTGCATGTATATAGATATATAAAATCCATACTGTATATGTACATAGACTCTGTATATCCTCACATGTGTGTATATACACGTGTGCATTTATATGTGTATTAGATGCAAAGTGTTCTGAGGGGGCAGGCAGTAGCAGCTGAAACACTGAGGAAAGGCTTTCTGCAAAAGGTGGGATGTGAGTTGTCATGAAGGAAGGAAGTCAGGGAGCCAAAGAGGTCTGGACGAGGAGGGAGAACTTTTCATGAATGGAAGGCAGCCAGGCACCGTTTCATCAGGCTTTGGAAAAGGTGCCTCATGTTCTCTTTGGGGATTGAATGGAAAGCCTTGGACTGGGTTATGGGCTGTTAAGTTTATTTGAAACTGGTTGACCAAAGCAGCCCTGGAGGGATGTCCCTAACATAATATTACACATTGTCGAATCTGATCTGTTCTGTATTTTTCATAAGGTCTTAGATGAAATAATGGATAGCAGGCTCATCAGATTTTCAGTTGATAAAAAGTTAGGAGGGAGAGCTAATATATTAGCTGCAAGAAACAAGATGTTAAATGATCTTAAGAAACCAAAACAAAGGGCCGACTTTACCAAGATACACTTTGGTAGGGATAGAGTCAAGGCCTTTCATTTGCTTTTAAAAATCTACTATAAAAATAAAGAATAGGAATCTGGGTCAGGTCCCTTCATCAACTCATTCTTGGTTTATTGCAATTCCTTCTGGGAGAGGTCTGCCTGCCTCAAGTCTCTCCTCCCTCCAGTCCATCCCCTATTTTCCTGAATCTCAGTTCTGACCATGCTTCCTTTAAACTCATTAAATTCTGGTGGTCTCCTATCTCCTCCAGGATTAAATACAAAATAGTCTGATATTCAAAGCCTTTCATTCTTACCTTGTCCCTCTCAGCCATGTGCCTTTTGGGTTGTCTTATTTTTTATCCCATATTACATACAAAGTCTTCAATCCAGTGACATTGGTCTCTCCTGACTGTTCCATGAACAAAAAACTATAGCTCCCAATTCTGGACATTTCACTTGGCTGTCCATTTCTCATGTGAATGCTCTCCCTCTTTATTTCTGCCTCCAGGTTTCCCTCAATTCCTAAAAATTCCAACTAAAATCCCACTTTTTAAGAAGCTTTTCCGAACTCCTTTTAATTCTAGCATCTCCCCTCTTTTAATTATTTCCTATTGTTCGTCTCTAGAGCTTGTGTGTACAGGTTTGCTGGCTATTGCCTCCTCACCCCACAGATTGTTAGTTCTGTAAAGACAAGAGCTATCTTTGGTCTCTCTTTGAATTCCTAGTGCCTAGAACTACTATCGTCTGCCCTCTCAAAATCACCTGGTACATAGTGGGAGCTTAATAAATGTTTATTAACTGACTCAGACAAGATAACTATTGATCTGAAAATTACCCAAGTTTTTTTAGTGAATAGTAAACTCAGTCTAAGTCAATACTATTACATGGTAGCCTCAAAAGCATAGGTTAATTCAATTATGTAGTACAACTTGGAAGAAGAGGGTTCAGAGTTAAGGAGTATCTCTTCCCTTTTGAATCCTTCCCTGCTCAGTATCATACATTTTGGGTACTGTATTGAATCTTGGGTACATTTGCCAAAGGACATTGAGAACCTGGAGTATATCCAGAGAAGGGCAACCACTCTGATGAGAAGACCCAGAAGCATGCCATATAAGGACCAGTTGAAGAAACTGAGGATGTTTTGCTTGGAAAACAAGGAACTCATTGGGAATAGGAGTATAATTTAAAACTATCCACTAACTAGCTGGTGGTAAACTTGCATTCAGTCCATGGAGGCATCTTTGATTTATGGCTCACAATATCATCCTGTCCTAACATTGTCCTGCATAATGCTACAACAAATATCTCATCATGGGATCTGAGAACAAGTACTTCATATCTCTCTTAAATTTTACAGATTAATGAACTGTTTTCCAAATAATTTGTGCATGCCAGAAGTATCTACAGCTTCTGTCCTCTGGTCTTGAGAAACCTGTGACAAGAATCCATTAGCTTGTGCTGTGTGTTTCACAAAACCACAGGATGTTTCCTAAGGGTCAGTACCTGGTGTTTAAGAACGTTAAAGAAATTTAACCCGAGTCTTTTCATCATCCCAAATGGTTTTTGTTCAGTGCCCCTTTTTCTGCATGGGAACATTTTCTTCATATTTAGATCCCAGTACGTTTCAACTACATTTGACTCACAGCTTTTCTGTTCTGGAGTTCTGGAGTTGGAGATGGTAATAATCTTTAAGTCCTATACTGGAAATTTTAAAAGTGGATTTTATTGGGGGGAGGTAGATATTTTTCCAGTTAGCAAAATTTGAGGACAAGAGGAAAAAACTGAAACCACTCTCCATACAATCCAGACAGGTGATTCTGTTTTTTCTTTAGCAGGCTAAGAGGGGGAATTCCTCCCTTTTTGTTGGAAACTTAGTCAACTAATCGTTTCCTCCTCCTTTGATGGTCTGAAAAAGGGGTGATTCTGTTTCCCAGGAGGACATGGGTAGGTTTGTTTTGTATGTGTGTGCTTGTTTGTTTAGAGTGTAAAGATATTATTTACAACAGTGCCCTGGGCTTTTAGGGAGACAGAAACAGAGCTGGGTGGTTGAGTGCCCAGGAGCTTGGTTGGCCCAGGCAACAACTTCCTCTTTCCTTAATAGTGGAAGCAACTCGATCCCACCATTTTGCTGTAGCCTGAAATGATGACCGTTAGAGAGAACTCCTTAAAGCTACACAAAGGTAGTAGAGGAAGCAGAAAGAGCTCTTTGAGTTTTCAACTAAGGATTTACATTCAGATCCCAGCTCTGAGAGTTGTTTCTAGTTGTTCTGTCAGGTCTAACTCTTAGAGACCCTGTTTGGTGTTTTCTTGACAGAGATACTGGATGGGGTTTACCATGTCCTTCTCTAGTTCATTTTACAGATGAGGAAACTGAGGCAAACAGGGTTGAGTGACTTTCAGGCAAATCACCTCCCCTGTCCATGTCTCAGGGTACTCGTGTGATAAATAAAAGAAAGAAGACAAGCATTTACTAAGTTCCTTCTCTGTACCTGAACAAATATCTGATCCTTACAACAACTGGGAGGTAAGTGCTGTTATTACCCCCCTATAAGAGATGAGGAATATGAAGTAGGTCAAGGTGAAGTGACTTGCCTACTTAATAAGTGTCCAAGGCTACATTTGAACTCAGATCTTCTTGACTTCAGATCCAGGGCTCCATCCACTGTAGGGCTGAACTAGATGGTTTGTGGTGCTGTGGGAGTGAAAAATCTTCTATCCTTAAGGGCCACACCTAGAGTTAACTGGTCACCTGGGAAGAGGGAAATACAATACTCAGGAAAAACAAAAGAAGGAGGTCAAGCCAGATAGGGTAGTCTTTTGGGTGGGTGGGGGCATACATTGGGTAGGACCAAGAAGGGGGGATGTCATTAATGAGATTAACCCTGGACAGGGAGTGATGGGATTAAAAAACCATTTTGCTGGTTTCTCAGCTTTGCCAGGCATGCAATTAGCATGTGTACATTTTAGATCTATGTGATCACTCAAGGTGCTGAGTCAGTGTTACTGTCATGTACTTCATTGTATTTTTTATGATGCCCTAGGCAAAATGGTAGAAATGAAAAAATTAGAAAGGAGTCAATGGATTATTAAGCCCATCTCTTCTTTTTACAAATTGTGAAACTGAAACTTGTCCAGGTTAAGGGATTTACCCTAGATTATAAAGGCAGTAAGTAGATAGTCAGGTTTTGAGCCTCCTGACTCTACAGTCCCCTTTCAGCTATACCACATAGGCTTTCTTCTAAAACTCTCCTTAGCACATAGTAGGTACTTGTTGACTTGACACTCATTTTACAAATGAAACATCTGAGTCAGGAAGATAAGGCAACTTGCTTATTTTCTTTTTTTATTTATCAAATGGGGATCCTGAGACAGGAACAGATAAGGTGATTTGCCTGAAAGTCACTCAATCCTGTTTGCCTCAGTTTCTTCATCTGTAAAATGCTCTAGGACACCCTGTGAATGCTGTTCTTTGGGAAATATGGCATGGCACCCACTTGTGATTTAATCTTGATGGGGAACTCCCTTGTATGGAAATTTCCTTCACTGATTTAGATCGGCCATGCATGTAAATTATAGTCCTTGAGAGCATCATGGGGGCACTTGGAGGTTAAATGACTTGCCTATGGTCACACACTAATTGTCAGTTGAACGTGTTCTCCAAGCATGCATTCATATTTCCTGACTACGAGAGCACCGGAGATCAGCCTCAGAAAGTTCATCTGGTCACTGTTCTTACAGATTTTGCCTCCCTTGTTTATTAGCTCTCTAGGTTGTCTTGTTAAAATGCATCCCTTCACTCCTTCTCTCCCCTTACCCCCTTTTGCGCCACTAACAACGGCAATTGATTCTCGGATCATCTTTCTGTATAAACTCACCATGCCTCTTGATTGTGAGTGATGACACTCTCAGGTCATCAACTGCATCCCCGTCACATTTCTAAAGTCTGGGATTTCTCCTCACATTGAGGGTCCCATTTCTCCCACCTTTCTGTGCTGAAGCCCAGCATTGCCTGTCTAGGCTTGAAGTTTGCATGATCTCACAACAGCCTTCACCTTTCTGTCATCAAAGCTCATTAAGAACTCTGGCAGCCCAGGAGGGGGAAATTCTGAATAATGAGCTTGGGGCCAAGGCTTTTGTTTCATCACCACTTTTTGAACTCATCAACCCAGAGAGTGTGTTTGTTATTCCCCTTGAGGAAGAAGTACAGAAAACTCTCAGTTTGGGGAACTAATGTTTCTCAGGCCCTAGAGATGTCCATAGCTCTTTTAGGATGTGCTCCTATTATATTATCTCTTCCCTATAATTCCCAACCACCCACTTCCACCCATCTTGATCCCCTCATATGCCTCTGTTCCTTATGGGAAATCTTTCATGCTTGGAATGTTCCAGCTTCCCAGGGAATTGGTACCTCCCTGCCTATGGCCTCAGAGTTGGGAAACCAGGCACAATTAAGAAAGATTTCTTCCTTTCCTATAAAATCATTGGACCCTGCTCCAGATCAATATTAACAGAGCTATCCCAACTATCCGCCACTGAAAGACTGGAGGATTGTCTGAGAGATTGCATAATGCAGGTGCCAGGGCCAGTGGGCAGCTCTCGCTGGCATCATCAATCTCCTTCCTTCTCAGTTGGGGCCTGAAAATCTCTGTCCCCAAGGCTGTTCTGTATGTCCAGGCCCTTTCCCACATCTGATGGTCTCTCTGCCTTACGGTGACAGTGGTCTGGATTCTTTCTCAGCTCATTGTCTTTTATTCTCCTTCTTGTTTCCTCCCACCCTAACCTTCTCCTGGATGTTTCAAGTGCAGGTCTTATCTTTTATGAAGCTAAATGTACCTGGAGCAAACAGTCTTTCATTTTTATGCTACAGGTTTCTTACCCTCCCTTTTTTTCTAGGGAAGCAGTTATATCAGGTGAAGATTTCTTTCTTTCTGGCCCCCAAACACACTTACTCATAACACTGTGGTGACGATAATGTAGACCTTTCCTCTTTGGAATCTACTTAATCCCTGCAATTCTGGTATATCTATGACTGTGTGATCCTGACACAAGGCAAAGATGGTATTACTGTTTTTGAAATGAACATCCCAGACTGCTCAAGATGGGGCATGGGGTGGGGTGGTCAGAGTTAGCAGGCTCAGCACCAGCAAACACTGTGATCACAGATGACATCCTCTTCAACAAATTGAAGCCTAAGATGTGTAAAAATATGTTAGATTAGAATTGGAGATTAGAATTTGTCTCCTCCGCCTGGACCAGGACCAGGATTCTAAAGCCCTGTCTGTCATAGGTGAGATCATAAGCTAGTTTTTCTTTAAGTCATTGAAATTGTATTGCAGATTTAATTGGCCCAGGGAAGTAAATGCTCGAATCTTTGAGATTCCTGATAGCTCAGCTACTAAAACTAAGTTACAAATAGTCCCTTGGCTCTTCTTTCAGGTTTTGGACTGGCAACACTACCCAGAACAAGAGAATTATCAATGCTCAATCCCTGCTTAAATATCTAACCTTTCTTTGCTTTGGCTAAGCAAACCTCCTTTTGTTAACTGATTTCAACAACCATCTAGTTTCATTCCAGCCTCAAGCCTGAGATTCCGGACTGGCCTCAGTCATGCCTGGCCTGCTGTACTGCTCAAGTCAGGCCTTGCATCTGGACTTGGAGGTCACTTCTTTTGGAGGTGAGGTTGTTACTGTGCTGTCATTTCAGTTGTATCTGACTCTTCATGACCCATTTGTAGTTTTCTTGGCAGAGATATTCCATTCCTTTCTTCAGTTCATTTTATAGATGAGGAAACTGAGGCAGACAGGGTTAAGTGACTTGTGTACTAGCTGTGTACAGCTATTAAGTGTCTGAGTCCAGATTTGACTTCAGGAACATGAATATTTCTGACTCCAAGGCTAGCACTCTTTTTACTGTGCCACCTAGCTATCCCCTACCATGCCACCTAACTTCCCCAGGGGGGCAGATTTTAGAAATGGGCCTTTCAGGCCAGATTGGGCTCAGTGGAGGATGTTGGGAAAATAGGAGGTCATCCCTTAGAGGAAGGAGCTCAAGGACTTGGACAAAGAAAGGACACAGGGTGAGAAATACTCAATAAAAGGATGTTAACGGATTGACTGACGAAATGACTGTCATCATATATTTGAAAAGTCTTCATATAAGCTAGGATTAGGCTCACTCTGCTCATTCCTGGTGAAAACAGTGGATAAAAGTTTCAGAATTAGACTCAAGTTCAAGGAAAGGAAAATAAAAATACCACCCAAGATGTCAATTAGAGCTGACCGAGAAGTCCCTAAATTCCCTTTCCTAGGACTACTCTAAAGGGAATTCCTGTTTATGAATAGGTTGAGCTAAGTGGCTTCTGAGCTCCCTTGATTGATGATAGGATTAATTAATCTACCCCTAAGCCTTTATTAATCACCTAACACAGTAGTGGGACTTAGAGCTGGAGAGGACCCTAAAATCAAGGAGTCCAAGCCCCTTTCTTGGTAGATAAGAAAGGAGCGCGAGGCCCAGAGACTGCACATGACCCAGATCCCCCTTCTCCAAATACAGTGCCCATCCCTCCTTGGGAGCACATTGCGGAGCCAAGAGTGTGCTAGAATAGACGCTCGGCCCTCTGCTTGTTCCCACCTCACATTGAACTCAAGGATAGCATGTTAGAACGCTGAGTTCTGTACAGCTGCCACACAGAAGGGGACATCTCCTCCTGCTGGGGGTGAGGTATGCAGGGCATTCTCCATGCCACACACATCAGTCAAGGGGGAGGCCTCTCACATCTGCTTAGCTCTGTGGGTCACCTCCAGGAGCAGCCCAGGTGTCAAAGGCATGTCTTTTATAGAAGGCTATGTGTCTGTGGATCATCCCCAAGGATATTGTGACAAGTAGTGAGTTTATACACACACACACACACACACACAAACCAGAACCCTACAAAGGGTAATGCCAACCTAGCTCCTATAGAGAGGAAGTAGCTCCTAATGGAGGGACAGATGGCCTTGGAATCAGAACGACCTGGATTCTAGTCCTCCCTCTGACACATACCACTTGTGTAGGGCAAGATACCTCTTCATGCTCCAGACAAGTGCCTGAGACTATATATTGGTGACAAGCTGCTGATAGGGACTTTTGGAGGGATTTTCTATAGGAATGAAGTCACACCCCCTGAAGGTAAATCTCATATTTGAATGAACATAACCAAACTTAACATTGCAAAGATGCTACTTCCATTGGGTGATTTGGGGGATGCTTTGGCATGGAAAATGAAGGAAAGCAATAGCAGCCTGGCTTGAGCCTAAAAATGTGCTAAGAGGCGAGTGAAGTAGTTCAGGCAGGTGGCTGTCACCTTGATGATGCTTATCAATAGAGCACCTTCACAATTAAAAAATCCTTTACACCTTATCTCAATTATTCCTTACTGTAACCCTGTGAGATTGGTGGTGTAAGTAAGATTGGCTTCATTTTACAAATGAGGACAATGAGGTTCACCAGGATGAAACAGCTAGCAGATAGGTGAAATGACTGATCTGTTATCGTACCACCAGTGGGTGACCCAGTTGGGATTGGAAGCCAGGTCTTCTGATTCCAAGATACGGTGCTCACAGTGGAAATGAAGAAGATGGAGATGGATTCAAGATGTTATAGAAAGAGGATCAACAGGATTTGGTAACTGATTGCTTATGAGGGAGGCAGAGACAGATGGGGAGAGGCTGAGAGAGAAAGCAGAGGAGGGGGAGGGGGGAGAAACTGTGATGAGAATGGAGAGTAGGAAAGGGAGAAGGAGTAAGGAAAGAAGAAAGGGAAGAAGGAAGGAAGGAAGGAAGGAAGGAAGGAAGGAAGGAAGGAAGGAAGGAAGGAAGGAAGGAAGGAAGGAAGGATGGATGGATGTGCAAAAATTGTAGAAACCAGGGTAAGATCAGAGAACATCTAATGGTTTTATTTGGCTACAATAGAGAGTGAATAAAGGGGAATTGTGTCAAATAAGACTGAAAACTACAGAATCCTAGATCGAGGGCTGCTACCCAGAGAAACACCCTTATTTTACAAATGAAGGAACTGAGGCACAGAATGCTTAAGTGATTCACCTAACATCTTGCTGCTAATTAGATGCAGAGCCATGATTTCAAGTCAAATAATTTGACTTTTGACCCTCTTTCATTTTACTCTATTGTGCTAAATAACAAATGTCTGTTGATTGATTGGATGAATATCACCCTGTGGAATATTCCTCAACTGAACAGGGGGCCCCTGAGATAATAGAATAGAAGAGAAAAACTTCATTAGGGGAAGTCTTTTGGCAGCACTGTTGAATAGTTTGGAGAAGTTGAGGCCAAGAGGCATAACTACCCATGGACTCATCTCAGTAGTCTGGGAGAAATGTAACCTGGCATCGTCTGCAGGTAAAAGATGTGCATGTATGAGAGCACCTGCAGAAGTAAGCAGTGGTAGCATTCGGAAACACAACTATGTGTTGGTGAACAAGAGGGAGAGTCAAAGATGTCTCTAATTTTCAAGAGGAAGGATGGGACTTTGGAGGAAGATAATGAGCATAGAGCTTTGCATCTCTCTGATGAAAAGGATGTCTCTTAATTTATGCTCCCATCATCCACATTACACTAAGGAAAATAGTTGGAAACATAGGACTAGAGCTCAGCTGCCTCTCTAGGGGAATCATTAGCATAAACATAATTGAAGCCATGGGAAAGAGTTAGGGGGAAAAAGCTTAGGAAGATGGTCAAGAACTGATGGCTGAGCCTCAAGACACACCCCATTTCCACATTGGGATGCGGAACATGAACCAGAGATCTAGGTCAGAGTAACCCTGGAAAGAACAGGATCATAGAAGCCAGGGACAATCAGATTATCAAGAAACAAGAGCAGCCAAGTCAAACCAATTAAGCAGTTCCCATGTGCCAGGCAGTGTGCTAAGCATTGGGATACAAATAAGTCAAGTCTCCTTTCTCAAGAAGCTTACACAAAGGAGAAAAATGCAAACAATGATGTGGCAACAAGACACATGCAGGGTATTGGAGCTTATCAAAAGAGGGCAGGACCTAGAATGAAGGGAGATCAGTAATGGCTTTTTGTTGAAGGCAGGCTCTTAGTTGGAGCTTAGAAAGGAACCAAATGCTGTCAGACGCTGCAGAGAGCTCCGAAGGCATGGGCACTGATCTCTTTTGGCAACGAAGAAGTCACTGGCAGCCATGGGCAAAGATGTTTCCGTGCAATGGCAAGTACAGGGGAACTGAGGGAAGAGGAAGGAATCAGAGCAAACCTTTTCTGCAAGTTGTCATGAGGGGAGAGGGAGTGGAAGAAATGGGTTCAAGGGTAGTTGAGTTCATGGGGGGGTTTTGTTTGTTTTTTGTTGGATAAGAAGAACTGCAAATGTTATAGACAAAGAAGGAGCCAGTAGAGAAGATGAAGTGATAATGGATAGGGGAAGTAAGAACATTTTTATAAAGGAATGCTAACAAGTGTCACCAGTGGTGCCATAGAACACATAAAGCATCTCTTGGGTATGGGTACACATGGGTCCCTTGATGGGGAGAACAAAACCCCAGAATCCTGTCATGAAACTACTGTTGTGAGGTGACTACATGAGGACTAGGAAGGTCAAGAAATGGCCATGGAGATGCTCTTCTAATAACCTCCTGTTTTAACTGGCTGATGAGCTTGGTGCTAAATTCTGTTGTTTCTGTGTTGTTGATGGATTACCAGTCCTATCAATGGATTGTTACTTAGGTTACTTTTACTCAAGGCTATTGAAGTCTCCATCCCTAGAATAATTCCCACCATGGCTCACTTCACCAGGTCTTCAGGACTCAACAAAGACAAATCTGGTGAGC
This sequence comes from Bettongia penicillata ogilbyi, assembly GCA_023548195.1. Lineage (NCBI taxonomy): Eukaryota > Metazoa > Chordata > Mammalia > Diprotodontia > Potoroidae > Bettongia > Bettongia penicillata. The sequence continues at coordinate 2,371,334 of JAJHZJ010000575.1, read as the reverse complement.
AGGCATTCCTGGGAGACTCATTGTGTACATTCTGTTTCCTGAATTAAACTCAGTCTAGGTTTTCAAAGAAGCAGCAGCAGTGGTGGCCACCATTAGATTATAAGATCCTTGAGGGTAGGTGCAACTTCATTTTCATAATTTTTTGCCAGAACCTAGTACAGTAGAAAACACAAAGTAGTCACTTTAAGGAATTTTTCATTCTTCCATTCCTGATTTTTTCCTGAATTTCTATACCACTTCAGTGATTATAAGTGCACATTTTTCCCTTGTTTATCTACAGTCTTAGAACAGTTCTCTTTTTCTCTTCCTCTCCCACCCCATGGGTCTGTGAGTTCCTGGTGGAAAGTTCTGACAGTATCTCCTGCTGTTCCATCCTCTCTAGCACCAAACAGAACTTAAGAGAGGCTGCTTCATCTGGAACATTTAGGAATTGGACTGGAGGCACTCCTAAGCCCTATGGATCCTGTGATTTTGGAGAATCCTCTTCCTTTCATGTTTCCTAGCCAGAAATGAGCTTGGCTAAGGTTTAATTAATGTGCTGGCTTTAAAAACTGCATGCCTCCTGAAGATGATTTTTTATCTTCATTTTATACTTATTAAGAAGAACTTACATGTTTTTGAGTGGATTTATGATTCCACTGGCCTTGGGAGCTCGTAGGAAGGAATTTCCTTCAGCAATGAACTGAGTTCCCTCTCTTTCTCTGATGGCATGGTCTTCTTCGGCAACGAAGGATGAACATACAGTTTCTCCTCTACACCTAATTGTCTTGGAGTAGAGTTTCTTAACCTGGGCTTATAGATTTCAGGGCTTCTGTGAGTTGGTTGTTTTTTAAAATGATTTTGATAACTACATTTCCACATATTTCTTTCCCATGGTAATCCTATGTATTATCTTCCCTGTTAACTGGGAGCTTGTGAGAGCTGGGGACAGATTTTGCTTTTCTTTGTATCGTCAGAGTTTTAGTGCCTGACACTTGATAAACATTTAATAAATGCCTGTTGACTTCATGTATTTAAAAACAGGATTGTGGGAATTCTACCGGCTTCACCAGATGCAAGAAGCCACAAAAGCCTTTTAAGAACTTCTGGCTTAAAGAATGTTGTTGTTTTGGGGAAGTGGAAGGTTATGGGATCATAACCAAGGTCACACCGACAGTATGTGTCTGAGACAAAAGCCAACTTCCTACCTGCTCTACCTATATGATGACCAATGAAAACCTTACTTAACATTACTGACTTACTTACATCATTACTGAGGGGAAAAATGGTCTCCTCAAAAGGCCCGAGACATTAGGACAGTAACTGTACCAGTCACAACCCCATGGCGCGGCAAGAATAAAGGAACATAAACCTCAGACAGATTGAGCTCCCAAAATGGCTGAAAGTCCAAGAGCTTTTAGCTTTTTTCCTACCTAGAAGGAGGATTTGCTTTCTTTCTACTTTTCATTAGAAGCCTTACTCATAGCTTTTAAAAGATCTGGATGTGAAGTCCTTGCCTAAAATGTCAGCCTGGACAGGAGGGTTTAGCCAGACATTCCCATGAGAAGCTGAGTTCTGTAAGGAGCTACCACTTTACCACAACTAGGATTAAAATTATATTTGATTCCCTCTCCTCCACCCTAAACCTCCAGGTTTAATGTACTTGCAGAGACATAAGGGTTTATGATAACAGCCCAGGGCTGAATGAGCATTTTTTGTTTTTTTCAAAACCACAGTCGTGTGTCATTTTGTTGGCATAGCAAAAATATCAGAATTCCAGACAGGCTGAAAAAAGCCCAGTGGCACAGCCATGAAGAAGGAGCCAGGGCATACTTGATGTCTTTAAATAGAGTGTTTTTCTGAAAACCACCATCAACATGCCCTGCGTGTTGAACTGGGCTGTCCCCACGGAAGCCTGGTTCAGGCTAGTTGAATGCTCGAGTAGCCTTCTTCTGCTCTGATAGTCTGATGGCTTTGTGTCTCTTGTCTTCAGCTTGTTGGGGCTGTGATGTTGTGTCTTCTGGGTCATCTGTTCTTGCTTCACAGAGACGGCGTTCTGACGGTTCATCCAGATGGCGTCCCCACCCTATTGCAGTAACCCCCCAAGTCATCCTCTGGATTGTGCAGCTTGGCCACTCTTTGCAACATGTTTCCTGTGGCTAAATCATGCCATAGGAGTCATAGGGAAATGAGTGCCTTATTTGAGGAATGGTAACTGATGCCAAGGCTCTGAGGGTTTATGCCCATATTTGGTGTTTTATTGAATGACCTAAAATTTTTTCTCCTCATGTTTAATTGGAGCAACATCGTTTGCTTTAGTCGAGTCTTCAGAGGAACAGACTTGAGTCATTATTGACTAATGACTCTGGCAATAAGGGAGTATGGTGACAAGTCTTCAGGAGAAATTATTCTCAATAGAAGACTTCTAGAGGACAGAGACTTTTTTTTTTCTGGGTTTAGGTGACTCTGAAGATAGAACACTTGTCCTGGAATAAGGAAGTCTTGTTTTCAAATCTAGCTTCAGACACTTACTAGCTGTGTGACCCTGGGAAAGTCAGCTAATCTCTCTTTGCATCAGTTTCCTTAACTGTAAAATGGGGATAATAACAGCACCTGCCTCACAGCATTGTTGGGAGGATTAGATGAAATAATATTTGCACATCATAGGTACTGTTTTTCCCCTTCCTCCTTCCCTTTGTATCCTCAGCATCTATCATTGTGTATTGGCAGATGTTTTAGAAATGTTTGTTGAGTTGAACTGAACACTTCTGATTCTCTGATAACCTACTTTTAATCACTTGTTAAATAATCAACTGTGATGAACTCGTGTTACTGTAAATTGAAGAGATTGGCAACCATGTATTAGTCATTCGTGATTGTCAACCACCTTCCTACTATGACTGGGCAAGGGGAATGGCCCCCTAAGACCCAGCCTTCTACAAATAATCATCCCTTCTTCAGTCACCCCCAGAACTATACTTTCCTTAAAATAGGGACTTTTAACTTTTTTGTGTGCCCTAACCGCTTCGACAGCCTTATGAAACCTATGAGTCTTTTCTCAGAATAGTGTTTTTAAATACATTGGATTGTAAAGGAAACCGAGTATTTTGAAATAACTACCTTTTTTGAAGTTCACTGACACCAGATAAAAACCATTGCCTTAGACCTACACTGAAATTTGCACCATGGTGGTTTCAGAGAGAGCAGGGGGTGGTCTTGGTTTAGGGGCTGAGGTTCAAGGAGCAGCCCAGGTGAGGTACAGGATCTTTAGAGAAGGCAGTTTTTGTAAGTTCTAGGAGAAAGGTTGCTGGCTTTACTGATACCTTCCCTTGCAATGACTTGCAGTAATTATAGACATCAGAATATGGTACTGGTTGTAAAAAGCAGCAGCAGGTAAGCCTCCCTCAGGAATATGTGATGAACCTTGGGGCCCTGAGGGAACAGTGTAGAGATGCTGCGCCAGGTCAGTAGATTTTCCTATTAGCTTCCTGTGTTCCCAGAAGCCCCCTCTGGACTTGTTTTCTCTAAATCTGTGATCTTAAGAGAGAAACTTATCAACAGACTGAAGTACTGCATTCTAAAATTTTAAAGGATTGAATCTGAACCATGAATAATTCTCATGTATGTCCACCATTAAAAAAACCCAGCAACTGGAGGTAGCATTACATGATTTGGACTCATAGGTGATCTGTATCCCAACAACAACATATTTAATTCATGACCATTTTGGTCATCTTAGCAACAAGGAAATGTAAAAAGCATTTGCGTGCACATTCAAAGAAATCTAATATTAGAGTGGGATAATGCTTTTTAAAAATTTAGACAGGGATTTGTTTTCGTAAGAATCCCCGATTCTCAAATTTAAAACCTTTTATCTGATAGAAATCTTGACTTCCCTAGTGTCACTCATCATATATCTCAACAAAACACCAGTCCTTTCCCCAGCCACCTGGGATGTGTAATTGTAATGGATGATTCACCGTTTTAAAACATTCCACATGAAAGTCAGATATGTATGAAGCTCAGTCTGTTGGGTCTATTTAGAAATGTCCTAACTGAGGGCAAGGGGGTGGATGGTTTGTTTCACCGCTGAAAGTTTCCCCATTGACCACAAGCATTCATTTATTTTTGGCTACTATTTGGGGAATTTCACCACCTTCCTTAACCCAGATCCTGCTGCCTATTAGCACAGACACTTTGACCTTCTTGGTTTCTAACCTGAGCCAGGTTGTTTCTGTTTTGGCAAGCTAGTGGCCCCCTGGTCCTCAGGACTCACCATGGATCTTCCTCTGCCTTGCCAATAGCTGGGATTATAGGCATGTGATGCAATGCCCACGTGCCCATGCTTTTTTAAAACACCATTGATGAGCAATAGTTTGATCCAGAAACATATTCTGGTGTGGTCACCTTAAGAATATACAGTATACAAAAGTCTGAATTTAAGATTGTTGCTGCATTCAAAAAGAATTCTTCACCTATTTCTTTATTGCTTTTAAAATAGATTTAGAATTGAAAGAAAGATTTGGAGAAAATACATACCCTATATTTACATAGATTCTATGGTTTGAACTGTTGACTTTGTATTGTCCTAAAAGCATTAAACTTCCTTCTTCCCTGCTTCTATTGGCTTCCATTGCTCAGAATGCTGAGCAATGTTCCAAAATCAAAGCTTTAGAGAGAGGACTCCCCTTGCCTCTTTTCCACGGAGAGATGATCTCAAAGAACTGGCTAGTTTGGGTGCCAATCTCCCTAAAGAAGGCATCTTTTAGAGTTCTCTGGAGAAGAGCTCCTGCTTCTGTCTCTCCCCTTTAGCTGCCCCCAGGGAATTGGAGACTTCTGGATGGCTTGCTTTTTCTACAGAGGAACAAAATTACCTTTTCCATTACCTCGCACACAGAAGCGAGTCTGTGACTTGTTGATATCTTTTGTTTGCTAGTGAGTCTGTTTTTAAGGACCTATAAAATGGAATATCTGCCTAAAGATTCTAAAGAGTTCCTTGAGGGAAATCAGGAAGCTTTTATGTCCCTTCAATAGTAATTAATGGTGGCTTTTTAAAACTGGCAGTCCCTCCCTTGTAACAAAGAAAACAAGTCAAGCAAAATGAACTCAGTTGTCTATCTGACAGCGACTGTGAAATCTCATTGCCTTTGTGTATCATCTCCACTGAAAGAAATGTGTCTGACTCATTATCCATTTCCCTAGGCCAAGATCGGTCACTCCAGTCAATCAAGATTCTAAATCTTTCTGTAGATTTATTTTTAACTTCATGATGGAATCCATTGTCCATAACACTCTCCAGGTTCTTGCTTTGTATCAGTTGATTAGTTTTCTCATGTTTTTCTGAGTTTCTCATAATTGCCATTTTATTCCATGCTGTATATTCATTTATATTCATAGACAGCAAGCTTTCTCAGCTATCTTCCAGACAATGGTCCCCACCTCACCTCTCTTTGCTTCTAGCTCTCAGAGCTTCTTTTTTAATGGTTGAATGGATCCTACTTGAATGACTGGTGATAATAAGGACAAACTAAAGGTATTCTACTTTGGTCAAAATGCACCCCTGTGGAACCCACAGCAATACTCCTGCTTCTTCTGTAAGAAACACTTTGGGAGAAATGAAATTTAGGCATATAATAAGAAAAGGTAGCCTAAAATATCTAAGATATATGCTACATGGCCACCAACAGGCTAAATTCATCCCATTGCTGATGAAGTTTCCAGATGTCTTCCAAGTTTAGCTACAAGTGAAAGAATTTGTTGTGGGTCTGGTACCCACAGAACTCAAAAGACAGACAAATTGTCTTCAAAATGGCCAAATGGTCAGACTCTGACCTGTCACGCATCATCTTAACTTAACAAGGTGTGTGGGGTTGGAGGGGTTTAGATTATAGAAAATTAGCTGCTTCCTCTTAGTTGACCCCTTCCTTTGGGATGTCAGAGCCACTCTCTCCCAACACCTCCTTTCTGCCATCCTTATGGGCAAGGATTTCTCTTGGTCATTGACTTCATAGGATTTCAATCAGGGCCCTATAGGATCAGGGGGCTGGGAGCAAACAACTCTGGAGTGAGCTTGCCTCGGGGATCTTCTGCTTGCCAATTCCCTTTTCCCAAATGACTCTCTTTTAAAATTTGATTTGTGACCAAGGAGAAATCCCAAGGCTTAAATTCATTTGGTTTTTTACCTTCCTTAAGGAGTTTAAGTTTTTAAGGAGTGTCTCCTATAGCTCCCAAGACCCTAGTTCAGATGAGTTAAGCAGAGGTTCCAATCATCTTCCCTAGTCAGTGTCATCTCTACATTTCGTTCCCACAAATCTCTTTCCAGTGGCTTCCTCTTCACAGGAATGAAATACACAGACCAGAAACAATTATGGATGATTATTTTATACAGCTCACAAAATCAAGGCTAAGAAAATGGAAATAATTAGAATAGTTTTAAAGAAGGATATGTTTTGCATTTGGGAAGGGAGAACAGATTGCTGAAAATTTTACTATGATCTTTCTTAGTAGAATCAAATAACCATATTGTCTTTCTCAGCCACCAGTGAAGTTCTCTTAGTCCACTAGCAGAGATAGCAGCAGGGCCTTCTGTCTCTTCCCTTAAGAAATGAAAGTGAAACTGTTTTCACATTTCCCAACTTTCTGGAACCATGTAACAATCTCTGCCCATGTCTGACATCTGGATGTAGAGTAATTCTCCCTTAGCAGCCTTTGCCCAAGAGCATCATTGTTCTTTTGAGGCACAATCCTTCTTTAGCCCATAGTTCCTGACATACTAGAAGGTTCTATTCTGGCCAAATATCACCAGGCTAGAATTCCCAGTGTACATTTCTCCATGTGGGCATGCAATTAATCCAAGGGAAAGTGCACCTATGTGTATGTCAGTAAAGACAGGGTGGAATGTTTATACATGAGAAAATTAGGCAAACCATTCTTTTTCTCTGGAGTTTGAAAAAAATGAGCCAATTAAAGAATTTTAAATGCCAAAAGTTGACATGCACCCCAAATCACTAATTGACAAAAAAACCCAAATATACAGTAAATATCCAAAAGCAGCAGTCTTAAGTAACCCACTGCATTAATAAGTATTCTTGTATCTATAAATCATTATCTTCACATCAAATTAGTAAAAGGTCTAGTCAGTTACATAATGAGTTTAACAGATTGTAAAATGAAACTCTATACTGATCAAGGAGATCACTCTCTGTCTCTCTGTCTGTCTCTGTTTCCTTCCCTCTTTCCCTCCTTCCCTCCCTTCCTTCCTTGTCCCCACAAAGGGGGCAGATCTCTGTTTTTAGCAGAGTGTCACTTTCTCATTCACCTACTAACATATTGAATTTCTCCTTTAAACAAAATTCATACCATTACCTTGTAGGAATGACTGGAAGCAGTCAGGTGGCATGTTGGATGGCTAGAGCCTGGACCTGGGAAGACCTGATTTCATATGTATAGCTGTGTGAGTATGAGGAAGTTATTTCACTTTTATCTGTCCAAGTTTTTTCATTTATAAAAGTTAGGATAATAATAGCACGTTCCTTCTAGGGCTGTTGTGAGGACAAAATGAGATAAAATCTATAAAATATTTTGCAGATCTTAAGGTATTGTATAAATACTCTTCTAATCATACTCTATTTTAATATATAGGTCAAGGTTTGGTGGACAGCTTAAATTTAAATTGTGAAAATATATGCGTGTATATGTTAGTATACTCGTTTATATGAAAGTAAGAAGGTCACATAAAGTTTTCTCTCTTTTTGGATATATATAAGATAGATAGATAGATAGATAGATAGATAGATAGACAGATAGAGATATAGACATTTACATCAACTTGCCTGAGGCATCCTCCCACTTACCGACCTTCCTTCACCCAATGCCACTGTTTTATTGTATTTTTACTCAAGGGAGATATACATATACATCCTAAAGGAGAGAAAACTGTATATTACCCTCATATGTACAAGTTAAGAAAAAACACTGTGATTTAATAAAGCTGCAAAGTCATTGGCAAGTGACATAAGCTCTTTACTTCCATTTTTAATCTTTCCCCTAAAGCAGAGGGAAAATGTCTTAGGGGTATTTATGGATTTCATGTAAGCCATTATAATTAATTTTTTCCTCAATCCCATGTGGGATTTCAATATATCTTTCCTTGACCTGACTGCCTGTAGTCAACATATATTACGTATACCTGCTGAACACAAGGCCCTGTGTCTCAGCCCTGAGGGTACAGACAATAAGGAAGAGTCCTTGTCCTTGTAAACTGAACGTCATAGTGACAAGATGCACATGAGTGTGCACAGAATTGATTCCAGGAGAGAATGCTAATAACCAGGATGTTCAGGACTGTGTAGACTGTGCAACAAGAGTATGTTTTATGGAATGAACGCTGGAGACTTCCTGAGGCGGAAGGGAGGTGACAGACAAGGTCAATTTTTACATAGACACGCGGGAGGTAAAATGTCCTAAATACACCCTGCTTTCCATGCATCCCACACCGCACGCAAACACACATGCAAGAAAGCCAATTTCCCTGGCACTATAGGCAAAGAGGAGCCATGAGATGAGAAGGGAAACCCAGTGGAAGTCATATTGTACAGGCTTTAAATGTCAGACTGAGCAGTTTGCATTTTCTACCACAGAAGTAAGGGCCCATTAAAGGGTTAAGAACGTGGGTATTTGGCAGTGGTCAAAGATGCATTTTAGGAGAATATCATTTTTTTTAATTTGTCCTCTTAAACAATTCATATCATTTATTTCAAGAGCAGCAATGTTACCAAAGGGACTTTTGGTAGAGTTATAAAAAAAATCTTTTTGGAGGAAAATAAGGGAAATAGTGAACAAGAAAAAAAGAAAAGGACCATAGATAGCACTCACGTACCAGAGCAGTTAGGTGATACATTGGATAGACAGAATTCCGGGCCTAGATTCAGGAAGATCTCAGTTCCAATCCAGCCTCACAGTCTTAATAATAACCTTGTGACCCTGAACAAGTCACTTAATCCTTTTTTACCTCAGTTGCCTCATCTGTAAAATGAACTGGAGGAGGAAATAGCAAACTGCTCCAGCATCTTTGCCAAGAAAACTCCAAATGGTGTCATGGAGAATCAGGCATGACTGAAACAACTTACCCACAACTTACACACCCAAATTATGCTCTAAAGCAATAAGCACCAAAATTAAGTATTATCTGAAAAATCACAAGGTAGGTCAGTGGAATGGGTTAGATGAGGAAGACTTAGAAACCACAGAACTCAACGCTTGTCATGTAATCCAAGGAACACAAACTACTTACGCAAAACAAGGACTGGAAAACTAGAAAACAGGTTGGCAGAAATTAACTATATTCCAGCCACTCACATCATATACCACAATGACCCCAAGAGACTCTTTGAATGTAAATGATTAAATCATAATTTGTTTTGAACGTTGAAAACAAAAATCATCTGCCTTTTACAAATTTGGCTACAGCAAAGGTTATTAATCAAATCAGAAACAGAGGCAATTACAAAAAACAGAATAGAAAGTTTTGATTACATGAAATTAAAAGATTTATTTGGTGAACAAATAAATGCAACCAAAGACACTTAGGGAAGGTGTCCCTTGGGGGAATGTTTTATTTTGCATTTAATATCCAGGATAAGGCTACTATATTCACTATATGCAAGAAAGCAAAACAGAGCAGGAAATATCTCAGTAAGTCAAAAGATATCAACAAACACTTCTCAAAAAAGCAAACTGCAAACAATTAATGACCTTATGAAGGATTGTTCCAATTCACTAACAAGAGAAATGCAAATCAAAACAACCCTGAAGTTTATCTCTTCTGCCAGAAAATTGTTAAAGATGACAGAAGATGGGGATTATCAATAATGGAGGCTACGTCTTAAGGTACCAAGGCACACTAACATTTTTTTGGTAGACATAGATTTGGCCCACCCATCTGGAAAGAAATTGAGAATTATGATTTTAAAAATAGATGAAAACATTCCTGCTCTCGGACCCAGAAAGAACACTGCTGAGTCTATAGCCCTAAGAGTTCTGGGACTGTAATATGAAGTATGAGGATCCTATGTGAAGAAAAATACCTATAGAAATATATTTGGTAATAGAAAAAAAATGAAACAAAGTAAATGCTCATTGATTGGGGAGTAGCTAAAAAAAATAGTGGCCCATGAATGTGATGAAATGTTCTGTGCCATAAGAAATAATAAATATGAAGAATTTAAAGAGGCACCAGAAGAATTACAAGGAACTGACCCGAAATGAAGGTAGCACAACTGGAAAGATTATCTATAATGATAAAGAAAGGGTGGATGAAAAGGACAACAAAGGAACTACACTTTATGAAGCTATCATAGTCATCTTGAATCTTAGGATGAGATAAGACACCTCTCCTTTGCAGAGCAGGGGGACTATGGGTATGGAACATGGAATATATTGCTGTCCTCAGAGGAATAATTGATTGGGTTTACTGAAGTTCCTTTTTCAAAAAAAGAACATTATTTGTTGTTAGGGATGAATTTATCCAGAAATGAAGTTGATATTAAAAAAAAAGACAAAAACTCAATTTTTAAAAAATCCTCTTCTTAGAGAAGTGTCTAAGTCCTTTGCCTTTTTGACTGGAGTCATTGGCTAAAGAATGCCTTTTTCCATCTCCTATTTGGTATTTTCGTGGGTTTTTTTTGTGTTTTTACTTTTTTCCAGAGCCCTCTGTCATTATTTATGTCATCATTTCAGTCATTTTTCAGTAATTTTCAACTGACCCTACTTTGGATTTTCTTGGTCAAGTACTGGAGTGGTTTGCCATTTTCTTCTCCAGCTCATTTTACAATTGAGGAAACTGAAACGAATAGGGTTAAGTGACTTCCCAGAGGTCACACTGCCAATAAGTGTTTAAGGTCAGGTTTGAACTGGGGTCTTCCTCATTCCAGGCCCAGCTATCTATCCAGTGCAGTGCCACCTAGATGCCCTCTAGCTATTATTATTACCCACTTACACAAATTCACTTAATACACATACTCTTTATTCCATGTCAATATCTATCTCAGTCTCGGCTACCTTCCACCTGGGACAAACTGAAGTCTTCCTCATCTGTCAGGGCGCAGTCCCAAAATCATCTCCTTTGTGATATCCCTAGACTTCTGTGATTATTGCTTTGACTAAATTCTATAGGGGTAGCTAGGTGTTACAGTGGATAGAGCTCCTAGGTCTGGAGTCAGGAAGACACATCTTCCTGAGTTCAAATCTGGACATTTACTAGTTGTGTGACCCTGTGTGAGTCACTTAACTCTGCTTTCTTCAGTTTCCTCATCTAGAAAATGAGCTGGAGAAGAAAATGGCAAACCACTCCAGTATCTTTGCCAAGAATACCCCAAATGGGGTCAGGAAGAGTCAGACATGATTCAACAACAAAAACAGATTCTATAAACACACCTTATCTACTCTGTTGAACAGATTATATTCTTGTTAATTATTATTTGAAGGGAGTAAGAAATAAGCATATTCAGGCAAAAGTACTCTCTCATATAGGTCATGGACAAAAATACCTTAATGTCACCCCAAGCCCTTAACCTCTCTGTCAGAAGCGGGGCAGCCTTCTTGTTTTCCATCATTGATCCCCTAGAATTATGGATGCCAATTGTGCTGATAAGAGTTCTTAAATCTTTCAAAGTTCTCCCGCTTTCCCCCCTGCCATGTTGTTATTATGGTATAAACTGTTCTCTTTGCTCTGCTTACTTCACTTCCCAAAGTTTGTGCTGGTCCTCCAGAGTTTCACTGAAACTAACCTCTTCGTCGTTTCTTATAGCACAATTGTATTCCACTACATTCATAGTCATTGTTGATGCAGTCTTCCCGAAAATCATGGGCACCCGTGTTTCCAGTTTTTTATCATCACTACCACTCTCAAAAAAGTAGCTCCATTGTCATGAAGAAGGAAGATAACGACTCGCATTTTTATGGGCGTCAGAGTAAACTCTGGCTGGGTTACACTAGTGTTTCCTTAAAATATGTTCCTCAAAATGTTTTTGAGATTTGAGTGGCTCCTGAGACTAAGTCAGGGCTGTGGTTATAGCTTCCTTGTTGCTGCATTATCCCTAGCATTTAGTCCAGTGTCCAGCACATAGTAAGTGCTTAATAAATGCTTGTGGTTTGAAACTGAGTAAAAATCAGCCCTCCTCTCTTCCTTAGCCATAACTGGAGAGGTTGGAGCTCTTTCTGCTGACCAGCATCATGACTATGGCTTTTTGTAACTGGAGCAACCGTATCCTAAACAAATTTGCTTTCCCAGCTCTGACTGTCCTTCCTGGACTGTGGTTTGGTAAACCTCCTTTTGTTAACTGTTAGATGGTCTGCAAAGAACTCACTGAGGTCCCATCTCTGACCTAAGTCACCAGCTCCACCTGGTCTTCTGCTATTCAGTCATTTCTGTTGTATTTGACTCTTCATGACTCCATTTGGGGTTTTCTTGGCAGAGATGCTGGACAAGTCATATTTATTTCTCCAGCTCATTTTACAGATGAGGAAATTGAGGCAAACAATAAAGTGATTTGCTCAGGGTCATATAGTCAGAAAGTGTCTTAGGCTGGATTTGAACTCAGAAAGATGAGTCTTGCAGCTTTGGACCTGGTGCTTTGTCTACTGTGCTACCTAACTACCCACTTGCCTGGTCAGCTTTGATTTATTTCAGTCCCTAACAGGCTCCCTGAGCAGTATGTGGAAGGCATGGTATCATCCCCATTTTTTAAAGCAGGAAACTGAGGCTCTAAGAGGTTTAGAGATTGTCCATGAATACCTAACTTATTTGTATCCAAGGGGAAATTTGAACCCAAGTGTCTTGATTCCAGGTCCAGTGTTCTCTCATATTGCACTGTCTCTGACCCAGGCAATTACACACTCTGACTGTGAAGGGCTAGAAACCACTGGCTTCCCAAATGTACCCTAGTCTGAGGCAGGGTTTGAACCCAAAATCTTCCTGAGTCCATTCCCACACTCTATCTACTGTGCCAAACTAGCTGCTCCTAGACATTTATTAGCTCTGTGATGTGATCCTAGGTAAGTCATTTAACTTCCAAACCTCAGTTTCTTTTTCTGTAATTTGAGAACAGTGAGAGTAACTACTTGACAAGGTTGTTGTGAGGATCAGACTATTAGTCGAATGCATGTGTAGACCATCCAAATGCTAGTTCTCCACATCCTTCTCATTAGCTAATTTTAAACATCACATACAATCCACACACAGTTCATTCTCATCCTTCATTCTCATCCATCATGTCTCATCCTGCTTAAAAAAGCAATGGTAAACCATGGATGGACCAACTGTGGGGTGCCCCGAGGCTGATTTTTAACGAGGAGGGCACAGCCAGAGTCATTGACACTGGCTTCAGAGGTCCAGGTCCCTTTCCCAAAGCAGTTATCATTTCCTCTCATTTAGGAGGCAGTTGCTGGTCTCCCCTTTTGCTGCCACTCACTTTCCCTCCCGTTTTCATAAGCATTTGTTTTGCAAGAACATTGGCTCTATATATCTCTTTCCCTCAGCTTGTGAAATTATTCATTCCTGCAGTGCATAATTGAGAGGTGTCCTGTTACACTCCTGGGATTAAAGGCTTTGTGAACCATTCTCAACAGGAGAAAAATGTTTGTCTAAGAAGCACTCAGTTTATATGAAAAGGGTACAAAGCATTTTTAATAACTTCAGTCCTCTGTTTGGGCACGCCTACAAGTGAGCCTTTCTCTTCATGCAGACTGAAAATCACAGCTTGCTGGCCTCTTGCAAGTGTAAAAATGTCTTCTTCCTGGCAGGTGCTATTTAGAAGGGAATTGACAGTGTCAGTTTTCATTGGTTTCCCTTCCTCCAAAGTCTAAAATCCTGTGACATGTTGGAAGGAGTGCCTTCATCTCTCTGGTTATCCCTCAGAAGAAAGCCTAGCTCTCAAGTTATTTCTGGAACTTTTAAAATTCTATTTTCCCCAAGTACAGGAACAGAGGTCACACATTCCTAGTGAAGGCACGATGCTTTTTGTTGTCCAGTCATGTCCAACTCTTTGTGATCTCATGAACCATCCCACTCTAACCCTAAGCCCAACCCTAACCTTCTACCCTCTACCAAAGTCTGTCCCAGCTTGCATTTGTTATTTCCATGACACTGCCCATCCATCTCATCCTCTGATATCACTTTCTCTTTTTGCTTTCAATCTTTCCCAACATCAGGGTCTTCTCCATTGAGTCTCCTTCATGGAACACTTCTGGAATGACCTGTCAGAGAATGGAATGATCTTGGTTTCTCTCTAGAGTCTTGTTAATGATAATAATAAGTCACATTGATAGAAGATTTTGAGGGTCACCAAGTGCCTCCATTCATGACCGCATAAATGGCACAGGTGTTGCGATGTCCATTTTACAGGTGTGGAAGCCAAAGCTCCAGGAGTTGGAGGGACTGTTTTGAGGTCTGTAGCTAAATGTTTAAAGTATATCAAACCCAGGTTTTCTTGACTCTTCATTCTACTGCTCAGGAACATGACAGGGATACTATTCTTCCTTTTAAGGACCATGAGGCAACTCTGTGACAGAGTTCACTTAGATATAGGCTTTTCCAAAGTAACATTTACCCGGGCAACTCCTCAGCCTGTGCACTGAGGTCAGGAGTAATGAAAGGACTGTGAGATTGGAATCTGGAAGAGTTGAGTGAAAATTTTGTCTCAGACAATAAATTCCCTAAGTGGTAAATATCATCCCAGGGGTGCTGAAACAATCCTAGTGGTGGTGGTAGTAGTCTTGGGTGCAGTTGGGGTGGCACTGAATAAAATGAGAGGGCAGTGGAAGCATAAGGAAAGAAGAGAAGAAAATTTTGAAAAAACATTCATATGTTTCCTATGTTCTGTAGCATAATTAAAGTCATGGTGGTTACATTATTTTCCAAATAAACACACAAAATGCAAGTTATAACTGATCAGTGGTCAAGTCCACCAACAGGTCTTAACAAGCAAGTATCAGCATATGGGTATATTGTGCATTGTCAGAAAGTCCAGCATGCATCAACAAGAATGTGTGTGTGTAATGATTTTCTTAACAATATAATGCTATGTGGTTACATGACCCAATATTGCATCATCACATTTTTTTTTCATAAATTTATCTATTAAACTTTTTACATTCATTTTCACAAAATTTTGGGTTCCAAATATTCTCCCCATTTGTCCACTCCCCCCACCGCAATACACCGAGCATTCTAATTTCTCCTATCACCAATCTGCCCTCTCTTCTATCATACCTCCCTTCCCTGGACCCCATCTTCTCTTTTGTCCTGTCGGTCCAGATAACTTTCTGTTCCCCATTACCTATATTTCTTATTTCCTAGTAGCAAGAACAATACT
This sequence comes from Bettongia penicillata ogilbyi, assembly GCA_023548195.1. NCBI lineage: Eukaryota > Metazoa > Chordata > Mammalia > Diprotodontia > Potoroidae > Bettongia > Bettongia penicillata. Next base: position 2,355,984 of record JAJHZJ010000575.1, on the reverse strand, counting down.
CGACAGTTGTTCCTCAAACTTTGAGTTCCAACTTCTCCCCATCCCTCCCTCCCCCCATTCCCTTTGGGAAGGCAGGCAATGCAATATAGGCCATATCTCTGTAGTTTTGAAAATGACTTCGATAATAGTCGTGTTGTGTAAGACTAACTCTATTTCTCTCCATCCTATCCTGCCCCTCATTGCTTCTATTCTCTCTTTTGATCCTGTCCCTTTCCAAGAGTGTTGACTTCAAATTGCTCCCTCCTCCCATTGCCCTCCCTTCCATCCTCCCCCCATCCTGCCTATCTCCTTCTCCCCCACTTTCCTGTATTGTAAGATATGTTTTCATACCAAAATGAGTGTGCCTTTTATTCCTTCCTTTAGTTGAATGCGTGTGCGTGCATGTGTGTGTGTGTGTGTGTGTGTGTGTGTGTGTGTGTGTGTGTGTGTAATCCCACCAACTACCCAGATACTGAAAAGTTTCAAGAGTTACAAATACTGTCTTTCCATGTAGGAATGTAAACAGTTCAACTTTGGTAAGTCCCTTATGACTTCTCTTTGCTGTTTACTTTTTCATGCTTCTTCTCATTCTTGTGTTTGAAAGTCAAAATTTTCTTTTCAGCTCTGGTCTTTTCATCAAGAATGCTTGAAAGTCCTCTGTTTCATTGGAAGACTATTTTTCCCCTGAAGTATTATACTCACTTTTGCTGGGTAGATGATTCTTGGTTTTAGTCCTAGTTCCTTTGACTTCTGGAATATCCTATTCCACGCCCTTCGATCCCTTAATGTAGAAGCTGCTAGATCTTGTGTTATCCTGATTGTATTTCCACAATACTGGAATTGTTTCTTTCTGGCTGCTTGCAATATTTTCTCCTTGACCTGGTAATTCTGGAATTTGGCCACAATGTTCCTAGGAGTTTCTCTTTTTGGATCTCTTTCAAGAGGTTATCAGTGGATTCCTTGAATACTTATTTTGCCCTCTGGTTGTAGAATATCAGGGCAGTTTTCCTTGATAATTTCATGAAAGATGATGTCTAGGCTCTTTTTTTGATCATGGCTTTCACGTAGTCCCATAATTTTTAAATTGTCTCTCCTGGATCTATTTTCCAGGTCAGTTGTTTTTCCAATGAGATATTTCACATTCTCTTCCATTTTTTCATTCTTTTGGTTTTGTTTTGTGATTTCTTGGTTTCTCATAAAGTCATTAGCCTCCATCTGTTCCATTCTAATTTTTGAGAGAACTATTTTCTTCAGTGAGCTTTTGAACCTCTTTTTCCATTTGGCTAATTCTGCTTTTGAAAGCATTCTTCTCCTTATTGGCTTTTTCAACCTCTTTTGCCAATTGAGTGAGTCTATTTTTCAAGGTGTTATTTTCTTCAGCATTTTTTGGGTCTCCTTTAGCAAGGTATTGACCTGTTTTTCATGCTTTTCTTGCATCTCTCTCATTTCTCTTCCCAGTTTTTCCTTCACCTGTCTAACTTGATTTTCAAAATCCTTTTTGAGCTCTTCCATGGCCTGAGCCCATTGAATATTTATTTTGGATGTTTGGGATACATAAGACTTGACTTCTATGTCTTTCCCTAATGGTAAACCTTGTTCTTCCTCATCAGAAAGGAAAGGAGGAAATATCTGTTCACCAAGAAAGTAACCTTCTATGGTCTTATTTTTTTTCCCTTTTCTGGGCGTTTCCCCAGCAGTTACTTGACTTCTGAGATTCCTCTCCACCTTGCCTCACTAGTGCTTGGGGTCTGAGATTCAAATGCTGCTTCCCAGCCTCACGGCTTTCAGTGGTGGTGTTGGGGGGTGGGGTTGCTATTCATTGGGATTAAGTTCAGGTGCTCAGGTGGGGGTAGGGCCGACTCACAGGGCTCAGTTCCCTCAGGGGGTTTATGCGAAGACCTTCAGTAATAGATCCAAGCTCCTGCCTGCTTTGGGAGCCCCTGTTGGCTGCTTCCCTCTGAGGGGGCCTGAGTTATGGAGACACCCCACTCCCCTCTTGGCCTACCAAACAGTCTCTCTCACTGACCTGTAGCGCCTGTGGGTTGAGGGACCTTCATGGCCACCGGAGATTCCATCCCTGAAGTCTGCTTGGATCTTCCTCTCTCGGGGCCATGTGGCCAAGGCAGGGCTGGGCTCCGTCCAGTGCGCGATGGACCTTTGATGTCAGTTTTTCAGGGCTCTCTGGAACACAAATCTGCACTTCATGGCTGCGTGGCTTCCACTGCTCCAGAACTTGTTGGCAGTTCTTTTTACAGGTAATTTATGGTCTGTGTGTTTGGAGCTAGCTTATATGAATCTTTCTACTCTGCCATCTTGGCTCCTCCCCCCTGCATCATCAAATTTTCCATGCAGGAAAATCCCCACAAATTTGCAATGAATTTTTAAATTTAGGATGTATCTTTTAAAAGAAATACATTAATGAAATGACACAAATTTAAAAAAAAAATTAAAGGGTTGAAGAAAGTAGATTTCCAGGGGAGCAGTGAGTAATTTTTTTTTGAAAAGGGAGCATTAGGCCAAAAAAGTGTGGGAACCTCTTCCTCAGACACTGTTGTGTAACTGCACAAGACCTTTAATCTCTCTCACAATTTTCTCACTTCTAAAATAGAGCTAATCATGGCACCTACCTCACGTGGTTGCTAGGAGTAGCAAATGAGGTACAATAGAATCTTTGCAATCCTTAATGCACTATATAAATGTCAATCATCCTGTGTGAGCAGAAATGTGGGCTTTTAGGGTCATTATGACTTATTTTTTACCCCTCCATGATCCATGACTTCATTGATTTAACTGTTACTTACAGTCATAAAAATTACCACCTCTTAGCTCCCATCTTTGCAGAAGTAGCTGAAGTGAGATGTTACTTCTACCAACCTGTTGGATAAGCCTCTTCAAACTTAAGTAGGCCAGCCCTTGCTATATAGAAGTAGGGTCTCATGCAACCAGTTCAGCTTTGGAGGAATGCAAAGAACTCTTTTTCTTGAGGCACAGCTTTTGAGAACCCAGAGAAATTTCTATTTCCCTGAAATTTATGTGGGGTCTTTCTAAACATTTTTGAGGAACACTGTTGGGTCTTCTCACATTGGGGCCTTGCCAAGTGTTTCTGAACTCTTTCACAGGATCTTTCAATATTTTGACCTAGTGGTACAAACCTTAGCTATCAATAAAATCATGAGATGGGTGAGGTTTGACTTCAGTCTGCTATAACTAGCCTTATAGCTTCATCCCTTACTTAACCAAATACTTCTCCTCCCTCTCTTCTCCATCTCTATGAACATCTGCTCCCTAGAAAGGAAATTTATTCATACTAAAGTATAAATGAATCACAGAATTTTTATCCTGAAATTTCTGAATTCTGGTTCCCCTTATTTTTTTCCCTTATTCTTTTAATTGAGGAAGCAAAGGCTTAGATAAATTATTTAAATGGTGCAACACTACATAGCTAACCCAACTAGAACCTAGTGGTTCTAATAGTTTCAAATATTATACCAAGGAACATCAGGGAAGCCCTCTTGGCAGAGAGAAATGATGGTTCTCGACTCCAGAAAGGCAACAATCCTTGGAGCCCTTCAAAGAGTACACCTGAGGGAAATTTACTGAAGACTCTCTGCAGGGGAAAATGGTTCCCAATGGCCTGGAGCTGCAAATTCTCCCCTTTCCTCATGCATCATTTACGTGCACATCTCATTAGCTTTGCATGCAAGTTTGAGCCCACACTGCCCAGGGATCTTTGTACGCACAGAGGAGGAATGTGCACCTGGTTTGGAAAGATTACACCAACTGTTCTTAGGATGCATATTTAACAAACACCCTCCCATAAGATATTTGAGATTTCAGGCTGATTATCAATAGCATGCCATCAGAGGCTCGTGAGTGATAGCAATAGGAAAAAAAAATCTCATTTAGAATGTCCCCTTTTCTCTGAGGAGTAATAGTGAGCAAATCTTTGAGGACCTCCACCTAGGAGTTTAAGAGAAGATGGGAAGTTGACTACAAAGGGGATATTCCACATCCATGCTTCCTTGGGCTAGCTTAGGCATGGTGGGTGTTAAGGTGGCTTCTCAAAGTAATTTCCTGCTTCATACAGTTTGTCTTTCCTCCTGCCACCAGCATGGTGCAGTGAGCACCAGATTTGGGGTTAGGTTTCCAGCATTCAAATCTTAATTTGGCATTTTTTTTCCTGTGTGACTTTAGACCAATCATTTCCTTTCTTTGGGGTTGATTTCTCCTTTGAAAAATGAGGGAGTTAGATTAGAGAGTCTTTCCAAGGTCTATGATGCTAAGGAATGATTGCAGAAATGTTTCCTTTCTTCCTTACCACACCCCCCCATCTTCCCTTCCTAAGTCACTTTATTTTCCTGAGATCTGGGGAACTGGATTCAGAGGATTAAGGATTTGGAGCTAGCAAAAGACCTTAGATGATATCATCCTCATTTTAAAGTTGGGGACACTGAGTCCCATGGCAGTTAAATGAACACCCAATATCACCCAGATAGTAAGTATTGAAGTAGCCTTGAACCCAGATGTGTCTGATTCCCAGTTCAGTATTCCCTCCATTGTACCATTACCTAACCGGGGACCCTTTCTTTAGGTTATTGCTAAGAATGATGCACATACTTTGTCCTGTGCCACCCTACCTTAGAAACATTAACTAAACTTTCTTTATGGTGGTAGCTTTCATTGCTTTCTCTGTGAGTTCATACTCACATTTAAATGAAATAGAAGAAACATTGTCTGTACATTTGACTTTGAGCAGGGATGCATAGTAATACTCACCTTTGAGGAAGGGCTGCCCATGAAGTCTGAGTTGGCTGTATGTAAAAGCAAGCACCCTGATATACACTGGAGGGTTTGCTGTACATGTTTTTAGATCTGCTTTTCTAAAAGGAAAGCAACTTTTGAGGCATCAACAATCTACTTTAATCAAGCACATATGGCATTCACTTAGTTCAGGGGAAAAGTCAGTACCCTGAACTTCAGAGAAAATACAGAGAAATAAAAACTCACAGACAGGGCTTCCAAATGTCTGACCATAATCCATACATACATAGTTACCAGAGAAACACCAACATCTGGGTTTTCAAAGCCTGGGGACTCCTTAGCAGTTGCCCAGAGCCTTGTCTGACCAAACAAACACTTCCAATGAGTAAGCCCCTAAAGTAAAACCTCACCTCAGAGTACAGATACCTTTTTCAGAGCCAGAGGGCATCATAACCCTCTGATTAGAAATTAACAAAAGATGTAGTCCTCCCCTAATCAAGCTTCCCTTAATGGGCAGGCCTATCAATGAGTGGGGAACATCTTTAACTCTCTGATTAGCATTACACCACAGGATTATAAAAAAAAGGTATAGGGAAAAATACCCATGGGAAAGCCAGGATTCAAACCCAATTCTGCTCACAAACCACAGGGGGAGCAGAACTGATTCTATAAATAACTTGCACCTCTCCCTGGAGAGCTATGTAGAATGAATATGTGAATTCTGAAGCAGAAAGAAGAAAGAATGAAACTGGCTTAACACATCTCTATAACTAACCTTCCCTTCAGCTGTAGGGTAAGTTGGAATCTTGAAACTTAGATATTGGTAATACTGTTTCCAACAGGCTGCCTAATGCTCACGTTTATAAAAATGCACCATAAGATCATAAATGTAGAGCTAAAAGGAAATTTTGAGGTCATGTAGCGTAACTCCTTTGTTTAATAGATGAGGCACTGGAGGTTCAGTAAGGTGTCCAAGGCTCCACAGCTAACCAGAGACTGAGCTGAGATTTGGAGCAAAGTTCTTCCTTTGACTCCAAGTCTTAGGATGTTCAGTTGACAACTGGAAAGGATCTTAGATGCCATTCAGTAGAGCTCACTATTCATTAAGGGATTGAAGCACAGAGGATTTTAGTGTCTTGCCTAAAGACACACAGGTAGTAAAACCTAACATGAGATTGGACCCCAAGTCTCTTACTACAAGTCCAGTACTTGTGCTTCTTATCCCTCTTTTGTCTTTTTGTCTTCCCCTGCTAAAATAGAAACTTTTTGAGAATGGAGAGCATCTCTTTTTCCCTTTTTTTATAGTCATAGAACTGAGTAAAGTGCTTGGCACCTAAAATCTTCATACTCTATCCATCCATCTACCTACCTATCCACCCACCATCAATTCATCTCTCTCTCTCATACATCCACCCATCATCATCCTTCAGTCTATCCATCCATCATTCATGTGTCTACATATCTATCCATCCATCAACCCATAATTCATCCATCCATCTATCCATCCATCTACCTATTATCCATCCACTCATCATCCATCTATCTTTTATTCATTTGTCTATCACTCTACCTATCTATCCATCTATCTACTCATCATCCATCCAACTACCTATATATCCATCCATCTCTATCCATCTTCCCACCCATTCTCCTGCCCATGTATGCATCCATCCACCCATCCATCTATCCATCCATCCCTCCATCTACTTCTATAGCCATGCAAGTTGTTTCACTACACCAAGCTTACCAAGGATATTTTCAGAAACTGGAGATATAAAGTATCCTAAACTACTCCTCCCCGATCACATTTTTAAGAAATTAGATCCATATAAAATGCACTATTTTCACTGCATTTTAATGAGAATTTTTCTCCACTCTCCCCTCCTATGTCCTTCCAGTAGGCTCTGGAGCTTAAATTCTCTTCCCAGAGCTTCTGAATCTGTTACAAAAGCAGCTTTGGAAACCTGGGTGTAGCTCCAGTCATAACATTTTAGACCTTTATTTCAAACCCGTAATAATAAGCTTAAGTAATGTCTAAATATTTTCTTTAAACCACAATATCCTATTTTCAGCATCAAACTGTAAAGCAGAGCACAGTCTCTGCTGCTTTCTGTTTTGGAATGGGCCTTCTGGGGAACTGTCAGGAATTCTTTTTCAACTACTAGACTGCAGCTTAGCTTTGAACAATCCTTCCTCCAGTAGAAGGAAGAAGCCATAGAATTGTGGCCATCCCACACTGCTCTCTTTCACTATTGCTGATTGTTTCCCTCATCAGGACTCATCAGGAGCCATTGGAGGGCCCATGCTACTGACTTTTAGACTCTCCTAAGATTCATTTCAGAAGTTGCTCTACGTACATTAAATAAATTCTTTAGGGTGGAGAACAGGGGCCCAATTCCAAGATGCCTTTTCAAACATTTGGCTTGAGAAGCTCCTCTTTCGCTTCCCACAATTGAAATTTTTGTTGGGCAGAGAGATGTACAAGATAGTTGAGGGCCACATCTGTTTTACGCTATAGTTAATTTGTCAAACCTGTCTGATTTTGTTTCCTAAATTAGAATGATAAGGAAACAAAGACTCTCAAATGTAAAGTATGCAATTCAGACAAAACTGTGGCAGTATATCATACTGGTTCATCATTAAATTTTTCCGTAAGAATATGAATACATACATGAGTCAATTTATGTGTGAGGAATATTTCACTGCTCTCCTCCTTTAATTCAGCCATAACCCAGTTTTGAGTTCTCTCCATTGCTGATAGACTAATTACATAATTGATCTAACATGCAGATCAATGAAGAGCTAATGGGTGGCATTCATGACTAAAAGAGGGCCATGATTGCCATCTTCATGTATTCATTCAATTTCCACTTTGTGCCAAGCTTGCTATTTAGTGCTGGGGGATTCATGGTGAATATGCAGCACTTAAGCCCTGCCTTCAACAAGATTACAGTCTGAAATAGGAGTTGGTATAAAGAAAATGTGACTGTTCTTAATAGTCATGGGTTTGTTTTAATGACATGTCTCAGCTGTGAAAGGTGGAAGTAATCTAGAAAAGACTGGATTCTCTAAGGGTTTTACAGCCTTGACATGTGTCTTCCATTCACACCAGTCAGAGAACATCCCTTCAACATCACCAGTGACCTCCTTCTTGCTAAATCCGATGTTCACTGGAATTCGACATGATTGAATCCCTTCTCTTACCTGGGTTTTCAGTAGTATGTGCCCAAGGAGGATCCATGAATCTTCACTACTAAGGAAATGGTCACAGGAAACCATGGGCCAAATGATGGATCCTTGGGCATGTCAAACAGCCCACTGGCTAGATGCATTTTTGTGTTTTGCCATCATCTCAAACTCAATATGTACCAATCCAAATGAAACACTGAATGAAAATCCCTGTCTCCTCCAGTTCTAGCTGCTTCCCCATTTCCTTTCATTCTTCTCCTGGGCTCTTCACCTGATAATTGCATTTCTTTTCTTTCCTTTTGGACATCCTCGATATGTATCCTTCCACCAAGTCTCCTTGATTTTTCCTGTACAATACCCATTCTGTCTTGCCTTTCACTCCTTAATCCCCGTAGGCATTGCTTGAGCTCAGGTCTCCATTACCTCATGGCAAGATTAATACAGAGGGCTCCTGGGGAGCTTCTGTTTCTGTGGTCTCTGCTCCTCTAATCAGTCCTGTCTGCTGGTGCTGTTTAGACTAATCTTGCTTAAATGCTACTTTCATCAAATCTCTTCTTTGCTCAGATTCTTCAGATAGCCCCTCTGCCTCCCACAAACCCAAGCTTCTCCTTGGCTTTCATGAGCTTGCATCATCTAGTTTGCACCTGGACTTTATTTGTGTCCTCTCCCACATGAGTTCTGTGTTTTAATTGGAGTCCTGTGTTTCCACCAGATCTGACACCTTACACGTTACTAGAAGTGCTCCTCAGGCAGAGCATGGAGGGGAGGCTTTCCCAGGGTGCACCAGCTCCCTTTGTCCCATGGTCTTTTGCTTCTGGGGGCTTTTGGCCTGGAGCAGTTACTCTCAAATGAATTGCTCATTAAAAGCTGAAGCAGGGTTCTTTTCATGTTTTTACCCTCAGTCATGTTCAGTGATGTTTGTCCTAGGACAGAAAAATGCCAACGGTGACTCGGTACTTTCCAAACATGTTATGGCAGCCCTTGCTTTTGACATATTATGATCTTGGATCAGCTGAATGGCTAATCATGGAGTCCAGAGAACCTGGCATCAAGGCAGACCTCTCTTCTTCCTCTTATGATAGTAGACAAATCATTTCCCTTTTGAAACCCAGTGTCCTCTTTTACATAAGAGCTACCATCTACATAATGGTTTAAGTCTTGCAAAGCACTTCCATAGGTTATCTCATGTGTTGATGGGGTAATAACTATTACCTATCCCCCAGGTTTGCTATGAAACTTGTGGTCAGAAGTAGATATGTTTCAGTTGTTTTTTGTAGTATCATTTTTTTGTCACTCCTACCCCCCAACACACTCAGAATTCCCTCTTGCCTTCTCCCCTGTTGGCTCCCCTCTTCCTAACTTTCTTCTCCCTGTCCTTCCTCCCAGGCCCTCAGGCTCTGTACCTAGAAGTCTTTCTCAAAGCCCCACTTTTTTTCACGCAGACACCCCTCTCTCATATCCAATCTGTTCCCAGAGACTGTCGATCTTACCTTTAAACATCTTGTCTATGTTCCTTCTTTCTCCTCTGATATATCTACTACCCTTTTCTAAACTCTTATCACCTCATACAAAGACATTTGTATGTAAAAGCTTTCTGGTTGGTCTTCCTGCCTCAATTCTCTTCCTCTCCAGTCCAGCCCCCACTCAGCTCTCCCCAGGATCTACCTAAAGCACACATCTGCCTATATCAGCTTTCTTTCCAGGGAACTACCCTGGCTCCTTGTCAGCCATCCTTACCATAAGAGCCTGTTTTGTTTTGAAGTCCTTATAATTTGACCTCTTCCTACTTCCCAGTCTTCTCACACTCTACATTCCAGTGACACTGGTCTCCTTGCTGGTCCTCAACTGTGACAATCCAGTTCCTGATTTGTACCTTTTCTCTGACTATCCTCCAGGCCTGGAATTCTCTCTCCTTATCTCCACTTTCTACCTTCTTTAGCTTGTCCAAACTCAGCCAGAATCTCACCCTTTACAAGGACTTCTCCAGGTCTGCTGAATGCTCTTGCCTTCCCTTCATGGCCATGTCCAATTTGTCCTGTATGTATTCCATTCCTCTGAATCTTCGCATGTTACCACCTCCATTATCTTGTAAGCTTCTAGAGGATGGGGGCCTAGTTTTGACTTTTTTGTATCCCCAGCACTCAATACAGTGACTACCTTATAGTGGGCACTTAAGAAATGCTTATTAACTCAACTCTCCCTCCTTAAACCCCAGGACCAGAACTAGGGGGAGGTGACTGGGGCTTTGTTCTAGGATGTGCACATGTCAAGAGCTGGGCTCTCTCCCTTCTGCAGTCTGTCCTTGGGCCTCATTGACTTTTGACAGCCTGTATCTCTGGAACATAACTCTCATTCATCTTCTCTCATGGTCCCCAAGGCAGTCAGGATCTTGCATTTCCTCTCAGGCCCCATACAAGTGAGATTCTCTGAGAGCAAAGTCCCTTCTCCCACGTGGCCCATATGTTTGCTGTCCTTTCTACATCACCTTGCCCCTTACAACTGCTATATGTTCTAGGTGAAAGAATTCCTAGTTAGGACTCCCCTGAAATTAACTCATTCTATAAGGCCAGGCCTAAATATTGCCTTTACCATTGTTTCCTCAATGCATTTGGTACTTGCTGCCTTCTTGTATTATCTCTTAATTGTTTCATGTATGATAATCTTATCTTCTCAACTCCCTGCAAACCTCAAGGTCATAGGGACTGGTTTATTGTCCTCTAGAATCTGTAGCTATTTCCCAAAACATCATTTGGGACATGTTACCCACTCAGTGACACTCTGTTGGTTAATGATGATGCACAGAGGATTATGGGATTCTCCTGTTCTGTTAACTTATGATAATGGCTAGAAACCCTGAAACTCTGGTTGTGCCCTAGAGCCAGCTACAACTTGGGGAATGGAAACACCAGATGAGTTTGCTAAAAATAGCATCAGTCCATGTTGCTACCACAGAAGGGAAAACAGTGAGAGCACTAAATGTAAATTATCTTGCAGTGGGCCTGAAGAATTTTCATGTTCTCCAGAGTTCGGATTGTTACTAATGTTTGGCATCATGTAGATGAGGCTTACGCCTCCATTTGTCTTCCTCAATTTAAGTTAGATCAAGAAGTATTGATTTAATCATGTACTAGGTACAAGATGCTGTGTGCTAAGATTATAGCAACATACAATGAAATAATCACTGTTCTCAGTCAGCTTTTTACTTTTGAGTTGGGGGTGGGGTGTATCTTACACACATACATATTCACACACACATATCTACACATATATGCACACACATACACACACACATGTGTTTGACATACCTTCCGGGGCCAGTGGGGAGACCTCTTACCAACTGGGTGATCAGGAAAGCCTTCATTTGGGAAGCAAGCCAAACTCTAGAGAGAGCTTGGGATTCCAAAAGGTGAAAACGAAGGAGGACAGTGTTTCATAACAATAAATAAACCCATTTGGTTAGAAAGTCCACTGCATAGGGAGAGTAAGATGAAATCAGCTCTCAAAATTAAGGTGAAGCTAGATTATGGGTTTCCAATATGAAACAGAGAAGTTGGCATCTTATCTTAGGAGAGTCACTGGTTTCTTGAAGAAGAGAATGACATAGTCAGATGTGTAATTTAAGAATCTCCCTTCCTCACCTTTGTGGAGGACGATCGAGAGGCAATGGTGATAGTCCTGGTAGGGGGAGGATCTGAACTAGGATGGTAGTTGCTGTTGTTTGTCCTTCATCCTCAAGGAGGAAAGTGACATGAGGAAGGTGATGTCATGAATTGTGAGTGAATTGGATTTAAGTGAGGTAGGACTGAGCAAAGTCACCAGCCACACATCTCTCCTCCAGAACCATCTGGGTCCAATGGTCAGATATAGATCAAGATGACTGGAGATGGCCCCCATCCTGAAGTAGGATAGTTCTGCTACAAATGGAGAGAAAGGACTTGGCTAAGAGGATGTTGTGGAATGAGAATCTATGTGACTTGGCAGTCCTTTGGAAATGGGAGGCAGAGGAGAATGATGGGGAGGGGAAAGAGTTGTGTTTGTCTCTGGGAATTGAGCCTGGTTGACCAGAAGTATACTGGTTCTCTCAGGAGTAACAAGGAAGTTAGGAGAAAGGTTGAGTTGGGGGTGAGGGGAATGAATTCACTTCAGGCTTTCTGGATTCTCTTTCCGCTTAAAATCATCAGACGGATGTGAACAACTTGCACTTTTCAACGTTACATACCGTGCACCCATGTATCTTCTGATAGCGGCTCTCAATTTGGGACTCAGTACCATACATACTTAGTATGCCAACTGCATCTGCCCCGGACATATTGTCTCACAATATATAAATATAAAATTTTAAAGATTAAGAAAGGAGTAGAAAATAAAAATAAATATCCTTTTCAAACTTTATGAAAATCCACAAATTCCTTGCTTTAAAGAATGAGTGATGCATTTACATACAATTCATTTTACTTTCTATATTGGGTGCCCATTGATTGGGGAACAATTCACCACATTATGGTACATGAATATAATTAATAATTATAAAGAATACAAAAAAGTATGGAGAAGCTTATATAAATAGATGCAAAGTAAAATAATCAGAACCAGGAAAATATGCATAGTCTCAGTAGCATTGCACATTCAAAGAATAAACAGTGATAATTCTGTGTACCTAGAATGGTCAAATTGTCTTGAAGGAAGGGAAAGGAAAAAAAATTAAAAAAAATACCTCCTCCCCCTTCTGAATAGGTTAGAGATTCCCAGTGTGGGAGGCTGCATAGCTGAGCACACTCCGTTTATAAGTTGGTTGTTTCTATACAACTGCTTCCCCCACTTTTACCTCCGCCTGAGTTTTGACTGTAAGGGATGTCACAATGGTTAGGGGAAGGATATATTTAGTAATGAAGGCAATGTGAAAAGAAAAGATGTGAGTAATTAAAAAATATTTGTCACTATCATTATGTCATATACCTTCTGATTCATTCTCTCGAAAGGATTCTAAGTTATTCTGTTCCATAAATAGGGGGAATCCCTTAAAAACGTCTCCAAAAATTTGTTAGAGATCAAACAAGGTGGGGGAGGGTGACTAGAGTGGAGGACTCAGGGAAATAACTCTCATATCTTGATTTTACTAAGGCTTTTCTATTTTAAGATAGAAAACTGCCCTTAGGCTGATGTCTAGGAGATGTATGCTCAAATGCTTTCACGGATGAAATATCCCCTCTGCAAAAGTTTTAGTTACTTTCTAAGTAGATGTAATTTTTTTTCCAAGAACATAGATTAAATCTGATTTCCTTACTGCAGAGACATAGAAGGAAAAGAGGCTCAATCGTGTTGATTTTGTTTATGTTAAACATTCTTTTCTCAATAGAAAAGCATGCTTTGATGTCCATCTGCAAAGGCTTTGCCTCTTCTAAATCACTGCTTTGGCAGCCTGCCAGCCACACTTTACACATTTGGAATTGGAGGTGCAGAAAGGAATTCACTTCCCAATCCCCTTCAGCACATCAGGAGAGTTGTCACTATGGGCTGAAGGAGCAAGACGAGCATCATTCGGCTATTAACTTCTCCACAAGAGGTGGATCAGATGCATTTAGTAGGAAATGGATGCTATTTCAGGCCCACTCTTCACAGTGGCTCCCCGGCAGGCAGCCACAGACAGCTATAGTTGGGCTGCGTTTGGGAGGTGAGGGGGTGGGGGTGGGGAGAACGATCCATGTTGTAGGAATCTATTCATCTTACAAGTATCCATGCTATTGGGGTGAGGCCAGTTCACCTGACACTGTGAACATAGTCGTTTAAATACCGTGGAGGCCTTTCAAAGAGGTTATTGCTCATATACCTGGCACTTAGATCTGTAGAACCATGTTTTCTGTCCCAATATCTACAGTCTCCTACTCCTCTAACCTCACACATGAACAAAAATTCATGTTACTCCTCCATCCAGATGCTTCTCAGCTGAGTTAGAGGCAATGCTGGGGTAAACAAACCAAAGCTAGAAGAGGTCACTCAGGTATCGTAATCACAGAACTCAAAATTAGATGTAAACACAGAAACTCTCTCTGAAGTTCAACTATGTTCTGAATAAGAATTCACCACATGGTATCTCCCAAGTGGGGACTAAGCCTAGCATCTGAAGATTTCTAGGCAGAGGAAGCCCATTACTTCCTGAGGTTACCTGCTGACCTCCCTGTCTTCCTTCAAAGTCCCAACTAAAGGCCCACCTTCTGCAGGAAGCCTTCCCCAACCCCTCTTAATACTAGTTGCTCCTTATTTATCTGGATAGCTTGAGTTGCATGTATTTGTTTGCATGTTGTTTTCCATTAGATTGTAAGTTATTTGAGGGTAGGGCATGGCTTTTGCCTGCTGCATCACTTAGTACAGAGTTTGGCGCTAGTCACCATTTAGTACCTTCTTGTTGATGGATTGGTCAATTGTTTCAGGCAGCCAACTCCTTTTTGGGGGAATTCTAATTCTCAGAATGTCAATGCTCCCTACCCATTCCTAAAAAAAAAAAGTTATATGTCTAAGTAGATAGATAGTTGTTGTATGTATTTTGTACGTCTTGCCTGTTGCTAGAAGTGAGCTAATTAATGAAAGAAAATGTATTTTACTGAGTAATTATTAAGTGCCAAGCACTGGATCCAAGTACAAAGGCAACAGTAGACCCTCTCCTCAAGGGTGCTGCATTCTAAGCAACGGAGAACAAATTTATGGGAAGGGTTGACCAGGAAAGGCTTTTTTGGTTTGAAAAGTCTTGAACATAGTGAGAGAAGCAATGGTGGTAGGGACATGCTCTTCTAGTATCCATGCTCTTATTGATTTGACTGTGATCACAGAACTAGAAAGAGCATAGGGAAGAGGAGTGGAATGTATGCCAGGTGTCAGGACAGATGATGAGAAGGTGCCTGAGATAGAAAATAAAGCAAGATGGTGGCTGGCTAGACATCATGAACCTTGGGAGGAAGTGCCTGATCTGAACAGGGTGTTCCCCAGGCTGAAAGTTCTCCAGTGAGAAGGATAAGGCCTCCAGGGCATGGCCTCTGGGTCCAAGATGCCAGAGAACTGTGAATGGTGAGAAAATGACCCAGATTATTTTCCATTGAGCTTGGTTGTTACATATATCAACAGAGATGTTTGCTCCATCTTTACAAATGATTTCTGGCCAGGAAAGTATAAGCTCCTTGAGGAAGTTTTGGTTTTGTCTTTGCTACCAACTCCCAGTGGTAAATTATGTTCAGGGATATGACTGCTGGACTAGAGTCTGGCCACCTGAATGCTCATCATGGCTGTACCAGGAATTAACTCTTTGTCCTTGGGCTAGGAATTTCATTTCTCTGGGTCTCAGTTTCCTTGCTTGTATAGAGTGTTTTGTGTTAGTTCATTCCTGGTGTCTCTCTTGTCTCAGATGCTCTGCAGTGCTGTGAATTTCACATATCACACACCTGCCTCAATGGTCAAGGTGAGAAGATCCAAGGTCCCGCAGATACAATATACCCCATAGAATCCACTCACAACTAACTGAGGGGGACTAGGCTCCCCTGGAGTGAAATGAACAAACTCATGTGGACATGGGAACACAGTGAAATCACCATGCTTAGTCATTGAGTATTGACAACAGTAACAAGAGCTCACATTTGAATGCACTGAGGTTTTTCTCTCCCAGGTCTTCCTGTCTCCTGGTCCAATGGTCTTTCCATTGTGCCTCCATATGACTGGAAAAGTCACTTATCTTTCTGAGCCACATTTTCCTCACTTATAAAAAGAAAGCATCAGACCTTAGAGGCACCTAAGTGGCAGTAACTACAGCATCAGTCCTGGAGTCTAGAAGACCTGAGTTCAAATCCAGTCTTTAACACTTAGTAGTAGCTCTATGACCCTGAACTAGTCACTGTTTGCCTCAGTTTCCTCATTTGTCATTCCCACTCTAATTCTCTGATCCTAAGTTCAATTAAAAAAGGGAACCTTACCCCTGGTATTAAGGAACTTATTGACTCAGGGTAAGTCACTGAAGTGTTCTGTCTCAAGTCCCAGTTTTCTTGTCTGTAAAATGGGGATAATAATAGTATTTCCTTCCCTGAATCATGAGGCTCAAATGAGATAATGTATGTAAAATGCTTTGCAATCTTTAACTGCTACATGACTGTAAATGATGGAGATCAAATGTTGTAGTTGAAGAAATTTTTGTCTTTTTCTTCTTTCTTTTTTCTCCTCCTTTCTATTTTTCTTTCCTTCCTTCCTTTCCTTTTTCTCCTTTTCCCTTCCTTCCTTCCTTCCTTCCTTCCTTCCTTCCTTCCTTCCTTCCTTCCTTCCTTCCTTCCTTCCTTCCTTCCTTCCCTCCCTCCCTCCCTCCCTACCTCTCTTTCTTCCTTCCTTTCTCAATGTGCTGCCACATGCATGATGTTGCTTGTTGGTATCTTTCAGGTGCTTTCATTTGATTGGCTTGGAATCTGTTCATTGTGTCAACAAGCTATGCTCTTTGGATACTTGCTGTGGCACACTGATAGGAGCCACTGGGAAATCCTTTTCCATTAATGTAGCTTGTCATGTGAGCAGCACTCAGCAAGGCTGTAATTGATGGATCAATGACCAGAGAGATAACCTCAGTTCTGCAGGTTGCACCAGTGCACCTTAGTAAAAGAGGGCTTTTGTCCACATCTCTGAACTGTATGAGCCAAACATGACTGATTTTTTTTCACCCTCTGAATTCTCAAAGGTACTCCTGAGCCCCAAATAAACATGCTTAGTTCATAAATCTTTTTCTGCCGTTGAGAATCTCCCATTCATGACCAGCAGAGTATTTGTGCTTGGAATGGAGATTGCCCCCATCAAGTCCCCCATAGGAACAAAGTTCATATTTAGCTCTCCCAGGCTCATGCTGACCTGTCCATTCGGTGCCCCAAAGCCAGTGGGGGCTCCTTCTTCCTCTTAGAAGTTGTTTGCCACTGATTCTTTTAATGTAAATCCCATTTGATTCCTGTGTTCAGATACCTTGCAGGTCTGTTTCCGCACTGGTGCCTCTCACAGGTCACTGGTAGCCAGGAATCACCATGTTTCCAGCTATTGCTGAACACATCTTACATCATGGGATCATAGACTTAGAGAAAGGACATTTTGTGACTACGTTGTCCAAACACCTCATTTTACAGATAAGGAAACTGAGGTTCGGAGAGAACAGAGACACTTTCTCAAGATTATTCAGCAAGTTAACAATCATTTATTCAGCAGGCACTATGCTTAACACTTGGGAATCAAAGAAAAGCAAAATGAAGGCTTCCTCCCAGGGAGTTTACATTCTAATAATATGGGCTTTTTGTGCCCACTCTGTGTTGGAGCCTTCTGAGCTCATGTTGGTCTGATAAGCCATAGTTGGACCTTAGCTCCAACAGAGTGTACCTTAGCTCCAACAGAGTGATGTCATTTTGGTCCTCTGAAAATGAAAAACAACATCCACCAGCCCCTTCTAATGGGAGAGGTGATAAGCAAGTGGCTAGGCTCATACAAGATGTGCACAGAGTAGGTGGAAGGCCCTCTCAGAGGACAGGCCATAATGGGTGGTAAAATGGGGGCGCACAGAAAGATCCATTGCTGAAAGTGGGGTTTTGTGATTATGGAAAATAAGAGACCAATAAGTAGGTTATCGCAATATTCCAGGAATGAACTGTTGAGGGCCTGGACCAGGGTACTGGGATTATAAAAAAGATAAAAGATGCTGATGCGAGAGATACAAGGAAGACTGAAGGAACAGGACTTGGCAACAGATTGGTTGTAGATGGTGAGTGCAGGTGGAGTCAAGGACAACATTTGGGAGGGTGGTGGTACCCTTGAAAATGACGGGGACAACCAGATATGGGAAGGCTTCTGGGAGAAATATGGATTTTAGTTTTAGACTCGGTTACTTGCTTTCCTCACATAGGATGCTGAATTTCCCACCTCCATGCCTTGGCATCGTCTGTTCTCTGTGCCCAAAATGCTATTATCCCTCCTTACTTCTGTCTCTTACAGTCATTGCCTTCTTTCAAGACTCAACTCAAGTGCCTCCCTCTGCAGAAGTCTCTCAAGTGATTGTGGGTTCTTCTCTCAGGCCACTTTCCTTCCATTCTGTAGGTATCTACATTCTTAGGAAGTTAACTCCTTAAGGCAAAACTATTTCCTTTTCCTTTGTGTCCTTCACCACTGCACAATGTTTGTATCATATTAGGTGCTTAATCACTTTTTGATGATTAATTGAACTAAGGAGATCTCATCGAAAGGAAAAAAAGATAAGAAACGGTAACACCAATTATAAGCCACATTCTGGTTTTAATCTCTGATCTGAGGGAAACATGTGGCCCTTGTCCAGACCAGTAAACTCTAAGTGAATGCTAAAGAGAGTTACATAAAGACTGTGAGCAGAAGGGACGGTTCCTTGGGGGCTGGTCCTGGCCAAAGAGCCAGTCAGGGAAGAAGAAAGCTTGGGACTGTTGGAGAGGGAAGGGGAAGGGCACTTTAGGTGGGGCTAACAGCCAGAACAAAGATAAGGAGAGCATTTCCTGTTGAGCAAGTGAAAAGATTTTACTTTGAGATCTGACTTGTAACCCTCAGAAGCACAATGGAAGTACAGCCCCCTTTCTCTCTGCCAACTCCTTAGTGAGTGAACAGAAAAAACACCAAGCCCAGCATTTGTTGGTGTCAATTAAGTTTAACTTGAGAAATACCCTTTGGTTCACGGTTTGCGCTAACCACATTGAAAGTTTCCTTTTCAGTCATTCGCTGTTTCTCATGGGTGAGCAGGGGCCCCAAAGCTTCAGTTCTATTTTCTTTTCTGAGTGGTTTTTGAAAGAGATTATGAAAAATGACTCTTCACTAGAATCTGTATGACTCAGATGCGTTTGAACATACTCTGAAAAGACATGTTTAGAACCAGTAGCCAACGAACTCTGAACAGGCACAGGATTGGAAAAAAAAATCTTCCAGCTTTAGAAAAGACTAAAAAATTCATGTGAGTTAGAAACAGAAGAAAAAGTAATCCTCTAAGAACAATTAACAGTAAAATCTTTACTTTATGGGTTACTTATGGATCTGCCATTTTATATTCAGAATTTGTTTATTTACAACTACAAAGACTACACTGTGATGTTTTTGTTGCATGATGACTTTTACCCAGTAGGCACTTAAAATGAGTTTGCTGCACTATTGTCAATAGAAGTTCAATGCGTTGAGCTCAAGTTCCTCTATAAATTGCAGCATATCTTCTACCTTCTCCCCCGTGATCTCTATAATGGAGGAATGACCAAAGAGCAAAGCTCATGTTGGTCAAACCTAGGTGAAGTCTCCTTCCTCAAAGAAAAAGGAAGGGAACAAGAATTTATGTAGCCCCTTCTAAGTACCAGGGAGGGCTGAGGACTTCTTTTCATAAATATTTTCTATAAATAAACCAGATATGTCATCCTGGAGACTAGGCAAATCATTGAATTCCTCAGTAGTGCCAGGGAGCTCTATGGCTTGAAACTACTCAATGGTTAATGGGAGTCTTCCTCCCAAGGAATTCCCTGAATCAATGAAGTGAAGAGTCTGAGGATCCTATTCTTGAAATGCAGAAAGACTCAGGATGAAGACTGACCTTTGACAACACTGTCTAGGTGACCTTAGGCACGTTTCTTAGACTAGATTCTAAAACCTTTGGATGAGGAGATGCCTACCTGCATCAGTACAGGGAGTTTCCTCACCCTGGAGATGTAAATAAATAGATAAGTACAAGTACAGAAGAGAGGAAGGTAACCTCTAAGGGAACTTCATTAGCAGAGGTCTGGGGGTTCTAGGTGGTAAGAGGGAATTCCAGGCTTGGGGAACAGGCAAAGGCAATGGGATGGATTTGGGTGTGGTGGAAGGAACCTCAAGGAACCTCAAGGAGACCAAGGTTATGGGGTCAGAGATATTGTGGAGGGGAGTCAAGGGTAAAAAGACTGGAGAAGTAGAAAAAGAACAAGAGATGAGGGGCTCAAAATCAAGTAGAGCTTATCTCCATTTTCTGAGAAGGAATTGGGAGCCCCTGAATTGTGTTAATCAAGAGGTTGACAGGAATAAATATGCATTTTAGAAAACTCTTGGCCTTTTTCATGGTTCATCTATAAAGATGAATCAAACTCAGTTTCAGATCCTTTACATAATTTTGGAAATCCCCAAGAAGGGGTCATAGACACTTCTTTCCTAGGTGGATGGATGGAAGGATGGATGGAAGGATGGATGGATGGATGGATGGATGGATGGATGGACAGATGCAAGACAGTCTGCAGCACAACATGGGGAATGAACACTATCAACTTATCTTGGCAAAGCTCTTGTAGGATGGGGAAACATGGTTGCTGGCACCATGGAGAGGCACCTTTATGCACCAGAACTTTCTATGTCTTGTTTATCAGAATGACCAAATTTAGAGCTGAAAGGAGCTTAGGGAACATATGGTCCCATCCATGACCCACCTTTGACACACCCTGGCTGTGTGACTCTGGACAAGTCATTTCTCCTTTCTGTGTCCAAGGCAGCTATCTCTAAGTTGCAGACAGGGCTATCCATGTATAATAAAGGTAAGTTCATCACCCAAGAGTTTCGATATTTACAAGGTAGTTATTGGTTTGTACTTTTAAAAAATTAAAAGTATTTTCTCCCCCAAATTAATTAAGAAATTGATCTACTTTGAGATTTCTTGTTTTAGATGAGGATGTAGAAGCCTGGACGGTTAAATAGTTTATTTGGGGTTACATGACAACTCCACCCCAAAGACATGACAAATCTTACCTCCGATCCCTTTAACCTCCTCCTCACTTGGCATACTTGTGGTCGCTTTCCTTCCCATCACCCAAAATAAGAATTTCTCTTCATTGAAAGGAAGAATGATACATTGAAAGTATTAAATTGGGGGTAGGAGAGCCTGAACTCAAACCCTACCTTTGATCCCCATTGCCTGTGTGACCTTGGGCAAATCACTTCCGTTCTTTGGTCTTCAGTTTCTCATCTCTTAAATGCAGAGTTGAATCGATGGTTTTCAAGGACCCTTTAAGCTCTAAATCTATATCTTTTTGCTTTTATTGTTACCAGATTTGTGTTCATCAGTTTTGAAATTTCCTCCATCCCTGCAGGTCAAGAACTTATCTGCAAACTTGTAGTCTGGACAGTTGTTTGGGACACTATGTTGTTAAGTGATTGGCTGAGCTAATATGTGTTAGAGGCTGTATTTGAACCAGATCTTCCTGAATATAAGGTGGAACCACTCCTCACTAGACTATACAGATTCTCAATTCCTTATCCAGGGAAGGTTTATATGAGAATGAGGGCAGTTAGGTGGTGCAGTGGATAGAGCATCAGCGCAGGAGTCAGGAGGACCTGAGTTCAAATCTCACCTCAGACACTTGACACTCACTAGCTGTGTGACCTTGGGCATGTCACTTAACCTCAACTGCCTCATCCTGGGTCATCTCCAGTCATCCTGATGAATATCTGATCACTGGATTCAGATGGCTCTGGAGGAGAAGTGAGGCTGGTGACCTGCACAGCCCTCCTTCACTCAAATGAAAGTCAAGTGCAAGTCATGTCATTATTTCTCGTTGGCATGGTCTTCTTTGGCAACGAAAGAGGAACACACAATATGAGAATGAAACCAAGCACAGAAAGGATTCATTAATTATTGCAATCATTTATAGTTTAGTCCTGTTTACAACTATCATTTTACTAGCCAATCCCAATTCATTTCACTTTGATCATATGAATAGGTTTAAAAATAGCTCCATTTATTATCTATGTTCATGTTGCCAATACTTGGACAAGACAGAAGCCTGGGCTATAAACTGAAAAAAATAGCAAGTGACATCAAAGATTGGCGATGATAGGAACCACCTTCATGGTCTCATTCAGGCCTATAATTCCCTGTTTCCCATCAAGCCTCCTTCTGGTTTTAGGTATAAAAATGACTCATGACTTCCTCAAAAAGGAGACCAGGGGATTAATGAGTTACTATTTAAAAAGAACTCAGAGGTGAAAGGCCATAGCCTTGACAACTTCCTTTGAATTTGTGCGAAGGCTGTAGGGTGTGGCCTCGCCAGGAATCTGCAAGAAAGGGTCCTGGTGACATGCAAGAATGTCTTACATGATGGTCATTGGGGGAAGTAGGAACCTCGGGGAAGGAGACACTTGAGATACATAAGCTTGGGTGCCCAGACATGTCAGGAAGGATTCAACACTACCTTGAGAAAGTTTAAAACACAAAAAAGAAACAAGCAAAACAATCCTTTAAGGTAAAATAAATTAAAGGGAGGAATCATGGCATTAAGGTAAAAAAAGCAGCCTCCACAGTGGAAAGTCCTGGGTTCAAGTCCTTCTTTTGCACATAATTGTCTATGTGACCCTAGCTAAGTCATTTAATCTCTGCCTCAGGCAGGTCTGTGAATGTTGCAGTTCTCTTAAGAGTCCAAGAGGAATGTGTCTGGGCACAGATCAGGAAGTGAGAGTCTCTGACTACCCACACTGTTCACTGGCCCTGTAAGATTTGCATGACCTGAAGACTGATGATCTGGAGATTTCTTCTTTAGATTTTTGAGCCCCTCAAGGGCAGGGACTATCTCTTGCCTATCTTTGTATCCCCAGAGCCCAGGGTCTAGCACAAGTTGGGTGCTTAATGAAAATTTAATGACTAACTCCCTTCTTCCTTTTTCTTTTCTTTCCCCCTTTTTCTTCCCCCTCCCCCCCATTCTGTTTGCTTTAGTAACTTTTCTTAGAAAATGGACCATGTTCCTGGAATGTACACAGCTCCCTACTCTCTGAGAATCCTTGTCTTCCTTCAATTCTCCTCTCAAGGGTATCCCCCTGGTTGTGGTCTCTCTCTGTCTCTGTCTCTGTCTCTGTCTCTGTCTGTCTCTCTCTCTCTCTCTCTCTCCCCCACTCCCTCTCCCTCTTCCTCTGTCTCTGTGTCTTTCTTTCTCTGTCTGTATGTGGGGTATATATGTCTCCTCTCTGTGTCTGTTTCTCTGTCTCTCCTCTCTTCCCACTTCAAATGATATCATATATTTTTTCATTGATGTGTCTCTGTCCACTCTTCTCAGTAGAATGGAAGCTCTTCTAATTTGCTGTTGAAGCACTGAAACTCAGAACCTGCTTCTGTCTCTGGATCAAACCAGGAAATTTCCTTCAAGTCTCTGGTCCTGCATTTCCTCATTTCTCCAGTGGAGGTGTTAGATCAGATGTCTACAAAGATCCCTTTCCAGCTAGAAATCCTGTAACAGAGAAGAATTCCAGCCTGTCCTTTATTACTAGTTACTTACTGAAGTCATCTTTGCTTCATTTTCCCATCACTCTTTTCCTTTGATGTTTATCCCTTCCTCTCCTTTCAGATTCCTCTTAATCTTTCAAATCCCTCATTGTTTAACAGTTGAGCTTGCTTTCTTGGTTACTTCTCAAATTTATGTCTTCCCTACACAGACCCTAAAGGATCCGGAGGGGAAAGTGCTACATGAATCTGTAAAAGTAAGCAGTACTGATTGAAACACATAGACACACATTTCAGTTTCATGGTCTCATATTTGACATGAAAGTTGCATAAGCCATTTTCCTTTTGGCCTGTAATTGTGATGTCACTGATGGAAAGAAGGTCTGCTGACTTTACTGCTGCTACCAAAGCAGATCACCATTTGTTGAGAAGTTAAAAATTTTAGAAAGTTGTCTTGGATCCTGAGGGATGCCTTGTCCATGGTCACATGATCAGAATGTGTCAGACTTGAACCCAAAGCTTCCTGACTTCTAGTCCAGCTTTCTATCTGTTCTACCTTGATGCCTCTCATTGTACATACATGTGTGTTTATGTATAGGTATTCATATGTATACATGCCAGTATGCATGTATGTAGTATTATATAATGTAGATGTATGTATAGACATGTTTACACATACAGACAAACACATGCTTACAAGTGCATGAGTGATTATATATAGATACAGGTATTATAATTTCACATGTCTACACCCCTTAAAATATCAAATTAATAAGAAATAAATATTTACTGATCTATTTTTCTAGCAATCTGGACAAAATCTTACAAATAGAGTAACAACAAATTTGATCCAGAAAAAAAGGGTTAAAATGTTCAAAAGTTCAATACCACATAGTGATGCTTGAAGAAATTATAATTTCACGTAATATTTTTGCTTGGAGGATGTTCGTGAATATTCAGTATCTGCCATGATGAGGAAGATCATCATTTCCTAGAACATATTTACCATCTGCTGAACAGTACAAATATCTTGGTTATCATTTGGATTTTGTAAATCAATTTTATCATAGATCTATTGAACTGTAGCTGTGTACCAGGAAGTGAGCTAGGCACTGGAGGTGCAAATACAGCAGTTCCTTCCTTCAAGGAGCTCCCATGCAAAGTCTACAACTCAAAGGTCCCAAACTTTGCCTTACAGGGTCATGAAATGCACAGAAAAGGATGATGTGTGATGTCCAACAATCTGGAGAATTTAAGAGTTAGACTAGCTCATGGTAGACATTGGATGGTTTTGATACGATTGGTTAGGCAATACAAGAGGTTTGGGGGAGAATGAAGACATTATGTCAGTTACATTAGAGAAAGAAAAAGATACAACTTTATAATGAAATAGCAAATTATAGAGGTACACTTTTCTTAAAGCTTTGAAGAATACATAACCTTTTGACTTTATCTTCAAGTTTCTCTTGCTTAGTTTTTGTAATATTTGAATGTATGCACGGAATAGCAAAACAGCTTGTCAATGGGAAATCCATGTGGTTGAAGAGGCCAAGCCAGTTTTTTAAAATTGTACAGACTTGATAGATAATATTTTCAGCTTTTTTTGGTCATTAAGCAAAACTAAAAGCAGTAATGATGAACATCATGGAATTTTAGAAAACACACGATAATATTATCTATCTGAAAACAGACCCTTAACTCATGTTTCTAAATGTTTCTTAGGATAGTCTTTAAGGAATGTACCAGAATAGGTCAGATATTACTTTCTGCCTTTATTTTAATGAAGAGGAGTATCTCTACTATAATTTTTCTATCATTTTTCATTCTAGTACTCTCCATTGAAGAGTATCCATCGTTAGGCAAATAACCTCTTGATCATTTTTCATGTCAAATAACCACAGAAAAAACAATGGATTTTGTCTTTTGCCAGGTTAGTGTTTATTTCTGTTGTCAATCCCAAGCTTCTAAAACATCATACACTTTTGCAGAATCAAGAACTCATATTTTTCAGGACCCCACCTTTCCCTGTTATAAAGGAACTTTGTTTTCAACATTGATTTGTTGTCAATCAAGTCCCCTAATTCTCCTGTCAAACAAACTGATTTTTCCTAAGGTTTATAAAGATGTATCTTGTTCCAAGGAAAAGGAGAGACCTAGTCATCAAAACAAGCAAACAAATTAACTTGGGAAGGGCCCTTCTGGACTTTAGGAGAGTGCGTTATCCCACAAAGACTGGTCGCTGAAATGTAAGCTGTTTAATATCAACTTTAACACCAGCAACCGGCCAAATGCTTTTGGTTCAAGCTGGGCCTGTACAGAAAGCCAAAAAAGGGAAGGAATATCATTTCCTTTGCTGGCACTAGCTGCAAAGCTAAAACAGGAGAGTACCAGAAATCTTGTTTGCCTGCTAGGACTGAAAGATTTTATGACACAGAAGCTGAGAAGATTCTCAGTTCTTGTAGGAGGCTTGGGGTTATTGGGATATTAACTGGGGATTATTTTCTTTTAAGCAGCTAATTACTGGGGGTTGGTGAGAGAAGAAGTCCAAGAGGAGCTTAGAAAAAAGTGAATAGATTTGGTAACTATCTCAAAGACATATAGTCAGAAGAATGGAAGAATTTGCTGGGTCTTCTCATTTGTTTATTTCAAGATTGTTATTTTTTGGTTATGGAAATGTGAAATGACTTGTCACCAGAAGGTTAATTTTTTTTTTACTTGCTGATAAGAAATATTTATTTTCCAAATATGACTATGTCAACATTGGAACCATATATTTCTCTAGTCAGTGGACATGACCCTACCTACCTGTGTGAACTGGTCATAGCTAATGTTCTGAGACCTTTCATGAATTCACAGTTTTTTAAAGTAAACTTGAGTGTTTTAATCATACTAAAACTCAGTGATGTGTATAGGATGGACCTGGTCCTGTAGTATCTGCGTTCTGTACAGAATGCTGTCTCTTGTGGCTTTGGTTTGGCTAATTTCCCATCATGAAAGTGAGTGTGTGTGTGTGTGTATCTATATATCTGAGTGTGTGTGTATTTGTGAGTGTGTGTGTATTTTTTGTTTAAGTCATTTTGTCCATTCTTTGCAAAACACAATGATTTTGGATTATAGATTCATGTATTAGATTTGGACACACACACACACACACACACACACACACACACACAACACAGGAGAAGCTTGGATAAAATGCCAGCAAATCCTTGCTTTGGAAATGTGTGCCAATGGTGCTGTGTTTCTGCAGACACTGCAGTAATACACACCGGCTTAGGTATTGCCAGTGACTAAGTAATTCTTTACTGCTGTATTCTGTTATGACACATTTGCTGGTTTCCTAAGGGAAGTATGAGCACTTTATGGGACTACTTGTCACTTCTAGTTGGCCATTCCTTCCTAATTACAATTTTTCAATCATGTACTATCCAAGGCATAACAGAAATGCAAATTGGTGATGTCAGGGGTTTTTTTTCCCAGAAAAATAAAAAGTTCTTTTGATACTTTTCTGAAATAGCTGTTAAAAACTTCTCAAAAAACCAATATTTTAATTTCAATGTGAAATTCCATTTGAAGATGCTCAGTTAATGTTTGTTGGATGATTCTCTCATCCCCTCACCCATTTATTCCCACCAGCCTCCAAGAGTGGCCAGGGAACTTCTCTTTTCTGCCTCAGTAGCTCCTGACTGGATGTGATGTGCAGCTGTGCTCCTATGCAAATGACCCCGTTGGGTCAGCTCTATAAATGGAATAAAGTGGGGAGGTTTGGAACAATTGGCCCTGTGTTTATAAATGCTGAGTATTTGCTTGTTTGCAGAGGAGAGCTGGGGTGGGGAGAGCAAATTGTATGAACTGACAGAGCTTTTCCATCAATAACCCAAGAATGCCTTTTGGGAGGGTTCTCCACACTCCCACCCCACCCCCAATGTTGTCGGCACAATTTGGAATCTGACCTTGGATTAAAAAAATGATGCTGAATCTCTGAACTTCAGTGGCTTCATCAGTAAAATGTAAGGCATCGGGAAGATGCCTTCCATCCGCAGCACTTTATAAATCAATGTAACACGTCATTCCCTCCATTCTCTCAAGAACTAAAGGGTATACACACAAACAAAATAGATCTACAAATGGAAATTGTTTATGTTATTAAGTGATTTTTTCCATTGATACAAACCAATTTTAAAAAGAAATGGCATAAACATTCTAAACAAAGCTCTATAATTGCTGTAATTTTATCTTCCAAATGAGATCAAGGACCAGTCTCATGTCTGCCATGTCTAGTAGTAGCAGCTCAGTACTTGTTCAGAGGCAAAGTCAAGGTCAAAATTTTGTGAGTCTCAGTGACATGATCACCTTAAGAGATTAGTGAGGTCCCATTAACTCTAGGAAGCACCACTTTCTACTCTCCTTTCTTTGATTAAGAAGTATCTCCTGTTTTGGGAGTGAGTCAGTAGGTAAACTAGGTAGCACAGTGGCTAGGGCACCAACCCTGGAGGCAGGAAGAGCCAAGTGCAAGGGTGACCTCGGACTCTTACTAGCTGTGTGAGTTTGAACAAATCATTTAACCCTATTTGCCTCAGTTTCCTCTTCTGGAAAATAAACTGGAGAAGAAATTGGCAAATCACCCCATTATCTTTGACAAGACACTCCTAAAAGGGATTACAGAGAGTAGGGCATGATTGAAGTGACTGAACATCCAGTCAGTTGCTAAATCATTCACTCATCCATTCTATCATAGGTCCACAGAATTAGAAAGTCCCATAGAATATGGAATCTAACCTGCTCATTTTATATATGAAGAAACTGAGGCATAAATAAATAAAATGACTTGTCCAGGATCATGCAGCAAGCTAGTAAATATCTGAGGTGTGCTTTGAACTCAGGTCTTGATGACTGTCTGTTATGGTTTATTTGTGTTTGCTTTTTATGCATTGAGTTATTCCTGTAGAATTCAGTTTCATCCGTTATTTTGCCCCAAGACTTTATTCTAGGAATGACCACTATCTCTAAGGCTTGACCTTGATCCTTTGTACATGATGGTGCTCTTTCTACCCCAAGGATATGAGACTTATGGGATCTCTCCATCCCTTATAGAAGTCACTCCATCTACACAGCCACATTAATTTGTCCTAGATTTTTTTAAATTGGTTCCATACCTGGATGTTTGAAAAACTTTTCTTCAAAATACTTGATGTAAGGAGCCTGCCTAGATCCTAACATCATCCTGGGATGGTATTTTTAAAGTAGTTTCATGAAGCTCTTTGCTTGAACAAAATTCCCATTCATATATTTGCTTTAAAGTATATAATTAACCCAGAAGAATGAATACTCAGAAATGTTTAGTTAAGGATATAGGTCAGTAGCAGCAATGAAGGTTTGGGTTGATGGGGGTTTTTTATCAGTAATGGAGCAAAACTTCACCAATGGAGACCTCATATTTCCCATTAGTCTCTTTATAATCCAGAAGGCTTGTGGAAGGACCTCAGCATATTGGGCAACTCCCTATGGTATACTTATGGAGGGAAATAGACAAGAGTCATATGGAATGCCAAGGAGCAGCTAGCTAGCTTGGTGGATAGAATGGTAGAATTGGAGTCAGGAAGACCTGAGTTTGAATCTGATTAAAGCCACTTACTAGCTGTGTGAGTCTGGGCAAGTCACTTAGCCTCTGTCTGGCTTAGTTTCCTTAGCTGTAAAATGAAGATTATGCTAGTACCTACCTTTCAAGATTTTTGTGAGGATATAATAAGATGACATTTGCCAACAATTTATAAATCTCAACGCATTTTCTCTAGAAAGTGTAGTGACTATTATTAATGTGGACAGGCATGAATGAGTCGAGATCTTCACTGTCTGTGGCAATATTGGTTCGTATACCAACAACATTCATTTCAATAATTCAATGCATCTTTGCTGAATGCGTACTAAATGCAAAGCTCTTTCCTCAGAGCTATGGGAAAAACAAAGATGATGACATTTGCTTTTTAAAATGTTTTCTATTTATGACCTCATTTTTCTTGTACACTAAGCCTGTGTGGCAGAAATAGTGTTAGAGTCAAAGATGGCTGACTGTGCTTCTCACTACCTCTTTGAACCTTGAACAAGTCATTTGCTTTTCTGAATCTATTTCATCCTTTCCTCCTCAATGACATCTAGGTCCTTTGACCTTTATATCAGTCATTACACTATCCTATTTACTTAACTGTTGAGCCCCTGGGAGAAGATAAGCTCTTTGGAAGATGGGTTATCATTATTCAGTCATTTCAGTTGTGTCCAACTCTTCACCACCCCATTTGGGATTTTATTGGCAAAGATACTAGAGTTGTTTTCCATTTCCTTCTCCAGATCATTTTACAGATAAGTAAACTGAGATGAACAGGGTTAAGTGATTTGTCAGGGCCACACTGCTAGTAAATGTCTGAAGTCAGATTTGAACTCAAGAAGACTCATTTTGACTTCAGTCCTGGTGCTCTGTACCCTATGGTGCCACGTAGCTGCTTTTAGGGGTAGGATGTCATGCTGTAAAAAGAGTTTGGTGTTAGATGATTTGGGTTAAAATTCTCCCCTTGTTGCTTTCTTTTTGTCTGTTTTTGTTACTTTGAGCAGTTTATTTAATTTCCCTGGGACTCACTCCCTTCAACTGCAAAGCAAGAGGGATAGAACGATTCGATGCCTTTAAGGTCCTTCTAACCTTAAGATCTGTGATCCTATGGTATTTTTTCTTTTGTATCCCTGCTCCCAACATAGAGCCAGGTATATAAGAGACACTAAATAGATGCTCATTTAATTGGCACCAGTTCAAAACCAGTTCTATGCACCAAACACACACACACATACTCAGTGGTCTCTGCCATACACTCTATCCATTTGTATATGGTTCAGTAATTTTAATGTTATCTGATCTGACTGTGGATTTTTGTACTTCCAGACTTCAGTGAAAGTTAATAAAAATAAAATCATCGAACAGCCAAATCCACACCACCCTCTCCACAAGCTCTAATCAGATGTATCCCATTTTATTCAGACATAAAAAGGGAAATGTTTTTACCTGTGTTATCATTTTTCTTAGTAGGAAAATATTTTAAAATAGTTTTTTCTCATTGTAGCTATAGCTTATCAGCTGTTCCTGTATGATACTGTCTGTCTTAGGTTTTGCTAAAATTGAATGGAAATTCCCCTGTTGAGGTGTTGATATAATCAAAAGTTTAATCCACTTTAGATTTAGCCATGTTGGAAAGGCTGTGGGGTATGAATATAAGTATAACATAAACAGCTAACAAGTGGGCCAAGTCAAATGTCTGCTCATAAAATAGGGATGTGAAGGAGAAGGATGGCCCAATTTTTAATATCATCATTGACCCTGGATTTGGATATTTAAGTCTGTTCTATAGTAAATGCAACCTATGGACTAGAAAAAATATCTCCCTGTGATATTAACCCAACGAATAAACTAGTTTAATATTTTCATTTTTCTCTAGGTCATTAATTTCCCCATTCAGCCATCAAACTCTCAACTCATCACATTTAGAATTATGGTTATATATGGATGGGCATATTGGCATTTCTCAGAGCCTAGATGAGTACTTAGCTGCAGTTTCCATATTTGAGCTTTGGGAGAATGCTTTCCTCTTCTGGGATGAACAATTGACTATTTTCTTGATGGTTTGTCATTTCAAACATTCAAAATCAAATATGATGTGTAGAAATTGCTTATTAAAAAACATCGATGAATTAGTTCATATGAAGTATGGAATAAAAGGAAGAAGTAACACATTCATCCCTCACTGATTTTGTTAATAAATGCTGCCTCATTTTGATCTCAAGATGAGATCATTCCATTGCTCTGTCCTGCCTTCCTAATGGACGAGGTGGCAGTGGCATAATGTGGTATAGTGTGTGAAGTGCTGGCCTTCAAGTGAGGATGACCTGGGTTCTAATCTTCACTTGGAGAATTGTTGTGCAGCTGTAGATATATCATAACCTCTGAGTCTCTGCCGCTTCGTCTCTAAAATGTTGAAAATGATCCCTATGCATACTTCTCACACAGTTTTTTGAAAGATCAAATGAAAAATATATAAACTACTTTGTATAAATTCCAGCCATCATTCTTTCAGGAAAATAAAGAAAATTCTACTAATAGAGCAACATCAGTAAGCCATATACTTTATTTTGAAAGCACTGATGAATTTGAGGGATTACATACTTGGCTGGACCCCATCTTGACCAGGGGCACATATTGCTAATAGGCCAAGTCTGTGATCAAGGAAGAGAGCAGTGTTAGCTGACCTGGAAGGGGATTCAAACTTGGTCCAATTTGGATGCCCTGATCACCTGAATTAATTAGTCATGAATAAATGACAAAGCTATATATGTTAAGCAATCACTATGTGCCAATCACTGCATCAAACACTGTAAATACAGATTTAAAAAAAAGAGAGAGTTCCTGCCCTCAAAAAACTCTTATGAAGGAGGAAACACACATAGAGAAATGGTGGCCAAGGGGCATTTCAGTGAAGGGAGTTTAAAGGAAGTTTAATTGACTCATAATTCAGTCCACCACTTGACATGTTATTGCCAAAAGCGATGGCTCTGTTTGTTTGTTTGCTAAGTCCAATAAGTGGGATTTGTAGGGGGTAGCCTGGAATTGTTTACGCTTCAGTCTGGCCAATGGTAAGATGGCGCTAATATATGACTGTATGCAGAGAAGACTTGTCTAGATATAGGGGTGAGGGACGAGCAGCCTCAAGGTCACATGTGGACTTTTAGGTCCTCAAGTGTGTACCTTTGACTGAATCCAAACTTCACAGAACAAATTCCCTTGATGTGTTCTGTAAAACTTGGACTCAGGCAAAAGGCCACACCCATGGACCTTAGAAGGTCACATGTGGCCTCGAGGCTGTCAGTTCCCTACCCCTGATGCTGGATACAATGCTTTTAATTGATTCATTCATCCATTCAAATATTCTTATACTTGTGTACACATTCTGATGCCACTCAAGAAAGCTTACCTTCAAGGAGGAAGCTGCCATGTTGAGTCTCAGTGACTGGGACATAGATTCTAGAGCTCTGATGCAAAGGTATCCAAGACTTTCTTACTTAATGTCTGAGTTACACTGGGAAATTCTGCACTTCAGTGTCCCTGTTTGTAAAATAAGAACGTTAGACTAACTCATCTCTAAGATGTCGTTGACCTCTATAACCTAAGACAACCCTTCAAAACTGAATTATGTTCTACTGAAGCAAATACTACAACTTTTTTTTGTATTCCTCAATCAGTTGTATAGACATGAAAGATTCTTTGTAGAAGCAGCCAACAAGCATTGATTAAATACTTGCTATGTGCCAGGAACTGGGCTGTATGCTGCAGATGCAAATAAAAGCTCAAGATAGTCCCCTCCTCAAGGAGCTTATGTTTACACTTATAGCTAAGTAAACCTAAGTTGCATGCCCAATAAATACAAAGTGGGAATTAGGAAAGGGTGCCTGAAGGAGGTACTCTTGACCTGAAAGCCTTAAAGGGATCTATGGATTTCAACAATCCACTTGTTATCCTTCATTTGCTTTCATCATAGATACCAGTGATGGGATTTTGTAGAAGCGAGAAAGTAGGAATGTGCCTCCATATGGTTGCTTTTACTGCTGCTCTTGATATCTCGTACAACGTGACACTATGCCTTCTATAGCCGATTTCACGAATCCCCAGTCATCTTGGCAGCAGAAGGGTCTACGCTGGACTGTGGTAGCTGTGCTCTTTCAGGGGTCACTGTGGTTGGAACACTCATCAGTGGTTCACCACGTGCCCATGAGCCTCTCTCCCTTTAGTTAGACTGGGTTAAAATGGGAGTCTGCTGTCAGTTTCTCCTGTATGCTACTGAAATCAGCTACATCCTCCTTAATCCACCTTCTCTGATTCTAGGCATAAGTTCTTGGACCTCTTTACTGCTT
This sequence comes from Bettongia penicillata ogilbyi, assembly GCA_023548195.1. Taxonomy (NCBI): domain Eukaryota; kingdom Metazoa; phylum Chordata; class Mammalia; order Diprotodontia; family Potoroidae; genus Bettongia; species Bettongia penicillata. The sequence goes on along the minus strand of JAJHZJ010000575.1, from coordinate 2,322,887 downwards.
CTAATCCTCTTGGAGAGCTGTTGCCTTGTAGGGAGAATTTTAAAGTGCAAAATGTTGCAAAACCACTCGAAGCTCCTTAATAATCTGTCTCCTCATCTCTCAATTGTCATGGTAATAGTTTTCCCTAAAAATGATCCCATAAACTCCTTCAATAAGTATCCATACTTTGGAAATGGGTGTCATTTCTCAGTTTGTCTCCTTGGGACAAGGAGTATTCTCAGCTTTAATGTCTTTAAGGAAGAAAGGATAGAAAAGTACTTGTATCTTTCGGAATTTCTCAAGGTCCTTCATAAGAAGGGTACATGGATTTTGGAGGTTTCTTCAAGGCTGTCTAGCCTTACTCCCTTCTTTTATATTATATTGTAACTTCCTTAAGGGCAAGTACTGTGTTTTGCCTTTTTTTTGTGTCCCCTAGCATTTAGCACAATGTCTGGCGCATAGTAGGTGCTTAATAAATGATTTATTGAAAGGTTGATTCAGACTGGGATGGGTGGTGCATGGGAGTGGGGATCATATTCTCCTCCTTTGTCAGATAACTTTAGAAGAACAAGTCCCAGGAGCTCTCAAGGTGGTATCAGACCCTCTTACCTTTCACATCTGATCCCACCCTTTTGTTGGCAACCCTTAGGTACCTTGCTCTTCTCTTTGAATCTGTAAAGTAGATGTGCCCATTCATTCTTTCAATTCTACAAACATGTAGGGTCCATGAAGAAGGCCCCTGTGATAGTGCTAGGGACACACAAATCATGGAAGTGAGAATCTGGAAAATACCTTGAAGAATATTTAAATGCCTCTATCCTTAATTTTTAACTGATGTAAAACTGAGGCCAAGACAGAGAATAAGGGTGAGATTTTGGTCCCCTAAATCTGATCAGTAGTAAGTGGTAGAGCCCAATATGAAAGAGGGCTCTTGATTTCAAAACCAGGGTTTTTTCTTTATTACATTCTACCACCTCTCAGATCCTGCCTTCAAGGAGCTTACCCTTTAAATGGGTTCTGTGGGAAGATACCCTATGGCTAGGAAACAAGTAAATAAATAGACAAATAAATGATGATGTTAGAAGGGGGAATTAGAGGAGGCATCTTAAAGAAGGTGGACTAGGGCACATCCAAGAGGGCATCATAGGAGAGGTAGTAAGTGATTTAACTTGTGAAGAAAAGGAGAGGCTTCAAACTACTTGGGCAGGTATGTGGAACCCTTGTCACATTAGGTAAGGGGGTGATAGGAGCAAAATCCAGAAGGGTCCTTTTATTCAACTGTCTATTACCAAGCTCCCCTCTCTTTCAATGTGCTCTTCTCTTGTCTTTGGAAAAAAGTGGAAAGAACACTGACCTTGATGTCAGAAGATCTGGCTTCAAATTTCACCCTTGATACCTTTTTACTCTTGGGTCATGTGACAGCAGTCACTTTGCCTCTCTACACCTGTTTTCATATCTCTAAAGCAAGGATGATGATAACTGCACAAGCTTCCACATAGGCTTCAGATGACAGGACCACTTTGCAAACCTCAGAGTTGTATTACAGTGAAATATTATTGTTTTTAGGGTTGCCTTTTAGGGGACCATTTATTCAAGTTCTCTTTACCTTCCATGACCTTATTCAAAAAAACCGGGCATAATCCAATTTTGGTACCATTATCCAACAAAGGAGGGTCAGGGAGTAATATGGAACTCGTAGAGAACTGGCCAGTTCCATATTGTGTTATGTGTGGGTTTGACTTCAGGCCTATATGTTTCTGACTTGAGTAATTCCTCACATTTCAACTGGAAAACCAATTTTTGAAAATTCCAAAGATATCCATTTACTCCAAAGTGACAGAAAACTAACAAAAAAATGTGCTAATTTGGTAGCCATTCTGAGATTTTCCTTTTCAACTTGGGAGATTGACTCAATATGTCTATCCTGGGAAAGATGTCTACCCTGGGGAGGGAGATATAGGAAGGCAACCTCTTTATTTAGACAAAAAGCAGTTAGCACAAGCAAAGATTGCACTGAATATTATGTTATTGCCCATGTGAAGTATAATGTCTTCATCCTGAGGCATTCAAAATCACAGAATTTCACAGTTGGGAGGGTCTTAGAATCACAGACTTAACACCAGAAGGAACATCACAAACCATGGAGGTGAACCTAAATATGAACTAATCACCTTATTTCAAGTATATCCAGCAAGGCCTCATCTAGCCTTTGATTGCAGACCTACAGAGAGGAGGAGCTCATTACCACCCAAAGCAACTCATTCCACATTAAGAAATCCTCAGTTTTTCAAATCTTTTCTACTGATTTACATTATTTTCTACTTAAATTACGTTTTCTACATTACATTATTTTCTACTTATTTACATTAAATATCCCTTTTTCAAATGCAATTCAGCAATTCAGATAAACAGTTATTAAACAACTACATGTTGAGAATACAAATTTGTCAGGGAGGGTGACAAAAATTCTTCCCTGCCTTTACATTCTTTACTCTTTTCTTTTTTATTATGAATTAGACAAATATCAACAAACATAGACGTGTCAGTCTACAAGAAAAATATGTAGTCACCTAGGTACTACAGTGTATATAGAGTGCTGGATCCATGGTCAGGAAGATCTGGGTTCAAATCCTTACTTAGAAACTTACTAGCCTGTGACTCAAGGTAATTCACTGAACCTCTCTCAGCCTCAGTTTCCTTACATATAGAGTGAGGATAGTAATAGTACCTCTTTCTCTCAGTTGTTGTGAGGACCAAATGGAATAGTCTAAAGTTTGCACTTTGAAAACCTTAAAGTCCTATGTAAGTATTGGCTTTTGTTACTTACAGAAAATGTTTGCAAATGAAAATGTGGGCTTCAATGACATAGAGATCTTATGTGTGTGTGTGTGTGTATGTGTGTGTGTCTCTCTTAAACTGAGATCCATAATAAAGTCAAGCTTACAGTTAACTGAGGGAGTTAAAACAGGTACAAAGATAAATAAATATAAACTATACACAAAGTAATAAAAACAAATGTGAAAGAAACTGAATAGGGATCAGGGAAAATCTCATGTCAGAAGCTTCTGCGCTGGACCTTGAAGAAGCTTGAGATTCCAAAGGGTAGAGGTGGAGAGGGGGCACATTGTTCATGTGAGGACACTTGCCCAACACGTTGCATAGGACAACGATGTCCAACAGACAGAAGTGTGGGGGGAGTCATCTGAAGCATGCATGATGAGCCCTATGGGTTTAAAATGTAATGTTTTCTTGGCACTATTGTTTTTTAATTTAATTTCTTAAATACTTCCCAACTATATTTTAATCTGGTTGGCATAGAGGGCTGTTGGCATGTGTGACAGCTCAGGTGTAGGGGACAGAGTCAACAGGTCATTAAAATGGAGTAGACAGAATGTGAAAGGACTCAAATAAGTAGGTGTGAGCCATTTGGTGAAGGGTTCTAAATTCTGTGCCTAGGATTTTGTATTTGAATCTCAAGGTAATTGAGAGCCAATGAAGGTTTTTGAGTAGGGGATGGAGATGGTCATATCTTTATTTTAAAGTGGAGGGTGGACTGGGGAATAGGAAGGTCATTTTGGAGTCAGGAGGCCTTGGCTACAACACTGGCCTTGTAGTCAGCTGGCATTATAACCATAGACAACCTGTCAGTGCTCTTCGGCACTGCCTTAAGATCATAAATTACCTGTGGGTTGACTTATTGATCTGAATTGTAAGGACAGGGCTTCAGAGTAGGGGCAAGACCAGTGGGGGGGTGGGAAGAAAGGGAGAAAAGGGAAGAGAATGATGAAATCATCATGCTTGGCTCTTACTGTACAAAACTTGTGGCAACTGGCTTCTGTGTAATTGGATTTGATGTCTCAGGGTTGGGGCTGATTAACAGTTGTGTTGGCATCCCTCAGGGAGTGGCCGCCAGGGGTTTACTGTTGTTTAAGAGCTGTTTCTCCAGATGACACATTTGTTGTCATGTGACATGTGGATGTCTCAAGGGAATGTTCCCGGTAATTACTGCCAAGCGCCCTGAAAACTGGGAAGGCAGCCTCTGTCTGATCCTAATTATGGTGGACGAGGGGAAAGCAGATCCGATTGACTATACTCAGGCTAAGATGAAGCATTCTCCTACTTCTGACAAAATCAAAATGTTACTACATGTGACACAGAGGTGATTTTTATTCCTACAAAATAATGTATTAGAAAGGGCCCTCTTATTTTTTGCTAGATACAACATAAAGCAATCAACTCAGCTGTAGCTAAGACAACATTTTCTATATCAAAGCTGGTTGGTTTTATAGCCTCTCCTTTAGTCTGCTTGGGTCAGCCACAGCAGTTATATTATGTAGAATTTGGAATGGCTCATTTTAGGAGAGACACTGGGAAGCTAGAGAGTGTTCAAAGAAGGGCAAGGTAGATGGGGACCATCCTGAAATCAGGTTCAGTTGATGGAGCTGGAATATTTAAGCCGAGAAGAAAATAATTGGAGGGACCTGAGGTATATCTTCCCAGTGGTTGAATGACTGTCTTGTGTAAGAGAGATTCAACTTGGTCTGTTGGAGAGCTTGGAACAATGAGAAAACATTACATAAAAGCATACATAGGCTCGATGTGAGAGGAAACTGCCTGTCGTTTAGGGCCAATAGGCTTGTTACTTTTGAAGAATGTCCTAGTAACAGGTAGTGGTAGTAGTCTTGTAACTGGTATGTATATGGTATTTTACTGGTTAGAAAGTATTTGACATATGGCAAATGGTATTATATAATGCTTTAACATTTATAAAGTACCTTGAATGTGTTTTTGTAATAACTAGCATTTATATGGTCCTTTATGGTTTGCGAAGGTATACACACACACACACACACATGCATGCATACATGCACGTACGCACGCATGCACGAACCCACACAATTTGAACTTCACCAAATCACAAGTTAGATAGAGTAGTTACAGCTCTAGTTTACAGATGGGGAAAATGATGCCCAGAGACATTTAGTAACTTGACCATGCTACTCACCTCAAAAGTATCTTACCTGAGATTTGAACCCAGGTCTTTTTAAATTTAATACTTGCTTTTTTCCCCAATTATATGTAAAAACAATTTTCACCATACATTAAAAAAGTAGTTTCAGATTCTCTCCCTTTTCTCTCTTCCCCTTCCCCATTCAGAAGGCAAGCAGTTAGATAGATAGATAGATAGATAGATAGATAGATAGATAGACAGACATACACATATATACATATAATACATATGTGGTCATGCAAAACATTTCCATATTAGGCTTGTTGTGAAAGAAAACAGAACAAAAACAAAGATGTAAAAAAAAAATGCTTCGATCTACATTCAGACTCCATCACTTCTTCTTGTGGAGGTGGATGACATTTTTATCAGTCTTTTGGAATTGTTTACATTTCTTCATCATACAGTACATGCTGTTTATTGTGTAAATGATCCTACTGGTTCTGCTCACTTCATTTTGCATCAGTTCATGTAAGTCTTTCCAGTTTTTTTTGGAGAACATCCTGCTCATCATTGAGCACAGCTATGTTTCCTCATGATCATATACCACAGCTTATTCAGACATTCCCCAATTGATGGGCATACCCTCAATTTCCAGTTCTTTCATAAAAGAGCTACTATAAATATTTTTGTACACATAGGTCCCTTTTATTTTTGTATTTTATCTCTTTGTGATACAGACCTAGTAGTGGTATTCCTGGGTCAAAGGATATGCATGCTTTTATAGCCCTTGGGGCATAGTACCAAATCATTCTCCAGAATGGCTGGATCAGTTCGTTCACAACTCCACCAACAGTGCCTCAATTTTTCTACATCTCCTCAAACATTTGTTAATTTTCCTTTCTGTCCTATTAACCAATCTTAGAGGTGTTAGGTGGTACCTCAGAGTTGTTTTCATTTGTATTTCTCTAACCAATAGTGATCAAGAGCATTTTTTTATATGACCATAGCTTGGGTTACTTTGTCTAAAAACTGCCTATTCATATTTTTTGACTACTTATCAATTAGGGAATGATTTGTACTTTTATAAACTTGTTTCAATTCTCCATATGTTTGAGAAATGCGGTTTTCATTAGAGATGCTTGGTGTAATTTTTCCCCATTTATGATTACTGTGTTATTTCCCTCCATCCTATTTTTTTCCCTGTTTATTCTACTGTCTCTTTCACCCTGTCATCCTCAAAAGTGTTTTGCTTCTGACTACCCCTCCCACAATCCACACTTGCCTTCATCATCCCCCCTTTATTCCCTTCCTCTCATTTTTTCTTGTAGGAATTTTTATACCAAACTGAGCATGTATGTTGTAGCCTCTTTGTGCCAATTCTAATGAAAATAAATTTCACTTCCTCCCCCATCATGTCTTCCATCTTCCTTTCCACTGTAAAAGATCTTTTGTGACTGTTTTATGTGAGATAATTTATCCCATTCCACCTTTCCCTTTCTCCTTCTTCCAGTGAATTTCTCTTTTTGTCTCTTAATTTTATTTTTTAGATATCATCTTGTCATATTCAACTCATAACTTTGTTTTCTATCTATGTGTACTCCTTCAAACTGTTCTAATACTGATAAAATTCTTAGAATTACAAGTATCATTTTCCCATGTAGGGATTTTAAAAGTTTAATCTTTCTGAGTCCCTTATGATTTCTCTTTCCTATTTACCTTTTTATACTTTTTTGGATCTTGTATTAGAGGGTCAAATTTTCCATTCAGGTTTGGTCTTTTGATCAGAAATGCTTGGAAAGTCCTCTATTTCACTAATGTCCATTTTTCCTCTTAAGGATTTTATTCAGTTCTGCTGAATAGGTGATTTTGTTTGTAATCCTAGCTGCTTTATCTTCTGGAATATCATATTTCAAGCCTCTGATCTTTTAATGTAGAAGCTGCTAAATCCTGTGTCATTCCAACTGTGGCACTACAATATTTGAATTGTTTCTTTGTGGCTACTTGCAATATTTTCTCCTTCACCTGGGAACTCTGTAATTTGACTATCACATTCCTGGGAGTTTTCATTTGATATTTAGTAGATTCTAGACTGGATCTAGACTATTAGGACAATTTTCCTTGATAGTTTCTTGAAAGATGATCATGACTTTCAGGTGACCCAATAATTCTTAAATTATCTCTTTTTGATCTATTTTCTAGGTCATTTGGTTTTTCCAGGGACATTTCACATTTTCTTCTATTTTTTCATTCTTTTGATTTTTTTTTTGTATTATTTCTTGATGTCTCATGGAGTCAGCTTCCATTTGCTGAATTCTAATTTTTAAGACATTTTTTCCTTCATTTAGTTTTTATATTTCCTTTTCCATTTGATTAATTCTGATTTCTAAGGAGCTCTTCTTTGGAATTTAATGTTTCTTTTATCATTTGTCTTGTGCTGTTTTTAAGGTTTTGCTTTGTTCAGTATTTTTTACTCCTTTACCAAGCTGCTGACTCTTTTTGTAATTATTTGCTTTGTATCACTCTCATTTCTTTTCTCAAGTTTTCCTTTGTCTCTCTTACTTAATTTTTGAAATCCTTTTTGAGCTCTGCCATGACTTGATGCCAATTCATATTTTTTCTTTCAGGCCTTGGATGTAGCGGTTCTGATTTTATTGTCCTCTTCTGGGTTTGTATTTTGATCTTCCTTGTCACCATAGTAACTTTCTACAGTTGGCTTCTTCTTTTGTTATTTCCTCATTTTCTCAGCTGTTTCTTGGCTTTACTTCTGTCTTAAAACTGGACTTGGCTGGTGATGTGGAAGGGTCAGTGTTCAAAGCTTCAGACCTTTTTATGCTCTTGTCCCAGGGCTTGTTCTGAAGGTCTTTAAGTTTTCAGATCTTCCAAGGTGATATGACCTAAGGAGAGGTGTGATCACTGCTCTCTTGGTCTGTGAGCTACCACAAGTATTTTTTTCTACCTTGCAACTGTGAACCCCTCCAGTATTTTTACCAAGAAAACCCCAAAGAGAGTCATAAAAGAGCCAGATCCACCTGAACAATTACACTTAGCAGAGTGTCTGACACAGAATAAGTACTTAATTGATGTTCTTCAACCAATTGTCTAGCACTTCTGGGAAGTTTCCTAACATTTCCCTCCCCATTCCCATATTCCCTTTCTTCCATATGTCATATCTCCCCCTATTAAACTGTAAGTTGCTTGAGATCAGGAATTGTTTGGCTTTTGCATTTGTCTCCCTTATACTTTGCATAGGGTGATGTTTTTCATTCATTTGTTATTTATCTAGCTATCAGTGATGTCTAAATTGCATCAGTCTAAACCTACATGAAAAAGATAAGAGATGAATCAAAGATTAAGAATTGGATGACAATGGGGTTATTTTCCTGTTTCCTGACCTAGATGACAGGTTGCCCTTGGCCCATTCAAAGCAGAATACCGCTGGCTTATCTGTTAGGAGGAAGAATAATTTAAAGAAGGATCTTGCCTTTAACCTTTTGAAATCAAGTTTGGAGAACAGTTTTAATGATTGCATTATCTAGTGTATATTAAAACTGTGTACCTGTCTCAACATGTATGGCTTAAGAAAATTATGTGAAGGTTTGACAAAACACCATTTACACACTAATGATGTACCTTCCCAGCATCCATTGTTAAGAGTCCTATCTGTGCATGTACAGCATTACTTAGACATAATTGCTATTCAGTTAGCAGCATTTGTGTTGCTGAAAACATCCCACTTTTTATAATCTTTTATCCCAGTGATACTGTCTTTCTTTCTTCTAAATTCTTGTTCAAGTGTCAAGGGCAGCCCCGGTTCTGTGTTCCCATCTGTAACTAATGACCTAACATTTCTCTTTTCACTCTCTTTGTTTTCGTGTCACTTGTCGTAGGGAGAGCAGTTCATCTCCCCTAAGAAGAACAATGAAAGCACAAGCACCTCTTAGCTCCTGGCAGGTATTCTCAGTCTGGAAAAATCCTCAAAGCAAAAATTGTAAAAGACATGAGAAAGCTTCAGGTTGAATACGCTGTATATTAACATTCTCAACTTTATTGTTGGGAGAACTAATATGCGAATTATAACATCCAGTGAGTTACAAAATTTAGGCTAGAAGGAACCTGAGTGGTCACTTCTCCAAACCTCTCATTTTACAGATGAGGAAACTGAGGTAGAGAAAGGTTAAAGAACTTGGCCTGAGTCACCTAGAAAGTGATAGCGATGAGATCTGAACTGAAGGTTTCCTTTTGCTGTAAATTAGCTTGTATAGAGGGATATCTTAATTTTCTGCCAGTCATATTTAATCTGGTCTTAATCAGTAATCCTTGTGTGTAGTACATCTATAATGTCTCCATATTATATCTACTGAGAAATGGATAGTCGCATGGTGGATGGAGTTGTTAGCTGGGAGTTCAGAGGATCTGAGTTCTAATCTTGCCCCACATTCTTATTACTTTTGTGTCCTTGGGCAAGTCACTTTACCTTTCTCAGCCTCAGTTTCCTCATCTGTAAAATGGGACTAATAATAACACTTATTTCAGAGGATTTTGTGAGGATCAAATGAGAAAATATATGAAAAGATATTTTTTGCAAATGTCATTGCTTTATAAATGTACATTATTATCTCACATCATTGTCTAAAACTTAACCATTTCCATTTAATGGTCTATCTTTTTGGCAGCTAGGTGGCCAAGTGGATAAAGGGCTGGGCTGGAGTCAAGAAAATCTAATTCAACCTCAGACAATTGTTTTGTGAACCTGGACAAGTCACTGAACATGTTTCTGCATCAGTTTCCCCAACTATAAAATGGAGATAGTAATAGCACATAACTCAGTGTTGTTTTGAGGATCAAATGATAGAATGGTTCTTAAAAGCACTTAGCATAGTGCCTAACATATAGAAGGTTCTTAAGAAATCCTTCCATTTTTTCCTTCCTTCTTTCCTTCCTTAGTTATTTCCTTCCTTCCTCTCCCTCCCTTCCTCCCTCTTTTCCCCTCCGTACCTTCCTCTCTTTTTCCCTTCCTTCTCTCCTTCCTTCTATCCATCTATCCTTCCTTCCTTCCTTCCTTCCTTCCTTCCTTCCTTCCTTCCTTCCTTCCTTCCTTCCTTCCTTCCTTCCTTCCTTCCTTCCTTCCTTCCTTCCTTCCTCCATTCCTTCCCTAATAACATATTGCCCCTGAGACTGCCTCCAATATACCACTATATCTACATATCTCCTTCTGTGTATGCATGTGCACTTTGTTTATCTAAAGTTATTTGTAAGCTGTCTCATCCACTACGATATGAGCTCCTTGAGGTATGAGATTGTTTTGCCTTTCTTTGGGCTAGTACCTAGCACCATGCCTGAGACAGTGTCAGCATTTGACAAATTCTTGCCTGACTGCCCACTAAGTCATAGAATGGTTGCTATCTTCATTTGTTGAGGGATTCCACATACCAGGAGATCCCCCAATGACAACATCACCATCCCTTTGGATATTTCTCTATGTTGACTTAGGAAACAATATCCAGTATCAGAAAAGTGCTTCTGGGAGAGTCTGACTTCATTAAAGCTCAGGGTTTCAAGAATTTTTCTTCTTAAATAATCTGTTTCCTAAGACAGAAATATCATTCTCATACTTGGAAAATGTAAGGTCTCTTCTTATAAGTTGTTCCTATTTTCATGTTGTCTTGAAAATCAAACAGCCAGAGATCTTCCTACTGAATTACTCATGTTATTTATGTACATGACATTTGGTCCCTTTGCCAGGTTTTTTCTTTTTACTATTCTAATTCTTACAAAATGTTAAGACCTAACAGCTACTATTTTTTCCCTAAGATCCTGGGACTGAGAGGTTCGTAATTATGATTCATTGGACTCTGTGTCTTAAAAGAATCTTCATCTGCTTTTTTATTGTTTTTATTTTCTTCCTTTCATTCTATATGTCACATTTAAATACATCTGTGGCCTTCTTACTCGCATGGGACAAATTAGATATAAATCTGGATGTCTCTTCTGGAAGTTTCTTACTGTTTTGCTTCATGAGTGTAGACCTATTAATTCATCTTTTGATTCTGTCCTTAAATGAACTGAAAATGGAATAAGATTTTATTTGTCCTGAAGGAATTTCTTGCACCATTGTATCTTCTCCTGACATTCAACCAGAGATGAGGGAGAGCTTAAACTAATTTTATCTTAATGCTTTAAAAATGAGAGTCACATTGTTTGAAAGGGGAAAAAAAATCAACTATTTTTTAAAGATGTTGTCCTACTTCTTTAATTGAGCATTATGGGGGAAATACATATTCCATTGCCATTAATAGCCCAGATTATGTAACTTTATTCCTTTAAGGGGCAATAGAATCTTTTCAAGTATCTCAATTGGAAATTTTTTTAGAATGCTTTTCTAGATTCTCCCATTATGAATCTGTTATTATGGCATGTATTTTCTATGTACCTATGGTATGGGTTTACATGTTTTCTCTCCCAGATTACTGCAACCTTTTTGAGAATAATGAATGACTCATGACTGGTATATAGTAGGTGCCTAATAAATGCTTATTACATGACTGTTTTACTGTGCATTTTCTCTATATGTTATTCTCTCTTTTTACTGGAAGCCCAGATTCAAGATGATGGCAGAAAAATAATGGTACCCTGAGACAGGGATGTGAGCCTGTCCAGGAGTCCAGGACACTATTTCCTGCAGTAACAGCATCTCGTGTATTGTCTGGCATATTGTAGGTGGTTCAAAAACACTTGAATGGAGTTGAGTTGAATTAAATATCATCTGAACATTACCAATCATTTGGTAGCTTTGAGGAAACAGATTATCAAGAAATGGAGTCAAATAGAATGCAGAATCTCAGTTTGAGAGGGAACCTGTGGTAGACAAAAGAACAGATAATATCAGAGTTAGGAACAGGACCATGGGTCCCTAGAATTATTTCCAAGAGAAACTAGGTTGGCTTCTTATTTATTTTTTTTAATATAAATTTATTTATTTAACTTTTTACATTCATTTTCACAAAATTTTGGGTTCCAAATTTTCTCCCCATTTCTCCCCTCCCCCCACCCCAATACACCAAGCATTCTAATTTTCCCTATCACCGATCTGCCCTCTCTTCTATCATCCCTCCCTTCTCTTTTCCCCATCTTCTCTTTTGTCCTGTAGGGCCAGATGACTTTTTATTCCCCATTAGATGTATTTCTTATTTCCTAGTAGCAACAACAATACTCAACAGTTGTTCCTAAAACTTTGAGTTCCAAATTCTCCCCATCCCTCCCTCCCCACCCGTTCCATTTGGGAAGGCAGGCAATTCAATATAGGCCCTATCTGTGTAGTTTTGCAAATGACTTCGATAACAGTCGTGTTGTGTAAGACTAACTGTATTTCCCTCCATCCTATTCTGCCCCCCATTGTTTCTATTCTGTTGTTTGATCCTCTCCCTCCCCAAGTGTTGACTTGAAATTGCTCCCTTCTCCTATTGCCCTCCCTTCCATCATCCCTCCCTCCCTGCTTATCTCCTTCTCCCCCACTTTCCTGTACTGTAAGAAGGTTTTCATACCAAAATGAGTGTGCATTTTACTCCTTCCTTTAGTCGAATGTGATGAGGGTAAACTTCATGTTTTTTTCTCATCTCTCCTCTTTTTCCCTCCACTAAAAAGTCTCCTGCTTGCCTCTTGAATGAGATATAATTTACCCCATTCCATTTCACCCTCTCTCCTCCCACTACATTTCACTCTCACCATTTACCTTAATTTCTTTTACGATATGGTCCCTTCCTATTCAATTCACTCTGTGCTCTCTGTCTCTGTGTGTGCATGTATGTATGTATGTGTGTGTGCACGCATGTACATGTGTGCATGTGTGCATGTGTGTGTCTGTGTACATCTGTTTGTGGTCCCACCCACTACCCAGATACTGAAATGTTTTTAAGAGTTACAAATATTGTCTTTCCATGTAGGAATGTAAACAGTTCACCTTTGGTAAGTCCCTTATGACTTCTCTTTGCTGTTTACTTTTTCATGCTTCTTCTCATTCTTGTGTTTGAAAGTCAAATTTGCTGGGTAGGTGATTCTTGGTTTGAGTCCTAGTTCCTTTGACTTCTGGAATATCCTATTCCACGCCCTTCGATCCCTTAATGTAGAAGCTGCTAGATCTTGAGTTATCCTGATTGTATTTCCACAATACTGGAATTGCTTCTTTCTAGTTGCTTGCAATATTTTCTCCTTGTCCTGGGAATTCTGGAATTTGGCCACAATGTTCCTAGGAATTTCTCTTTTTGGATCTCTTTCAGGCGGTGATGGATGGATTCCTTCAATACTTATTTTGCCCTCTGGTTCTTGAATCTCAGGGCAGTTTTCCTTGATAATTTCCTGAAAGATGATGTCTAGGTTCTTTTTTTGATCATGGCTTTCAGGTCGTCCCATAATTTTTAATTGTCTCTCCTGGATCTATTTTCCAGGTCAGTTGTTTTTCCAATGAGATATTTCACATTCTCTTCCATTTTTTCATTCTTTTGGTTTTGTTTTGTGATTTCTTGGTTTCTCATAAAGTCATTAGACTCCATCTGTTTCATTCTAATCTTGAGAGAACTATTTTCTTCAGTGAGCTTTTGAACCTCTTTTTCCATTTGGCTAATTCTGCTTTTGAAAGCATTCTTCTCCTCATTGGCTTTTTCAACCTCTTTTGCCAATTGAGTGAGCCTATTTTTCAAGGTGTTATTTTCTTCAGCATTTTCTGGGTCTCCTTTAGCAAGGTATCGACCTGTTTTTCATGCTTTTCTTGCATCTCTCTCATTTCTCTTCCCAGTTTTTCCTTCACATGTCTAACTTGATTTTCAAAATCCTTTTTGAGCTCTTCCATGGCCTGAGCCCACTGGACATCCACCTGGGATGTCTGGGATACAGAGGCCCTGACCTCCATGTCTTTTCCTGATGGCAAGCATTGTACTTCCTTATCAGAAATGATGGGAGGAAGGAACATCTCTTCCCCAAGAAAGTAGCTCTCTATGGTCTCATTTTGCTTCATTTTTCTGGGCATTTTCCCAGCCAGTTACTTGAATTCTGAGATTCCTCTCCACCCCTGCCTAGATCTGCCCAGCTAGTGCTTGGGATCTGAGATTTAAATGCTGCTTCCCAGTCTCAGGGCTATCCTCGGCGGGAGTGGCTGCTATTCAATGTGAGCTTAAGTTCTAGTGCTGGGGTGGGGGCAGGTCTGCCTCCCAGGCTCAGTTCCCTCAGGGGCTTTATGTGGAGACCTTTAGTAATGGAGCTCCTTCCTGCTCGGGGAGTCCCAGGGCCTGCCCCTGCCTCTGCTGCTCCCTCTGCCACTGCCTCCCGAGGGAGCCGGAGCCACGGAGACACCCCACTCCCCTCCCGGCCAGCCCAGATCTCTCTCTCACTGACCTGTAGTGCCTGTGGGTGGAAGCTAGGTTGGCTTCTTATGGGATTATAGGGCATCAGGGAAATGTCTGGTGTTTCCCTGATTTTTGCAAACCAGTATAATTTTTTTAATTGCTGATCCCAGGTCATTGTGACCTTGAATTATTATTCTTTGTATCATTTGGTAACATTTCTACCTCCTTTTCTCACTGTCAAGCTGTTAGATATCATTTCTATTTTCCTATTTCTATGGATCTACTAATTTTCTTATGTGGTATGTAAAATCAGTAGATTAAGATTATTATAAATGAGTGTAAATTGAAAATCAATAAATTCTGAATGATGACTCTCTTTCTCTTATTGGGTAAAAGTCTTTTATACATCTGCCCCTGATGTGATCCTTCTAAATGGCTTTAGTCTACTCAGTCCATGTAGAGTTTTTAAAGAGGTCATATTGTCTGGTGGAAGGAGCCCTGGAAGTAAAATCAGAAGACTGAGGTTTCAATCACCTTTCTGCCTCTTAGAATCTGTTAGACTTTGAACAAGTCACTGATATTCTCTTAACTTCAAGTATTCTGTAATATGAAGGAGTTGCCCTGCAGCATCTTTAATTTTTGGCACCATGATCTATGTTAAGTATCACTATCTGATGAGTGGGCTTTAAATGAATGAATGAATGAGTGGATGAATAAATGGATGGATGGATGGGAGGGTGGGTAGGTGGGTTAGTGATGAGGTGACCATAGACTATATCAGACTGACTATTGCAAAAAAAAAAAAAAGTTGGAGGTTATGCATTTCTTCCTCCTCACCCCACTCCCATCTATGGAAGTAGCACATCCTCCCCCTATGCCTACTAGAAGACTTCAAGCAAAAGATGGTTGCTATTTGCTTGGGACATATTGTAAGGGGGGTAATTCTTGGTCAGGTAGGAATCACACTGCATGGTCTTTGAGGTGTCTTGCACTTAGGACATGATGTTGTGATTCTTGTGTCTTTAATGTATTCCACTATACTTGTAAAGTCAGTCTGTCAGTAAACATTTATTAAGTGCCTACTACGTGCCAAGCACTGTATTAAGCACTAAAGATTGGATGGATGGAAAGTGAATGTGATATTAGAATTGAATCAAATGAGTTCTGAAGCTCCAGTCTGAATTTATTGATTCTGATTCATGTTTTCTGAGATCAAATTTAAAATGTCCCATAGTCTTTATTCCTTAGAATGAGTATCTTGCTTATAATAATTCTAAAACTGCATACTTTGAATAAATTATCCTAAAGAGACAAGTAACTTGCTATGCACAGTAAATTCTGTTTCTAGAATGCATACTATAAACATTCTCTAAACCTGGGGACAGGGTGAGAGGATGGGAAGTTCAGATTTTTTTTCACATGGAGAAACAACTGGCCCTGGAGATGACTTTCAATTGAGTTCCACAAGCTTTTATGAAGTGCTTACTGTGAGCAGGTACTGGGGATAAAAGACAAAAGAGGAAATGTAATCCTTGCCCTTAAACTTAGAGGGCAGGGAGGATGGAGCTGACAACACTATGTTTATAGAACATTAAATGTGAAGCAGGGTGGAGGGTTTGGGTGAAAGCTTTTCAGATTGTTTCGTGTACTTCATGAGGGCTTAGACTTTATGCCCAGTCAGACCTTGGGAGATCCTTACAATGTTGACCATGTCATTTGCATAAGGAAGTGTCAGGAAAGTGGGTAGGAAAAAATTGGCAGAATGTGCTTTTTCTCTGTAGCTCAGCTATGGGAGCAAATGATGGAGTTTCCTTGTAAAAGAAGGGATGGTACCCCAGACTTGGTCCTAGTGCTGTGTAGGACCTTACCACTAGAAAATATACCCTAGAACTGAGACTGGGAGAAGAGAATGAGGGGGAACTCCTGCTGATCTTTAAGTAGGATTTACAGTTTAGTCCAAAGGTACATAGCACTGCCCTGACCAGGATGTCAGCCAAGTTAGAAGCTGCAAGCATTGGAGACCTCTGCAACTATGTGACCTGGCCAGGATAGATGTTGTGCCTAGTAGGGGAGCAGCGATAGAACATCCTGAAAAGAGGAAAGACATCACTTTTTTATTAATTCTATGTGTGGTTCTGCTCATGTCATGTCATTTCAGTAAATGCCTTTGTTTTGACATAATTGTATCAATGTACTGATTTTTGAAGATCAACTAATTGGTGGGAGCTCATGAGACATAGTGAACAAACCCATGGAATGTCTTTAACTTGGGATGATTGCCTACTTGTGACCTAATCGACTACTTTGCATTGGGGAATTATCAGCCCAGAGAGATCCCACTTAGCTACCAAATAATTTCTGGAGGAGGCCTAGTAGCAACCAGGGAGGTCAGGAAAGGCTTAGCATAATAGATGGAAGTTAATGTGCCCTTTGATAAAAGTGAGGGCTTCTGTGAGGCAGACAGCAAGAGGGAAGGCACTTCAAGTAAGGAGGATAGCCTGAGTAAAGAAAAGAGATCAATGGCACATGTGGGAAAACATGGCAGCCCATCTTGACAAAAGTCTGGAATATATGAAGGAAAGCAGTGTTCACTAAGCCTGGGAAGGTAGACAGGGGTCAGAGCCCAAAGGGCTCTAAGAGCCAGACATGGGAACGGGCATCTTGTCTCACAGGTGAGGGGGAGCCACTGCAATTTCTTGAGGAGGGTGTGACCTGGTCATTTCTGTATTTTAGGGGTTATCCCTTTATCAAATGAGCACTACTATTTGGGCCAGAGGGGAGAGAGGAAAGAACATCCTATTGGGGATGCTCCTGGGTGAGAGATGATGAGGTCATGAACTATGGCAGTCCTAGGAATGGAAAACAGAAGGATGAAAGAGAGATACTTCATGAAAGTAGAATAGAAACACAGTAATTATAATATCAATACACAATAGTCATTGTTGCCATTTTAGTAACACTTCCAACATGTCTGAGTGCTACTTTCACTAATGACATCATCCGGTCCTTTCCAAAAATCCTCTGCTCAAGCTGCCACGGGTGTTGTTTTTACTGATTTACAGGGGAGGGAACTGAGTTTCAGAGAAGCTTAAGTGCTGTCACACAACTAATATGATCACCCTAGTGATTATAGGAGGGGCACCTGAAGCCCAGCATGCCATCTGGTGGGTGGCGTAGATGCCATCTCTGCTGTGTGCCCCACCTACCCTTCCCTCTAGATTTAACAGACTAAATCAGAAGAAAGGAGTCACTCCAGAAATTTTTGCTGAGGATATGAATGAATGCCCAAATAAATGTAGGGTTCACTATATGCCATCTGAATGGAAAACTAATTTCTTGTCATTCACATGGAAAGTGAAATTATTCACTAAGTTTGTCATGAGAATCAAACACTTTTGTCCCTTAACTTTCTGACTTGTAGCCTTACAATGTTGGTTGCTGGGCTGATTATTCGGGGGCTTAATTGCTCCTCACTTAGAAGAGTCCTTTTGGAAAACTCTATAATAAAACTTAGATGTTTGTGAAACTCAGAACTTGAAAACCACCTCAATCCAATGAACAAGATTCCTCTTTTATGGTCTGTAATCATTCACAGAGTTATCAAGGGACATTTTCAGGAGGGTGGTGGGAGGAAGGAACATATTAAGCACTGGACTGAAGGAAAATATATGTAAATACTCCTGGAAGGTGTAAGTTTTGAATTACTAACACTATCTGAATTAGTTTGCCAGTTGACTTTATCTCTTAAGAAGGAAGAATTTGAAGGTATGAGATCTGAGCTGGTGCCTAGGGGATGAGGAGAGGACACTGAAAAGAAGAAAATGTCCAAACTCACCTCTTTAAAACTTAAGGAAATGATTTCTTATACAAATGAGATTCATTATTATTCATTTTCAAAATGCACTTTCCTCATATTGCTACATGGGATGATAAGTGTAGAACCAGAGAAAGCAGGAAAAGATGAGGCAAATTGTGGGACAGACTGTGAAAGAGAGCATATGTTTTCACACATAGTGGCTAATTAAGTAAGTGATAATATGTCATTTTATCACTTTTTTAACTTGAATTTTTATCATGATTTGAAAACTGGGAAAAAATGCTGTGATTTTTCTAGATGTTTGGAGAAAGGGGAAAGTATTTTAGAAAGTTAGAGCATTCTAGTATTGGAAAGCTTCTTGGAGAACCTCGAGGCCAATTCCATCATTTTGTAGATAAATAAACTGAGGCCTTGAGAGATGAAATATCAAGATTAGATAGAAGAGAGAAAAATGGATGAATGGATGGAGAGAGAGAGAGAGAAGTTCAGCCTAATAAATGACACATTAATGAGAGCATATGCTACATTCCTGCAGCCATAGTATCTGACCCTTTGTACAAACAATAGAGGTATATTTTTGCTTTCCTTAGGCTAGTTAGTCTTCAGAGTCAAGAAGACCTGAGTTCAAATCTTACCTCAGACACTATTTGTGAGACCTCTGGCAAATCAATTAACTTGTATTAGCCTCAGTTTCCTCATCTGTGAAATCAGGATAACACTAGCACTTGCTTCCCTGTGCTCTTGTGAGGAACAAATGAAGTATTAATTGTAGATCTCTTAGCACAGTATCTGGCACACAGTGTCATTATTTTTAATTCTCCTGGGACAAGCTCTAATTTTACAATATTTACGTTCACTTTGTTATTGTTGTACTTTCTAATTGCATTGTTACAGTCATTGTTTATGGTGCTTTCATCGTCTTGCTGACTTCACTTTGCATCAGGTTACACAAATTTCCTCATTCTTGTCAGTATTCTCCATATTTACCATTTCTTGTGGAAAATAAATAAAAGCACATTAATATTTCAGTATATTTCATTAGCCATTTCCCACTTGTTTTTTGCTCTTTGGTAGCACAAAAAGTGATAGCAAATATATTTTAAGTCACTAAAGTGGCTTACTTTCCCTGAAATATAAATCTTACTGGATATATTCCTCCCTCACTCTCCTAATAATACTTTCTAGAAAGTATGTTCTCCCAAACCTATACCAAGTCAAAATGATGTATATGCCAGTGGGGTTTGTACCCAAATTCAAATATTTCCTTATATATTTCTGTGCCTCCCTTTGTTAAAAAAAAGCCCTCCAAAATTCCCCTAATTAGCTTAATCTTTTGGTTAATTTTACCCATTTAAGAATAATACTGTTTTGAGGTATAAAAGTGGTGATATCAAAGCAGGGAGTATACTCTACTTTGTCCGCAAGTTATCTAGTATGGATCTATTAAAGATCTAAGAGCACCAGCTCAAGGAGTTTTCAAAAAAACTAAGGAGAAACTGCAGAGGATTTTTCACAACTCAACTCAGGAATTCGGCCCACAGGCAAGTGATCAAATGAGGACTGGGGAAAAGAGGGGGACCTGCAGCTTGGTTGGCTCTGATTTTTGGATTAGGATTGAGAATTAAGCCCCTGGGCTTTGACTAGACATGGTTGGACTAGGATTATGCTGTCTTCCTGAGTCCAGAGTCAGAATATGTGCCTGGTTTTTGGCTTCAACCACGAAGCACTGGGCCTACATCTTTGTTAACAGTAGTAATAATAGCTAACCTTTAAATAGCATCTGTTATGTGCCAAGCACTGTATTAAGCACTTTACACTTATCTCATTTTATCTTCACAACACTGGTAGATAGGTATTATTATTACCCCAATTTTATACATGAAGAAATAAAGCATAGAGGTGGAGGGACTTGTCCAGGGTCACACAGCAAGCAGGTATCTGAGCCCACATTTGAAGTCAGGTCTTCTGGACTCCAAGGTCAGTCCTCTACCCATTTTCCCTTTGTTGTTGGCCTTAACCTGGTAATATTCACAGCTAGCTGATGGGAGATGAGTCCCGAAATGTTCTTGGCATTCTGTCTGGGGCAAGTGGGCAGTTGGGTTGCCTAGAATCACACCAGAGTCTTAGGCCTAGCAATAGATGCCTACCAGACCTTTCCAGGTCCACTGAAAGTTTGCAGCTCTGTAAGCAGAGATGCCTCTGAGACTTGGGAAGAACAAAGAACTCAGTAAAAAGAAAAAATGAAAACAGAGCCCCAGAGAATATGAAACAAGAGCAAACAAGTCCCAGACATTCCCGCCAGAAATGCACAGGGCTTGGCCCTAACTCAAAGTTTCAGTTCAGGAAATAAGGCCACAAGAATGAGTAAACAAAACGAAAACAAGCAAGAAACCCTCCTATGCTAAGAGATGTTATGGTGCTAGGAACATCCAAGGCATAATCCAGGTGGACAATCACTCCAATGAACCTCCAAGGAAGGAATGTCTCAACAAAAACCCCAGATTGGGCACAAGGTCCATGAGAATCCCTAGAGGAAATGAGGCAAGAGTTATTAAAAAGGATTTTAAAAGGTATTATAAGTGAAATGTGAGTGCCAGAGGAAAGAAATGAAAGAAAACGAGAGCTATGGAAAAAACGCTTGGAAAAAAATTAATAGCTTGGCATATGAGATACAAACCTCTATCTAAGAGAGAAAATCCTTTAAAATGACAATGGATCAAACAGAAACTTCATGATATGCCAAGAAATATGAAAACAAAGTTAAAATATTGAAAAAGAAAAGAAAACCTAAGATTTTTCTTATTTTTAAAAAAAAAAAACTGACCTAGAAAACTAATCAAGGAGAAATTAAGAATCATCGAACTACGTTAGAATCAAGACTACACAAAAGAAGAAAAAGGAGAGTGAATAACATATATATTTTTTAAATCATCAAGGAAAACTGCCCAGATCTTTCAGAACAAGAGAAAAAAAGGGAAAACAGAAAAAATCCATAGGTCGCCTCCCTCAAAACAACATAAATTTAAAAGTAACAAAGTGCTACATGGATCATATTTTCATGTAGCAAGTTATTTAGAATATTTAAAAAACCTCTAAGTGGGGAGGTTTCCAAAACATGCAGGCTTCCCCCCCCCATATGGTCTCATTAAACATCGGCACATACTGTCTCTAGGCATATGTAAATAACTGTCTCCTAGCATCCTCATCATTGAACATCATGATCGAGCACCTCTATTCAAGGCATGCTACTTTGACCCTGTGGCATTTTGCAGGAAAGGGTAAAGATAGTTTGACTTTCAAGAAGTTTCCAGTATAAGCCCTGAATAATCTTTCTGGTAGTGTTTGTATAAGGGGCAGGGTGGAGAACAAAATTCCCCTATTCTTCCCCATATTTCTCTCCATTACACATCATCATCCCCTAAACCTCCCAGTGTCCTCTAACTCAGTTACGTCAAACTCAAATAGAAACCAGAGATAAAGGTCTTCCTAGGGTGGTGAATATTGACTCAGTTTTTAAATGTAATGTTATTTATGTTTTATTATATCTTTATTTAATTTGTCATTTATTTCCCAATTTTAGTTTAATCTTATTAGGGCAACACAAGTACAGCCCTGTGGGACATGTTTGACACCTCTGCTCTAACCTCCAGCTTCAATTTCCCTTTCAACTCTTAATTTATAATTATATGATCCTATGAACTGCAAAACTGAGGTTGGAAGAGAAACATGAAAGTCACTGCATAAAAGTCTGTGTATGCTAACATGTCTATTGTGTGTGTGCCTGCAAAACCTTACCTTGGGATGGTAGAGAGAAAAGGTGAAGTCTGAGAAACCATTAGTGAACCATGAGGGAACATGGTGGCTACTAGAGAATGAGATTTCTTGTCATGTTACAAGGGATTGAAAACAAAAAAGAGAGATTGTGGAAGAAGTAGGCAGGTGTTGATTTGCTCTCCTTAGCACCATCAGGCAACAGTTGGAATGTCATCTTCAGTACCAGGCAAAAGGGTTTTAAAAGTTTATGGTTAAACCACGCGAAGAAGGAAGTGAGGGAGGAGGCAGAGGAAATTTGATTTAAGCCAACCAGCATGTATTAAGTTCTTTTAGAGTTATTCCTATATTGTCTCCTCCATCAAAACATGAGCTCTATGAGGACAGAGATGATTTCTTTTTTTAAAAATATTTATTTATTTTAAATTTATTTATTTAAGTTTTAACATTCTTTTTCACAAAATTTTGGGTTCCAAATTTTCTCCCCATTTCTCCCCTCCCCCCACCCCAAACGCCAAGCATTCTAATTACCCCTTTCACTGATCTGCCCTCTCTTCTAACATCCCTCCCTTCCCTTGTCCCCATCTTCTCTTTTGTCCTGTAGGGCCAGATAACTGTCTATACCCCATTACCTATATTTCTCATTTCCTAGTAGTAAGAACAGTAATCGACAGTTGTTCCTAAAACTTTGACTTCCAACTTCTCTTCATCCCTCCCTCCCCACCCATTCTCTTTGGGAAGCAAGCAATTCAACATAGGCCATATCTGTGTAGTTTTGCAAGTGACTTCCATAATAGTCGTGTTGTATAAGACTAACTGTATTTCCCTCCATCCTATCCTGCCCCCCATTGCTTCTGTTCTCTCTTTGGATCCTGTCACTCCCCAAGTGTTGACTTCAAATTGCTCCCTCCTCCCACTGCCCTACCTTCTATCCTCCCCCCCCCCCCGCTTATCCCCTTCTCCCCCACTTTCCTGTATTTTAAGATAGGTTTTCATCCCAAAATGAGTGTGCATTTTATTCCTTCCTTTAGTCGAATGTGATGAGAGTAAGCTACATGTTTTTTTCTCACGTCCCCTCTTTTTTCCTCCACTGAAAAGTCTTTTACTTGCCTCTTTTATGAGAGATAATTTACCCCATTCCATTTTTCCCTTTCTTCTCTCAATATATTTCTCTCTCACTGCTTATTTTCATTTTTTTAAGACACGGGCCCATCCTATTCAATTCACTCTGTGCTGTGTTTGTGTGTGTATGCATTTGTGTAATCCCACCAACTACCAAGATACTGAAAAGTTTTAAGAGTTACAAATATTGTGTTTCCATGTAGGAATGTAAACAGTTCAACTTTAGTAAGTCCCTTATGACTTCTCTTTGCTGTTTACCTTTTCATGCTTCTCTTCATTCTTGAATTTGAAAGTCAAGTTTTCTTTTCAGCTTGAATGCTTGAAAGTCCTGTATTTCACTGAAAGACCATTTTTCCCCCTGAAGTATTATACTCAGTTTTGCTGGGTAGGTGATTCTTGGTTTTAGTCCTAGTTCCTTTGACTTCTGGAATGTCATATTCCATACCCTTTAATCCCTTAATGTAGAAGCTGCTAGATCTTGTGTTATCCTGATTGTATTTCCACAATACTTGAATTGTTTCTTTCTAGCTGCTTGCAATATTTTCTCCTTGACCAGGGAACTCTGGAATTTGGCCACAATGTTCCTAGGAGTTTCTCTTTTTGGATCTCTTTCAGGAGGGGATTGATGGATTCTTTCAATATTTATTTTGCCCTCTGGTTCTAGAATATCAGGGCAGTTTTCTTTGATAATTTCATGTAAGATGATGTCTAGGCTTTTTTTTGATCATGGCTTTCAGGTAGTCCCATAATTTTTAAATTGTCTCTCCTGGATCTATTTTCCAGGTCAGTTGTTTTTCCAATGAGATATTTCACATTATCTTCCATTTTTTCATTCTTTTGGTTTTGTTTTGTGATTTCTTGGTTTCTCAGAAAGTCATGAGCCTCCATCTGTTCCATTCTAATTTTTAAAGAACTATTTTCTTCAATGAGCTTTTGGACTTCCTTTTCCATTTGGCTAATTCTTCTTTTTAAAGCATTCTTCTCCTCATTGGCTTTTTGAACCTCTTTTGCCAATTGAGTTAACCTATTTTTCAAGGTGTTATTTTCTTCAGCATTTTGTTGGGTCTCCCTTTAGCAAGGTGTTGACCTGCTTTTAATGCTTTTCTTGCATCTCTCTCATTTTTCTTCCCGGTTTTTCCTCCACCTCTCTAACTTGATTTTCAAAATCCTTTTTGAGCTCTTCCATGGCCTGAGCCCACTGAATATTCATTTTGGATGTTTGGGATATAAGACTTGACTTCTATGTCTTTCCCTGATGGTAGGCATTGTTCTTCCTTATCTGAAAGGATGGGAGGAGATATCTGTTCACCAAGAAAGTAACCTTCTATGGTCTTATTTTTTTCCCTTTTTTGGGATTTTCCCAACCGATTACTTGACTTTTGGGTCCTTTGTCAAGAGTAGGATATACTCTGGAAATCTGTGAGATGTCAGTTCCTCCAAGTGTCTACTGGTCTGGACACAGAGAGGGACTTTGTGCCCAGAATCTTAGCAGATACCTCTCCACAGCCACTTGACCTCCAGTTCTGATAAAGTCAGCACTGGGGCCTGATTTTCAGATAAGCTGGATGGGTAGGGCCACCATTCAGTTTGAGACAAAGACAGCTTGACCAGGGCCTCCACCCAGGGCTGAGGTAAGACTCAGCTCTTCAGTGCCTCGAAGGCACAAGTTTTTATGCTCCAACAAGGATTGGTCTGTATGGGCTGCTGTGCACCCTCTGTGGATGCTGTCAGCTGCTGGAGCTATGGGAAGGCCCTTCTCCCTTCCTGGCTAGCTGATAAAATCCTGTCACTGACCTTTGGAGCCTATGGGCCGAGGGTTCTGAGGACCTGCTACTGGGAATGGGGATTCTGAACCTGAGGTGTCCTCCTCCTAGAGTTTCATCATACCACACCGCTTGGCCAAGGCTGGGCTGGGCTCCACACTTGGCTCCGCGTCCGGTGCAACCGACATTTCCATGGGCCTTTCAGGTCACCGTGGGCTGGAAATCCCCTCTGCTCTGTTGTTCTCTACTTCTGCTGCTCCACGATTTGTTGATAGTCCCTCTCTACAGGTATTTTATGGGCTGTGAGGAGGACCCTGCGTAAGTGTGTCTTTCTAGTCCGCCATCTTGGTTCTGCCCCCTCACAGAGGTAGTTTCTTGCCTTTCTTTTCCCCTAGTTTTTAGCATGTCATAAGTCCAGCACAGTCAATAAATTTTTGTTGAATTGAATTAATTTATTACATGACAAGCATCAGGGTGAATATTAAGGATGTAAAACCAAAAATGAACATCCCTGCCTTCCAGCAGCTTACTTTGTGCTGGAGGAAACCACGTTTCTCTGGTGCAGAACTTTGAGTCATAACCCAGGGTATCTTTTTCCACTGTGGCTTCAGCTCTGGACTCCCACAGACTTGTGGATGAGAATGGGGAGCTCTTTCCCAGGGTGTTGGAAGGTTTTCTTTTCTTCTCTCTGTCTGGCTTGCTTGCAACTCTGACCCCTGGAGGACTCCATGGGAAGTTCTGTAAAGCAAATTTGAATGATGGCTCACACTCAGCATCTCTCCAGTGTGTTGAGAACAGGTCCCTTTTAGTGTCCAATATAAGTTAGTATGCTAAACATTATAAAACATGTGCTAAACATACCAGTGACTCAAAAGCACAGAGTGACAAAAGCAGAAAACATCATAGCAACCATAATCCATTGCCTTCCTTATGCTCCCTTGGAGAGTAAAGACAATTATGTGGGATTACTGTTCTGCATTCACCTTGGTTCTGTGCTGTCTAAACAGCTCCCGAGGGACAGATCTCCTGCTCTTCTCTTCTGCGGGGCATGCTGCTCTAGAAATCACCTTCTCCTGGTCAACTAATACCTGACTTTGAGGGTCCCTATATCCTGAACTCCTGAGTTACTGCCAGACTGGAAATGTCAGTTCCTTAGAATCCTTAATCTCTGACCTTTTCTCAAGGAACCAAACTGCCAAAAAAAGATGGCTAAACAATTACATGGTCTCCCCGTCATGTGAAGAAGTGGCCATTGCTGCTGCCTTAGGGTGAGGCTGCGGAGAGAAGCACTGCCCCGCCCTCCAAGGGAGAAAAAGTCCTTGGAGATCTCTAAAGAGCTGAAGTTGCTTTTGCTCAGTTTATCTTAAAGCACCAGAAGTGGCTGATTTTTCTTAGCTCAGTCACTAACCCTCTTCAACACAAGCATCCAATTACAAGAACCATCAATAAGGCTTTGCAGCTAGTTAGCTCAGTGGATAGAGCACCAGGCCTGCAGTTATGAAGTTTTGTCAGTTCAAATCCAAACTCAGACACTTTGTGCCTATGTGATCCTGGGTAAGTCACTTAACCCTGTTTGCCTCAGTTCCCTCATCTGTAAAGTATACTGGAGAAAGAAATGGAATGCACTCCAGTGTCTTTGCCAAGAAAATCCAAAACTGGGTTGTGAAGAGCTGGACATGACTGAAATAACTAAACAATGATAACTGTATCATCTCAGCCAAACTTATGTGTCATTTGGCCTGTGGCCAGAGCTCTCGTCCAGCTCTATAGAAGGAGCTGCAGTTCAGAAAATGAGGGGATTCCCCTGATCACTCCTGCTGCATAAGTAAGTACTGAATATGTAGATAACAGAGCCCAAGCAATTTTAGGTTAGGAAAGTACTAACTTGGGGTTGTAGTTCTTTATGGAACATGAGGTAAGCTTTGAAGAAAGAGGAATTCCAAGAAGCAAAGGTAACGAGGGACAGACTGACAAATATGGTGGACGTCCTTTATACAAAGTCACAGAGAAAAGGGATTAACTTCATTAATGAATGGCAAAGTCAACTCCTAAAGGCCAGAAACCCTATCTTCTCCTTTTCTCCTATTTCATGGTCCCTAGAATTGGGCTTTGCACATAGTAGGTTCTTAATAAATTCCCATTGATGGATTGAGTGTTGGTTTCTCAAAAAGCCTGAAGCATTTTCAGATTACAGCTTTGAGGTTGCTTGTGGCTGACTGTGCACAGAAATGTCACTGCCTGTATAATATGCTTATTGCAATGTTTAAAGAGAAGCTAGCAAGTTCTCCATTTGGTTATACTAGTTCAACAAGTCTTGAGCTGTAAGGAGGGGGATGAAAACTAAGTCTTCACCCACAAGGTCTGAAATTTTGAAAGCACATTAACAGGAGTACTAAAGGGTTGTACAATTGTTGAATTGGTTATACGTATTCTGACCACAATTTCTCGCCTTTGGCAGGCTAAAAATAAGTTTATAAGAATAATTACTTCAAATTGGAAACTGCTAGAGATCCTCGACCCCAGGCACACACCAGCTGTGTCCTTCCCCAGCTCCACCCCTCCCAACGCATACCATTTACCAACTTCCCCAGCCGACCCCAACAGGACCATGGGAGGGGAGGGGGCATCAGAGAAGGCTACTGTTCTGCTCATCCCACTCCTAGGATTGATGGGAAGGAGTTTCTTCCTTCTTGCTCTGTCTGTCTTTTGCAGCTGCTTTGCCCTGGGTGCACAAATTTCTAGTTACAGTTAGAAATAACTCAGATTCTATTATTTTTAAACAATTAAAAGAATTCTTCTTGAAATAAAATGACCTTTAGCAAAGCTACTAATACTTAAACTTGAGGATCCACCCAAAATTTTTTTAACAATAAAAGTTGATTTAATCCTGCTGTCAACCCTGAGTCACTGAGAACCATTTAAAGTTGGAAGAAAAGATTTATATTTGAAAAAAAAAACCTAAAAGAATCCGAGAAAGTTATGGTATGCTTTCACAGTCAGGGCAGGTTTTCATTCTTTTGTTAGGTGGGTATCTTCCTGGATGCTATAGACCATAAAACCTGTTCTATTTTATTAAGATTGCCTTTATTTTTGGCAGACTTCCTTCTGTTTATAATTGGCTCATGCCCCATCCATTTTTAGTGTATGTATTGTCTTTCCTTGGGGAATTAGTCTAATTTGGCTTTAGGTAATCTTTGGTTCATGCAGTGTTCTCATTTAAAGCCCTCTTTTTCTTCTCCTCCTTTTGGCAACAAAAGTAGTGTAGCTTCCCTCTATTTTGCAGCTCTCCATGTTCAAAAGGAGTGTCTGTTTTCTTTTGTTGTTTACATGCAATTTCATGAGTACAGTAGGCACTTGATAAACATCCATTCACAGATTGTTGATGTCCCAGACGTAAGGAAATTCCCTCCACCAATACAGTGTTGGAGCTTGTCTATAGCTCTCTGGAGTGGCTGCCAGATGCTTAAAGTAAAGTGACTTTCTCAGGATCACACAGACAGGACGAGTCATCAATAGGACTTGAGACCAGGTCTTTGGGTTCTGGGTCTCGGCCCTAACCCACTCCTCCTCCTTTCTTTTCCTACAGATGCTACAAGGTGAGCTAAGCTGTGCACAGCAGACAGGTTGTTAAGCAATTTTCTTTCCTTAAGTAACAGAGCAGAGTAGTTCCTGTGCACCATGGAATATCTTAAAAAGTCTTCTGGAGACTATGGGATCCTTTCTTGGAACTGTATTTTTAAATGCATGAAATAAAATTCAAGGAGTTAAAAAGGAAAACAATTATTTGGAAATACAGTCATCAAGATATTTAAGGAACCTATTCTAAGATGCCCTGATAAGAATCCCAGATTTGAACAAAACAAGAATATGGTTGCTAAAATTTTCCCTTCATAGAACTGGAAACCTTTGGGCACTATTCAGTCTCATCTTTACGGGTCTGAGTGTGGAAGCGTACATTGTCCTGCCAAGAGGAGTTAATTTCAGGGTAGTTCTACCTTTCTTTAAAAGCCTCCTATTTTGAAGTGACTATCAATCTTCATGCCACCTCAAGGAACCTAATCAGACTGAAACACATGTTCTCTACTGGAGGTTGCTGAAAGGCCTACAGATAAAGGAACCTTGAATGAAAGGCAGAAAAGTCAAGCTGTTGACCATCTGATAGAAAGATGGCTCTGGAGTTTTGGAAGGAAACCCTGTTTAATGGCTGCTTTGAACATATTTAACTGACTTGGGGTTTGCCTCCAATAAGCATCTAATTATTCAGTTGTTTCAGTCTTATAAGACTCTCCATGACTCCATTTGGGGTTTTCTTGTCAGAGACACTGGAGTGGTCTGCCATTTCCTTCTTTAATACAGATGAGGAAACTGAGGCAAACAGGGTGAAGTGACTTGCCCAGGATCACACAGCCATAAGTGTATGAGGCTCGATTTCAACTTAAGAAGATGCTCCTGACTCCAGGCCTGGCTCTCTGTGCATTGGACCACCTAGGATATAATCATTAGGGATTCACCAAACTGAGCTGGAGATGCAAGAGAATCAGGGGCTACCTCCTATGAGCTTATCACTTATCTATGTTCTTAATAATGTTGGGTATAAGTGCTATATATAGGCACATATATGATCTATATGTACATGCATATATATAATATACACATGTGTATCGATACATATGTGTACCTGTATACATGGGCATACATACATATACACCTATCTATGCCCCACTACTTACTGGGGATCCATCAACCCATCTGCTTGTAGACAACATGGTGATATCTAAGTAGAAACCCTAGAGAACAAGGTAGATGAGAAGTCAGGTCAACAGATCCATCAATTCAAGCCTGTACTCCAGGCTCTTAGGATCTAGACAGAAAAGAAAGAATGAACTGGTTAGGGAAAGTGTTGTTGTGGATCCTTTGTTTGAACAGGATCTGTGACCCTGAAGGGCATGTCTTGATGTGCTCATTAACTGGATTTAAGTGAGGCAGAGATGAGCCAAGGTAAAGTCTGCCGCCTCACTGTGTCCTCCAGAGTTGATCCAGTCTAGTGGCAAGGCGAAAGTCAAAAGGACAGGGGATGGCCCAGGATCCAGTGGATCTACCTTGGCCTTTACAAACTAAGGTTTTTAGGGAAGGTGTGAATACATCTATCTAAGGAAGAATTGATCTCCTCTAGTTGCTGCATGCCTCCCACACTTGGTAGCTGTATGACCTTGGGAATTAGCCTGTTGCCCCTTTACTTTCCTCCTCTGTGGAATGCAGCAATAATCACCTCTTTCAGAACATTACTGAACTAACTGAAACAAATTATTTAAAATGCTTTGCACTCTTAGAATTCTGTATAAATTTCACCTGTGATGTATATGAATTCTTCCACAAGAGTTATTCCAAGTTTGATCTTATATAGATTGCACCTTTGACTAAGGAGAAAATGAAGTCAGGATTGTTTGATGTTTTGTAGGGGGTTAGGAGAAGGAAGTGGGACAGGAGAACAGTTCTCAATTTATCAATGAAAATTCAATATTAAGGTATAAAAATTTTGTATGAAATATTTCTGGAAACCTGATGGGAGGTAGTAATACAAGTTTGGTCATTGTCCACCTGAAATTAGCAGTGGCTATTGAGTCAATTAGAGAAGAGAGCTCCCATTTTCCCCCTCTCTAAGCAAAGCAAAGGAAATACTAAAAAATATCAATTACTGGTAGAATTGCCTTGAATGTGATCCATTCCCTGAAACACTAACCTGCGAGTTACTGGTATGTCTAGTGTAGGTCCTTCCATGTACATTTCTCCAGAGTGCAGATACCCTGGCATCCCTTTGGGTCTGTCTTCTCACAATGTAATTTAATCTTTGAGAGTAGCATTCAATTTCCTAAAAAAGATTTCATGTTGCAGAACCTGGGCATGCCATGGGGACCTGGAGTGGGGCATACTTGGGGATATTGGAGATTATCCCTTGAAACACTTTCTCATTGACATTCGTAGTTGGACAACTATGTCATTGCATGATCATATAAGCCATCCAGTAAATATCTCATGCTTTTCAAATCCCACAGCATGTGCAATAATCTCTAAAGTAAGGTTGAATTAATCGAAATACCTCATCTATTCTGTTCTTATTGAAAGACCTTTTGTACCCATTTTGGCCTCTGAAGCTCTTGGTTTGAGTTTGAGGGGAGGGGATTTTGAACCTCCTTCAGCACCAGAAGCTATGATGGAATGACCTTGGGATTCCCTGAAACAGGTCAAGGTCATGTACTCTGCTCTATTCAAAGAGAGGTTCAATTGGAGGTCTGCCCAAAATCACATAGGCAAGCATCACTCGTTTTCAGTCACTTTAGGAGCTAAACAGTTTTTCTTTTTCATTTTCATAGCAAGTCTCTTTTTTTTTCCCTTTACATAAAAAAATGGTGCTTTGTAAAAGATTACGTTCATTTTCTAGTACTATTTGCCTGTATAACAAAGTAGAATTAAGCATATCAAATGGGCATGTTAATTTCATCTTCCAGTGTATAATTTTGCACCTATAGTCTACCCCATCTCTAAGTGAGCTTGGCCATCATATGTTTGTAATCAGGCTTGGCCATTATGTAGATCTAAATTCATTAAATTCTTTAATGTTGTTTTACATCATTCTGAACTTTAGGTGAATCATTTCTTTGTCCTCACTTTGCCCTCAGTATATGGACTATTTCCTGTAGTAAAATAGTATTATTGCTTTCTTGGACTTCTTTTTGGTCAGTCATTGAGACATCCACTTTATTCCCAGTTTCTTGCTCTTGCAAAAAATACTACCATCAATATTTTTATATCTATAACACCTTTCTTCAGTGTAAAGATGACTGACTTTGGAGTCAGAGAGAGTAGCCTAAATACTACTTTTCTACTTACAAATTATTGAACCAGCTTGGACCTCAGTCTCCTAATCTGTAAAATGAGGGAACGAGATTAGCTGGCCTCCAAGGTCCCCACTCTGCTCTCAAGTTATTATCCTTCAACCTTGGGAGAATGTGCCCTGAAGTTACATTCCTCATCCAGCAGAGATCTGGATTCTTTTCCAGAATGAGTGGAATAATTCACAACTTCTCAGACAGCTTTCTACCTCTCCCAAGCAGTTCCAAGATCCATTTATTCTGTCATTTTTACCCACGTGTCTGATGGGAGATGACATCTCAGAATGTCCAAGCTGTTTTACCTTGTCCATATTTTACTGTTAGTCACTTAGAGATAGCAATATCTTTGTGACAAACCCCTATTTTCCTAGAAAATGGCTCATTATGCCTCAGTCCAACTTCTGGTCTTTTACAATTGGTTTGATAACTTTACTCATGTCTCTGGCCATGCTAAGTGAAACAGAGAAATCTGTTGAGGATGTGAACTTGATATTTCAGTGGGCAGAGAACAGAGTTGATCCTTCATCCATATTTGGTTGAATGGATTGAAGCACGTTCCCTCATGCTGCGTAAACAAGGAATGATTCCTGGAGGATCTCAAATACTCAGGAGCTGCATATTCCCAAGGTGATGTAAATGAAACAATATTAAAGTGGAGGGGAGATGACGGAAGAGGTAAAAAGTCGAGATCCCACTAACATAGAAACTGCTTAGGTTTGTATTCCTAAGGCTCCAGGACTCCCTGATGGAAAAGAGGCCACAGGAACATGGAAAAAGAAGACACAAGGAGGAGGGAGAAATTGTTATGTGTTTTTAATGGTTCTTCTAATCTAGTGGAAGTCATGTCAATATGGGGTCCAGAAAACCTAGTTTGGAACGTGAAGGGTATTTCCCTTTTCTGAACCTTAGCCTGAGGCAGTGGGTAGAGTGGGTAGAGTGTTGGACCTGGAGTCAGGGAAACCTAAGCTTATTTCCAGCCTCAGGCACTCCTAATCTGTAAGACCCTGGGCTACCTAGGCTACTGTTTGGTCCAGTTTCCTCAACTGTAAAATGGATATAGCATCTACCTCTCTGGGCTATGGAGAACATCAAATGAAATAACACTTGTGAAAGCACTTAGCATAGTGTTTGGTGCTTACTATGTGCTTAATAAATGATTATCCCCTTCCTCCTTCTCCCTCCTCTCTCTTTCCCCTTAGTTTCCTTATCTGTAAAAGGGGAATAATTATCTCTTCGGTCTCTCCCTACAGGATTGTTGTGAGATTCAATGAGATGATGAATCACTTTGTAAACACTCTAATACTATTAGAACGTTAGCAATTTTTGTTCTTTTGTTTTCATATGGAGTCAATAGCAACCTCTTTTTTAGGTGTATTTGTTGCTTGGTCTGGGGGATAGAGAAGTTCAAAAGTTAGTGACCAGACTAGACTTTTTGAGAAAAGCCCCAAAGTGACTGCTTTCTGGGAAACTTTTTGGATGGATAAGAACAAGGGTGTGACTAAAGAACCAGGAAATTCTATCTCCAGTGCCCAAGAAGGCAGATCCCAAATGGAGAGTGGCTGTTCTGAGGCCCAGTAGAGAGCTGGATGCCCACACATAGGATCTCTGCCTGGGCATTTTATGGACCAAATTCAGCATTTAAAACTGTAGTTCAAAATCTGGTCTGTCACTGGGTGGTAGATTATAATAGTGCATTATTTTAGAATTGGCAAATTCTCTTTTCTCTTTTCACTACATCATGGACAACATGCCCCTAAATTCAGAAGCATGGATCTGACAGAGACAGAAAGAAAAGAGGGCAGGTGCCAAACAATGTTGTTCGTTGGCAGATTGGTGAACCCAAAGGGTCAGTTCATCAACCATCCCTTATTAATCCATGACCATGTGTGAGGATACAGAAGCAAAAGTCAATCCCTGCCCTCAAGGAGCTCACAGTCCAACTGGACAGCATGCAAACCACTATATATTATACAAATAAAATCCTACAGGATGAGTTGGAAGTGAACAGAAAGAAGGCAAAAGGGTCCAGGAAAAAGCAGAGTAAGGAGGCCTAGGGCTATAATTTGGAGGATTCAGTGATTAGGAGAAGGTTGCAAAGTGGATTTAACCCTTTCAACTTCAGAACTTTTGTCTTGAGGGGAAAATGGAAAGCAAAATGTCCTGACAGATAAGTGCCTCAGGTGACCCATTACACCTTTGGTAGTCTAAACCATGTTCATTTTACTTCCAATTCCCACTCCCTCCTTCCTGTTCTGGAGGCAACTAGATTGCTCCAATGGATAGAGCACGGGGCCTTGAGTCAGGAAGACTTGGGTTCAAATTTAGCCTCAGATACTCATTAGCCATGTGACACTAGACAAGTCACTTAACCACGCTTCCTCATCTGTCAAATGAGCTGGAGAAGGAAATGACAAAGCACTCCAATATCATTGCCAAGAAAACTCCATACATGGTTAGGAAGAGTCAGATGCAATTGAATGACTGAATAACAGCGAACCCTTCCTGTTCTGGAACATTAGTCAAATCAGTACTGCCATTGCTACTGCAAAGGATTCATGAGTCTAGGCAGCCATGGTTCTACTCACTGGTCTTATCACTTTCCACACAAAGATATCTTTCCTAGGCTACCACACTCTCCTAAGGTGGAGCCTTAACATTTAGATATCAGATCACTGAGAGCAGGAACTGTGTCTTCTTTTGTATATGTATTTCCTACACCTATCGAGGTGCTGGAAAAACATAAGGGCTTAAGAACATGTATTTGTTTGTTTCTATGGTTATCCAGCACAACACCTAGGACCAACCAAAAAAGATTCTCTAGACCAGAAAGAGAAATTAATGTTGTACTGTGCTTCTGTGTCAGAGCAGGGAGCTTCATAGCCCAGGTTCGACACCTGGAGACCATGAACTGCCTACTCCCAAAATATCTGTCCTCACCCCAACTGTCAGTTTCATATTCTTACCATCATAGTAATAGTAGCCAGCCAAAATTGCACAAATGTTGTCCCAATGAGGACACCTTTCGTTCCAAGGCCACTGTGATGTAGTAGAAAGAATCTGAAGTCAAAAGATCTGAGGACCAAGTTTAAAGTCCTATCTCTACCACTTCTAGCTGTTTGACCTTGGGAAAGTCACTTAACCTTTTTCACCTCAGTTTTCTTAGCTGAAAAATCGTCCTACTAGTAGCTACCTTGGAGTCAGGGTTTATGTTATTTTTGTCTGGGTTTTCTTGTTTGAGGTCTATACCAATGATTCCATCAGAGAGTGGTTGTATCAGTGTGAAAACTCGAGCCGAGGGGAGTAGCAAATCATCTGCAAATTTGAGAGAGCTGCTGGAGCTCTCTCCAAGGCCGATGAGTTGCCTACATTGTCATATAGTTAGTGTGGACTCCTGGCAAGTCCTGAGCCCACCTCTACATAATTCCAAAGCTGATTGGCTTTATCACGTAGCTTTT
Source organism: Bettongia penicillata ogilbyi (assembly GCA_023548195.1). Lineage (NCBI taxonomy): Eukaryota > Metazoa > Chordata > Mammalia > Diprotodontia > Potoroidae > Bettongia > Bettongia penicillata. The sequence continues at coordinate 2,287,804 of JAJHZJ010000575.1, read as the reverse complement.
CTCAGTTTCCTGAGAATCAAATAAGATGGTTCATATGTACGATGGTTCATAATGGTAAAATGCAATCTTGGTATTTACCATAAGCATCCATTGTAAGATCCTGAAACCCAGCAGGGATTTGCTCATCAGAACAACTGGGTTTACTCATTCAGCAAAATTCCCTTCTCTGCTTGTTGCATTGTATTGATACTACAGGGTATGGAAGGAAATGCAGTGAGTCCTAATGTATCCATTGCAGCAGCAGCAGTAACAATGACTCTAACATTTATATAGTATTTTAAGGGTTTGCACAATGCTATTATATCATTTGATCTAGAGAATAACCTGTGAAGTATTCTTAGGTCCTGATTAGGACAAATGATGAATAATGCCTTGAAGTGCTTGCATGTATTTGAATTGTACAGTTAAGAGTTATAACTATATAAGATATGGTAACTGGTTCAAGCCTAGTGGAAATATATGGTACAAATTTAAACAATTCAATCACTTCCAAGAGAATCCATTGTTCCATTAATTAGGACCTAGCTATAGGTGCTAGTGTTCTCATATTATAGATGAAGAACTGAGTTAGATTTTTCAAAAGGAACTTACCTGGATACTTACCTTGTAAATATCTGAGGCTGGATTTGAACATGTCTTCCTTGAGGGTCTATTCATTGTACCACCTAGCTGTCTCTATCTTGGTATTCACTGTTTGGTAAAGATAGCTCCATGTAGCATTAGTTTATTTTAAACTTTTAGTTACCATTAGAGATAATTTGGTGTCATACAGAAAGTGTTCAGTATGGAACTGAAAGTCAAACAATCAAAGAATTTATAAAGTGCTTTATAAAGCACTGTGTGCTGGGCACTGGATACAAGTACATAGAAGGAAATAATTCCAACTCACAAGACTGTATTCTAATTCCAACTTTTATTATTTTGCATTATAATATTTTAACCAGGAAGAAGGATATTATTAAAATGTTTTACAATAATGTGCTCAAATAGAGTTTGGTCAGAGTCATGCATAAGGTGGAACATTTATGATGGAGAACAGCTACTAGGTAGGTGCTTCAAATGAATATCTGAAAAGAAAATTAGAAATGCTCCTGCTTCCAAACACACCAGCTTTCTGGAGACTGTATCTGGGGCAGGTGGAAAGGAAGCTCACTGTTAGATGAGCTTGAATCTGCTGTAATTTAACATGGAAATCAGTGCAGTTGGCAGATAGAGTGGGACATTGTTTCTATCTGTTTTTGAACTCTGCACTGACCAGATCTGTTAACGTTTCTGCTATATTCACATGTCCCCATTATCTCTTCCCACAACAGAACAGTCAATGAGCTTAGTTGGCCTTTTCCAATTGGAATATTCCCTTTTACCTATTCAAATAAAGCCCAAATTAAACAGAACACTTTTTGATGGTTTTCCATTAGTTTCTTTCAACATTCATATAAGCAAAAAACAAAAATCATAACAAAAACATGAAAAACCCATAGGATATTTGGGATACATCATTTTAAATGAAGCATATTCATGGGAGTTAAGTCATCAGGGATACTGCATGCTCTCTTCAGGGACAATTTTTTCTTTTTTTAAAAAAAATAATATTTGTTTTCCCCAATTATATGTAAAAACAATTTTAACATTCTCTTTTTTTTAAAAAAAAAGTTTTTAATTTAAACTCTATCCCATCCTTCCTTCTGTCCTCCCTCCCCTGAGATGGTAAGCCATCAGATATAGCTTATACATTCACAATCACATGAAATATTTTCATCTTAGCGATTTTGTGAAAGAAGGAGGAAAGAAAGAAAGAAAGAAAGAGAAAGAAAGGAAGGAAGGAAGGAAGGAAGGAAGGAAGGAAGAAAGAAAGAAAGAAAGAAAGAAAGAAAGAAAGAAAGAAAGAAAGAAAGAAAGAAAGAAAGAAAGAAAGAGAAAGAAAGGAAGGAAGGAAGAAAGAAAGAAAGAAAGAAAGAAAGAAAGAAAGAAAGAAAGAAAGAAAGAAAAAGAAAGGAAGGAAGAAAGAGAAAGAAAGAAAGAAAGAAAGAAAGAAAGAAAGAAAGAAAGAAAGAAAGAAAGAAAGAAAGAAAGAAAGAAAGAAAGAAAGAAAGAAAGAAAGAGGAAGGAAAAGAAAGAACAGTAGTATACTTTGGTCTGTGTTCAGATGATAGCAGTTCATTCTCTGGAGGTGGGGAGCATTTTTCGTCCTCAGTCCTTTGGGATTGATTACCTTTGGCTATTATACTGCTGAGACTCCTAAGTCATTCATAGTTCATTGTACCGTATTAGTGTTATTGTGTGCAATGCTCTCCTGGTTCTGCTCACTTCACTTTGTATCAGTTCATGTAAATCTTCCCAGGTTTTTCTGAAATCATCCTGCTTATCATTTTTATAGCACAATAACATTTAAGAAAGACTTTAAAAACACCCCTGATCCAGAAGGGTGTAGATTAATTTTTTTAAAGGGTGATCACTTGGCAGGGGATCAGCTTGCTTTTGCTCTGGTTTCTGAAATGCTTGCTAATAGTACTAAATAACTTGCTAATAATAGTTTTCACATATTTGTTGACTTGAACTACTTAAATTCCTTTTCAGACTTCACGGTAAAAGGAGAAGAGGACTGACTCTAGCATCAGAAAATCTGTGTTCAAATTCTGCTTCTGAAACCTATATGAACTTGGGTAAGTCAATCACCACTCATCAGTAGCTACTTTTTGCCAGGACCTGTGCCTAGGCACAAGGTGGATATAATTGCAAAGAAAGAAATCATTGCTACTTGCAAGGAACTCACTGAACTGCTCTGGAACTAAGTTTCCCAATTTTAAAATGAGGGAGTTGGAACTAGTGTCTGAGGTCCTACCTGGCACTGACTTATGACTCTATGGATTTTCATTCCAAATGTAGTGTTATGGGTGATAAGGGGAGAAGTGGGGTGTTTGTCTGTTTGATTCCCACCATGAGAAAGGAGAGGAAATATGTGTATTTTTCATCTCCGTTCTGATCTGGGGCCCATGGATACCTGATGCAGAATTTGCTGCAATATTGGAATATTTCCAATTAGGGATTGCAAAGACTTTTCTACTGAAATCCTGGTGCCTTTACAAAAATTCATCTCTATATTATTTCTTTTTAAGTCAGTCCATACTAATGGTAAATTTCAAGCTCTAACTATTTGCCCCATGTGAGCATTAAGATCATTTGAATAAAAATGAACATGTGTCTCTAAAGAACCAAGAGTAAATAAGAATCTGCTGTAAGGACTTGACTAATTCTATATTTATGTAAATGGATTTGTTAAGCATCTTAAAGATACTTTTGGAAATTTCCCACACTGTTTGACAGTGGATCCTTTTGTTCTCTATTTTTTTCAGGAAAATAAGTTATAACTTATACAATAAGTAAACCTACTATAGCTCAAACATTTTTATAAAATTACATTACTCTCATGGCCACTCCCCACTAATTTCACCAAAGAGCCTATCTCCTTTTGGCTTTGCCAATGCTTTGCAAATAGTAGGCACTCAGATATTTAATTTCATATATCATTCACAAAATAGTTTGAAAAGGGAAATGATACCTATAAAATATTGGCTGGTAATGTTACTTAGGAAATATCACTGAAACACAGGTTGCTCTTGACTTAAGAACACTTAGTAGGCCAGTCATCTAAGTATAGAGTTTACTTGGGCTCTCCAGAATTCCTCCATCCCCAATCCTCCCCTGTCTTGAGTGCAGAGTCTCAATCTCCTTCCATTACTCTTCTCCAAAACCCCCCAGGTCATGCCATTTTCCTGTTGAATGACCCTCAGGAGTTGCCCATTTCTTATAAGATGAAGGACAGAGTGATGTGGATAATAAAAATGTATTGACCTTGGAGTTAGTTGAGCCGTGGTTTTGAATTCCAGTTTTTGTACTTGATTTTTTCAGAACTCAACTGAAAATCTACTTTCTGCTAGCATCCCCTGCCTCACCTCCTTGCTAGTGTTTTCCGTTGGAAATTATCCCCCCTATTTACTTAATAGAGTCCTTTGGACAGCAAGGAGACTAAATCAGTCAGTGCTCAAAATACAACTATTTTAGGTTATTCACTGGAAGGGCAAATACTGAAGCTGAAGTTTAAATACTCCCATTATGAGAAGATGGGACAAATTGGAAAAGATTCTGAGGTTGGGAAAGATTGAAGGCAAAAATAAAGGGGAATGCCAAAGGATGAGATGTATAGAGAGTGTCAGGGGGACAGCAAACTTGGACTTGGCCAGGCCTTGAGAGATAGTGGAGGGTAGAGGGCTCTGTGGTGGCATGGTCCATGGGACCACTAAGACCTCACCAAAACCTCACTAGGACCCATTACTGAAAGATGAAACAATGACAAAATGAAGCTAGTTGTTTGTCTGTTGTCCCTGTGTTAGAAATGAAGATCTGGGACCATATTTTCCTCTTCCTTTTTATCCTTAGGCTTAGCATAGAACCTGGCATTCAGTAGGTGCCTATTAAATGCTTGTCTACTGTCAGAAACATCAGAAATACTGTCCCTTACTCATAAAGATGTTGTAAGGAAAGGTCCTGGCAAACTTTCAAATGCCATCTAAAAGAGTACCGGAAAAAGTTGAGTGGCAAAGTGAAAAGATCCCCAGAGATGGGGTCGAAGGATCTGAGTTCAGATTCTCCCTTTTCTGCTCACCATCTTGGAAATCTTGGACAAGTCAGTGTTCTTCTGCTGAAGCCCTTCTGATCTCTGAACTGCTAGTGTCTTCTCTCCTATCTGCCTGTGCATTTAATTTTCATTTATTAATCCTTATGCTGATCCATGCCTTTCTTATGTCCCCTGTTTGAACATAAGGTCTTTGACAGTGGGAATTGCCCCATTCCTTCCCTCAGTTCCCCTAGCACCTAGAACAGTGCCTGGTACAGAATAGGTCCTTAATATGTGCTTGTTGATTGAATTAACCTTTCTGGGTGTCATCGGTAAAAGGAGGAGATTGGACTCTTGCCTCTAAGATTCCTTCCAACAAGTCAAGTTCCCAAGCATTTCTCAAGTACTTTTGCTATGTGCCAAGGACTGTGCTACGCTGTGTGTCAGAGGATACATGGGCAGCCTGACAACACCCATTCTCTCAAGGATTGCATATTGTATTAAGGAATACAGGTATTCATAGACAAGATGCTGACAGGATAAGTTGGCAACAACAGTAGAGGTCTCTTGCAGAAGGAGGGACTTCAGCTGAGACCTGGAGGAAACCACAAGGCCGAGGTGGGCCAGGAGGGAATTCCAGACCTGAGAGACAGCCAGTGACTATGAACTGTTAGGAGGTAGACTGTCTTGTGTTAGGAAGAGCAAAGGCACCCCCCGCCATTTTCCTAGATTGTGTGGAGGCGAGTGAGGTGTAAAAAGGTTGGACAGGTGGAGAGGAGCCAGATCATGGAGGTCTGCGAAAGCCCAACACTGGATTTTCTATTGACGCTTTCTGGCTCTTGAGCATATGTGTAACCCGCTTTTACTGATGACTCTGGTGTTCCATGGCCTGACCCTAATCTCCCTTTTGTAGCATGTGTTGGAATGCAGAGTAGAGCAGAAGACACTGGGGTTTTTCTTCCAAAAGCTGCTAATCTACATTGTTTTTAAATTATCTTCAGGTTCGAATGGATCCTTCCCCTTCCCCCTCCCCAAAGCCATCCTTCATAATGAATGAGTCAAGAATGGGATCATAGATTTAGAGTGAAAAGGACCTTCAAGGAAGGACATCAAGCCCAGCCTCCTTGGGTTTTCTTTGGTTAAACTGCTAAGAGAATCGAGGCCTCCAAGGGATAAAAGAGAGGGGAAAAATTTGTGCAGGTTCTTTAACCCCCAAGGTACTCTTATAGCAAAGTAAAACAACATGAGTTGTTCTTTGTCCATTTCCCACTCAGGTTCTGTCTCCTTCATCTTTCTCCAACCCGACTTTGTCCCCATTTCATTCTCCCTGCCGCTACCACTGTTTTTGTGACCCTTTTCATTCATAATCATGTTTCGTGCCTCTCACTCTCCCCCATGTTCTAACTCCTCCAAGAAACTTCCCAACACTCCCTTGCTGAGTGACCCCTCTCTCTATTGTTACACCTTCTCTCTTTGATCTTTGAGCTGGAATTACCTGTACACATGTTGTAGCTCCTTCTGAAATGTAACTTCCTTGAGCAGTGTGGCTTTTGGTTTTTCAGACTCAGTCCTAGAATTGTCCCTTGCTGTAGGTCCTTCATAGATGTTGGCTGAGTTAATTAGATTGGAAGACCTGTGCTATCTAAGGCTTCTGCCCCCACCCTTGCACTTTTCTGATTCAGTCTAAACTAAAAGGGGCTTAAGACCCAGCTTAATTTAGGGATCAGAAGAATTCAAACCCTGCAAGACTGACTTAGGATCCTTTAGGGGCTTAGGGGACTCAGGGCTCAGAGTTCTGAGACTTTTAGCTGTATTATGGGTTAAATGAGTTTTTGTGGGCTAGTCTGGGAAACTAATTACCACTTAGGGCATAGTTTCTATGTAGAGATGCTTTTCAAGGTCCAAATGACTGACATGAAAATATAGCCCATTTAATAAATGGAAGACAACTAGTATTTCTGAACAAAGGCTTGGAGAATTTCCCCAAGAAGTTACTAGGAAGGCTTATTAACATAACATATGAAATCATGTCTTGGTTGAGTTCTCCTTTTTTCTCTCATTTGAAATCCTTTTAGCAAGCTAACTTCCTGATTTTTTCCCCTCATATGCCATGAGTTGCACCTTAGCTGTCTCTGATGCAGAGATTCTTCACTTTTTGTGTGTCATGGGCCCTGGGCAGTCAGTTTGGTAACACCCCTGGTCACCTGCTCAGAATCATGAATTTAATTGCATGAAATACATAAAATTACAAAGGAAACCAATGATATCCAGTTACCATAATATTCTGAAAATCAACTTCCCAGATCCTGGCTAAAGAAGCCCCTTTCTAATAACATCCTTTCTCTCACTGATATTCTTTTCACATCACTTCACTCCCTTCTCTACCCTCCCTTTCTTCCTTCCTTCACTTTAGTTAATATTTTAATGTTTTTAAATTCAACTTGATTCTACAGATCATTCCATTGAATTTGACAAGCACTTATGAACTTACCTGAGTCTATTCCATGCCCATGTACTCATGTATCCAATGGGGATACAGAGAAAAAACCCAAGCACTGACCCCAATGGCCTTAGATACTTTTGCCAGCAGGGTAGATTACACATAAACCTAGATAAGTAAAGACCAAGTATATCTGCCTGGAGATAGCTGGAAAGCCCTTTGGTGAAAGGGAGCACCTGAGACATGCTTTGGAGGAAGCAGGAGATTGCATGAATCAACAGTAAAAAGGGAGTGCAGGCCAACATGGGGAACTGTCTATGGGCAAAGGCTCTCGTTATACAGGAGAGGACAGTTGGCAGACCAGTCTGACTGTACCAGAGGATAGAGAATAGAACAGGGAGGACAAGAAAATAAGACAGTGAAGGTCGAGCTCCATAGTGGAGAGCTTTCAGTGTCAGGCTGAGGCAATTTATTTGAGAAACGCTAATGAGCCACTGAAGATTCTCCCAAGTTTCTTTTTCTAGATGAATAATTAATCTTTATCCTCTCTTCTGCTTTTACTTCATGAGTGTCAAGTCTTTTCTAAAGACCGAGTCCTGAAAACTTATCAACTAAACAGCCCTCCCCGGTTCAGTGGGAAGAACCTGGATAGCGTGCCCCATTCACAGCAGCCTGCTGTCACACTGGCTTTCTTGGCCACCATGTCATGGGGCTGATTCATGCATTAACATTCCCAGAACTTTCTCAGGCAACGTACTCTCAAGAACAGCCTTTAAAGATGAGTTTTGCCTTGCATCAAAAGCTTTCTGCAACCTACAAGCAAATATGATCAATTCCTGTATTTTCATGCTTCTCAGTTAGATATGTGATGGTAAAAATGTGGTCTGGTGTAGGTCAGTAGATGGTCATTCACTGCAGAACCTTTTTTGGGTAAAAATATTCTTCTATTTTTGTTGCAACATATTTACTCATAAGCTTGTCCTTGGTTGTCCTGGTATTGCTGTATTTAGAGTCTATTTCTCATGTCTGTTTTTCACTGAGGATGTTAGTGTTGGCCCACAGACTTCTTGAGGGCAGGGCTTAGGGCTAGGCCCAGCAGCACCCTGCCCGCACGGATTACTTCTATTCGGTGATCACAGTCCTGGTCACAAGGAATTTGGCCTTCAGGTGATGCTCCTTGAGCCTTTGTATGCTTATGATTCACAGATGCTACAAAACCTGAATGGTTTTATTTGAGGCTTCCTAAAGCACTGCTCTTAGTGGTAAATGAGTGGTAAAGTCTTTGAGATGCCATGAGGAAGGATGGTGTTTATGAAGTGGCACCTTCTAAATCATTATTATTAGATGGTTGAACATGGCTATGTCTGTTTTTACAGTGGCCCATTGTGGATGCCTGATGAAGTTAGCTATTAGATCTGGCTTTTAATGCTCAGCACAAAGAACTACAATTCAATGCCATGTTGGGAACCAGAGGCCATTGAGATGGATTCTCACTTGAAAATACATTCACATTATGTACAAACCTAAGGATCAGTGAAGATAGGGTAGGGGTGAAGGAGAGCGGAAGGAATAAGAAGAAAGACGGGAGTCTTGGTAGAGTTCTTCAATAGCTGCTGACCTTCTTTTTCTTAATTTTAATTAACAGTTTTCAAAATTCATTTCCACAAGATTTTGAGTTTCAAATCCCCACTCCAAGATGGCACAACATGTCTTTTTCAGTAGTTCTCATCATTCATTGGTTCATCCTCTTCCACCTACCCCCAATGACGAACACCAAATATACTTTCATGGGGCAGTGGAAAAAATGCTGGTTCTGGAGTCAGGATAGCTGGGTTCCAATTCTATGTCTTGTGTCCACTACCTTCAGTAAGACAGTTAGCCTCCTCGTGCCTCAGTTTCTCCATCTGTAAAATGAGGGGAGAGGCTGGACTCTGAGGGCTCTTCTAGGTCATACTCTTTGGCCCTATGTCATTATTGGGCAGGAGAAATAAAGTCTATAGATAAAACTCTGGATCTTCCAGGTATTGAATATCAGCTCTATAGTAAGGTCCTCAAACATACTGAAAGAGGAGAAGTCGGGGAAAGACAGCTTATCTGCTCACATGTCTAGTCTGGTCAATAAACATTTATTAAGTTCTCACTATTTTCCAGGCATTACACTAAGTGATGAGAATGTACAAAGGGATAGAGTTCTGGACCTGAATTGGGAAGACCTGAGTTCAAATCTGTCTTAGACATTTGCTGGCTCTCCCTCTAGGCGCATCACTTAACTCCTCTCCGCCTCAGTTTTCTCATATGTAAAATGGAGATACTAATAGCGCCTACCTTTTTGGACTGCTGTGTTGATAAAATGAGATTTTTGTATAATGTTTTGCAGACTTTAAAACAATATAAAAATGTTAGCTAACTATGAAAAATATGTCTCTGCTCTTAAGGAACTGATAGTCTAATGGGGGATACAACATACAAAAACCATGTGTACACAAAATATATACTGAGAAATTAGAGATTGTCTCAGAGAAAAGGCAGTAAGATTGAAAAATGACATAGGGCTTGGGTTTTTTTATTTTCACACAAGTTGGAAATTTAGTTGACCCTAGAATAAAGCTAACCACACCTGGGGGAAGAGATGAAGGAGATTGTTCCTGGCATGGAGAATAGCCAGGGAAAAGGAACAGTCAGGAAATGAGTGCTTTATGTGAGAAGCAGCAAAGAGACCAGTGCCCTTGGATCACAGAGCTCTTGGAGGACACATGGAAGAAGATTATGGAAATAGAAGGGGCTGGGTTACGAAGGGCTTTAAAGTCAAACAGAGGGTTTTAAATTTGATCCTGGAGGTGAAGAGAAGCCACTGGAGTTTATTGAGTTGTGAATGTGTGTGGTTTTTTTGGGGGGGAGGGGTGCATCACATCTGCATTTTAAGAAAATCATTTTGACAGTTGAATGGGGAGAAGTATGTGGCAGGTAGGCCCACCAGCAGCTATGGTAATAGTCCTGGAGTGAGGACTTGCATCATGGTGGTGGTCATTAGCACAGAGAATGAAGTGCATATGACAGCTGTAATAAAGAGGTAAATGACAGAACTTGGCAGCTGATTTATATGGGAGGGAGAACAAATGATGAGTCAGCTATGACATCTAGGGTGTGAGCCTGTGTAACCAGTAGGATAATGGAATCCTCCAAAAGTCTTAAAGAGAAAGAGGTTTGGAGAACATTTGGAGAAGAGGAGAGGTAATGAATTCAGTTTGGGACAGGTGCAGGATTCTGTGAGACATCCAATTCAAGATGTCCAATGGACATTTGGAAACATGAGATTGAAGGTCAAAAGAAAAGTTAGGGCTGGAATACTCTGAAAATCACACGCACAGAAATGCTGATTGAATTCATAGGAGTTGATGACATACATCACCAAGTGAAATATTAAATATGGAGAAGACAAGAGGACCCAGAGCAGAACCTATGGGGGATACCTGCATGTAGCACGAATGACCTAGATCATGGACAGAGGACACTGAAGATGACAGTTAGGAGAAGAACCAGGAAAGAGAGGTACCAGAAAAAACTTAGCCAGAAGAAGAAGATGATAGCATCAAAGGCAGCATAGAGGTCAGGAAGGTGGAAGAATGAGAAAGTAAAGTAGAGGTACATCAATTATTGATGACCTCCTTGAGGAATTTAGCCAGGAAAGGGAGGAGAGATATAGAATGGTCATGCTCATTTCTTGAGGATGATAGAGATGTCAGTCTCTAAACTCTAACATTTAAATGCCTACTGTGTGTCAGACACAGTACTGAGCACTGGAGACAAAAAGAGACAAAAGGAGCCCCTGCATTCATGGAGCTTCCTAGCTTATGTGAGAGAAAACAAGCAAAAACATAATGCACAAACAAGTTGTATATAGGAAAATGGAAAACAATTTTTAAAAGGGAAGGCAATAGAATTAAGAGGGGTTGAGGAAGGCTCCCTATACAAGAAAGGATTTTGTTTTAAAGGAAACCAGTGGTCAGTAATAAGGAAACAGAGCACTCCAAACATGAAGGATAGTCAGAGAAAAGACCCAGGGTTGAGAGAGTGCCTTGTTTAAGAGATGAAGTATCTTATTCATGAGATAGCCAGGCCAGGGTCACTGTATCCAAGGGTACATGCATAGGAGTAGGGTGTAATAAGTAGGGTTTAATAAAACATAGGGATGGGATCTAGGTTATGAAGAACATCAAATGCCAACTAAAGGATTTTTTGTTGTATTTGATTATGGAGGCAAAAGAGAGCTACTGAAGATTATTGAGTAGTGGGACTTCCCCTGTATATCATGAGCAGAAATGTGACATGAGTCTACTCTGACCCCTTTGTTTGAGGGTCAGGTCCATTATATTTTTCCTCCTTCTCAGTACTTTCCAGTACCTTGAGTGGGTTTGGCGAAGACTCTCCATTCTCTACCATTTGATGGAGACCCTACCAATTGTGTTCCCCTCTTTTTAGGGACCAGTAATGAGCACCCCTGTTTCATTTAATCAGTTAACATCGGATTAGCCTGCTCTAGGCACTCTTCTCTTTTCTCCATCTTGACTCCTTTCTAAACTAATTGAACTCTGCTCTGTCTTCCCTGGATTCCCTAACTTCCCCTTCCATTTCACCGGCTGTGCCCCCCTCCTAAGCCTCAGGGTTCAATCACGCCCACCTTTGACCACCTTTGCACAGACACACATGCTGCTGAATGAAGGTGGAGAAAATCACGTGACTGTTGTGTTTGGTCCCCTTCAGATGAATGCTCTCCAGCCTCCCCTGGGCCATCACCACATTACACTAGTCACCTCTAGAGCATTTCTTGAATGTTCCCCCTTCTCTTCTCTGACCCCACTATTACCATGGTGCTAGATCTTATCACCTCCCTTCTGGACTATTGCTGGTGTGTCTGCCTCCCACAAGGCTCCCCCCATTCCAGTCCATTCTCCATTCAGCCACTAAGGTGATTTTCCTACAGCACAGATCTGAATGACAACCTCCTACTCCCTAAACTTCAGCAACTCTCTATTACCTCCATGATCAACTACAAAATGCTCTGTTTGGCATTCGAAGTCCCTCAAGACCTAGCCTTTCCAGTCTTATTCACACATCAGGCAGTCTCTTCTCTTGACTCAGGTATATTCTCTGGTTGTCTCCCATGGTAGAAATTCTCTCCCTCCTTATTTCTGCCTTCTGACAACACTGATTTCCTTAAATTTTGACCCAAAATCCCTTCTTCTCCAGGAAGCCTTCTCTAGCCCTTCTTAATGGGCATACTCTACCTTTCATTTATTTCCTACTTACCCTATATTTAGCTTGATCATATGTCATTGTTTGCTTGTTTTCTTTCACATTAGATTATAAACTCTTTCAGGGCAGAGACTATCATTTATCTCTCTTTTTTTTTTTTGTATCCCCAGCACTTAACAATGTGCCAGGCACTGTAGACATTTAATAAATATTTATTTACTGACTAATCATGGGCCCAGGCTGGAAGCAAAGCCTGTTATCTGAGGGTCACTGTTTTTCTCAAGATTCTTGTGTTCTTATTTCTAGCATGTTTTCATTTTAGTCCTAGGGGAGATGGTCGGTGAGAAAGTCTTGGTGGTTTAATTTGGCCTGGCACAGATGCCATCTCCTGCTTTTCCTCAACATCAAGCATTTGAACAGTGTAAGCCAGAGATCTTTCTTCTTCATCAAAAGAGTACTTGTTAATTCCAGCAATGAAGATAGTAAATCAAATTTTTTGAATTTTGACATTTTGCTTTCAGTTTCTTCATTTCTCCTACTTAATCTGCCTCTATTGTCTTGTTTTTAATAGTTTTTTTTCCACGAGTGTTTTTTAAGTCAGTTTTATATTTATTCATCACAAAAGGATATTATTCTAATTAAAAATTACAGCTGATAATAATGACAAATTTAATTAATGAATGTAATATAATAATTCTTGAGCTACTCTGGGATTATTTCCATTTTTAAAGTTGAGGGTTATTTTTGGGGGTGGGATGTCAGCTTATTATATTATACTTAAGTAAATGAATGATACTGTATAACAAATATCATAGTGCTTTTAATTTCCATACCAAAATAGTCTAAGTTCAAATTGATAGGCAAACAGCACTGTAGCACGATGCAGATACATGCCATGTAACTGTCCACATCAGCTGTCTTCTTGCCATCACATATACTTTGCCCTGCATTTCTATCACATCCCCTAGAAACTGTACTCAAATCAATACTAAGGTTGCTTCTGGAAAGAGCTCATAGTCCATTATTTCCCTCTAGTAGTAGCATCTCTTCTCCCTACCCCTGTGAACTCCCAGCCCTAAACATTCTCCTCTGTTCACCACTGGCCTGTAAATGTTACCTCCCTCTGTTCCCACACAAGATCCTTGAGGACTGGTCACATCTTGCTTTTTGTATTTTTATGTTCTCTTTTTAGTGAGGTGTATGACACATAGTAAATAAAAGTACTTTCAGTAACTTCCTCCATTTATTGTGACTCAAAGCCACCTGATAGATACAGTGGCAGATCACAATGCTGTTGAAATTCAACTATCCCAAAGGCAAATTTAACCTTATTTGCATGTTCAGTAGTACATTAGAAATGCCTGATTTCAAGTCCAACAATATTATCATTCACCCTGATTCCAAGGGACTGATGATGAAGCATGTTGACCCCATCCCCTCCACCTGACAGGCATGTGATGGACTCAGCATGAAGAATGAGCTGTGTTTAGGGGAAAGATCCAATATGGAAATGTGTTTTGCTTGAATTTACCTATTTGTTACAAAGTCTTTGTTTTGTTTTGTTTTCTCCTTCCAGTAGTGAGGCAAAGAGTGGAGAGAAAATAGATTTTTGTTAATTTTTTTAAAATTAAATTATAAAGAAAGAATAGCAGCACTGTATTATCCATTGGAGTCAATTTATTTTGTTAGTCTCACATTTGTTGACTTTAATTTGTGCTTTGTTTTCACTGAAAAATTGGATTTCTTTATGTGGGAGTTGCGCTGGAAAAATCTCCAATTGGCCATTTCTTCTACTCCCTCCTCCCACTCAGAAGACTACTTTTTTTTAAACCTAAGCAGGATACGCTCCATAGTTTGGAACATGTTACTGCACAGGAAAAGTCAGAGATAAGCTTCCAGAATTAGGAAGTGGCTGCATGACAGAAGGAGAGTGTTACATAATTGCCCCAATTGGGTTCGGCTGTTTTTTGGAAGAGATCAAAGGACTGAATTAGAATGATACGGAGGAAAATTATTCAGGAAAGAGATGGAAGAACAATTAGGAAATAGAGAATCTCATCATATGTCTTCCATCTAGTCCTGTTCGATGCATCACTGTGGGCTAGATATGCTCAGTGTTCTCGGAAGTTACACGAATGATATGGAAGCTCTGTCAGCTCCTAGCAAGCTAAAAGGTCCTGGGTTCCCCTCAGGCAGGATACCATGGACCCATCTGGCTCAATTCACAGAGACCTTTCAGCAGAGATTGGTTACTAGTCGATGTCTTTATTTCACTCACAAGTACTCCTTGGAGTCATGTGCTAAGACATGGAGATACTGTGCTTTATGTTGGTGGAAGGTGAGGCCCCCAATGTGGAATCATGTATCCTGGAAGTGTCTTTGTGTGCACCCAGAGCAGAGTAAGTGGGTAGATTCCAAGAATGTAATGTGTTTTTTAGCAACAAATAGGCTCTCATGATGTGGCAGTCTTATTCAGCGGATCAGAAAGGTGAGCACTTAGTGACGATTCCAATCTGCGGTGTCTTTCAGATAGAAGAATCAGTGTACTAGGACTTAGATTTCCACAACTTTTCTAAATGGTAAGGTTCAGAAAGTGCTTTCCATACAATAATCCACAGGGGATGCAAAGTTAAAAATGAAACTGGTCCTGACCTCAGGCACTTACATTCTCCTCAGGGAGACAGCATAGACATAGATAAGGATAAACTTAGGGGGCAGCTAGGTGGTGCAGTGCATAGAACACCAGTACAAGTGTGAGGAGGGCCTGAGTTCAAATCTCACCTCAGATACTTGACACTCACTAGCTATGTGACCTTAGGCAAGTCACTTAACCCCAATTGCCTCATCCTGGGTCATCTCTAGTCATCCTGATGACTATCTCGTCACTGGATTCAGATGGCTCTGGAGGGGAAGTGAGGCTGGTGACCTGCACAGCCCTCCCTCACTCAAAACAAAGTCAAGTGCAAATCATGTCATCATTTCTCTGATGGTATGGTCTTCTTCAGCAACAAAGGATGAGCACACACAGACAAGGATAAAAAAAAATCAATATAAGGTGATTTTCTTTGGATGTTAGAGGGTCCTACATGTAGAGTTAGAAGAGATCACTTTATCCCAAACCCCTAATTTTACAGAGGAAGAAACAAACCAAGAGAGCTGAAGATTACATAGGCACGGAGAACCTGGATTTTGCCCCAGGTCCCCTGCCAGACCACATTGTCTTTGAAACCTGTGATTTGAATGACGTAATATTTTAAATGGCACCTCCCTATAGGTGAGCTTGAGAGTGATCATAAATCCATGACATTTCTTAGAATTCTCGTTTGCTATAAGTATTTCTAAGTGAATATTTTTCTGTATCCAAACATAATTCTTTGCTTTCCCCTCTTGGTAAACTCCCAGTTGGTCATGCCAGTATTATTTTTTCCATTTAAGAGATACAGAGTGGTGACACCACCCAGCTGGTAGCTGTCCAAGCAAGGAAGCAGCCTATGCTGACCCCAAGGCCAGAGGTCTTGCCCACATCAATGTGTTTAGCATATTGGCTGTGTGTGGGCAAACAGGCACACCTGCCCCATGCCCTCTGCATATCTTGCCACTCCACCATACATTGTCTCTTTTGGTCATGCCAACTGTGAATGTAAACACCCTTTCAAAATATTGTCTTTCCTGAAATACAACAGTGACTCCTTCCTCCTGGTATGCATGTCAGCAGACCTTCCTTTGTCTCCTGGAGAGTCTGTGAATCACTAACCCATCCCACCCTTCCTGAAAGACACTAACAAGAAAAGGCTAAGTTTTGTCTTGGTATGGCATCTCATTAGGACAGAACTTTCACTCAGGAAAGTTCATAATTGGACATGTTTATTTTAAATCTTTCTTAAGAAGTTAACTTTTCATAAAATCAGAGTTTTCTGTTCTTCACTCAACTTGGATATTTGTTCAAGTTCTAATATTGGAATTCTATTTCTTATGAAGTCATTTTGTAGTTTATTTATTAAGCAGCTGTTGGTGCCCAGCACTCTTCCAGGCAATATGCACTAAGACAAAAATTAAACATGTTCTACCCTAAAGAAACGTATATTCTATTGGAGGAGGTCAGGTGAAATGCCACCACTGCTCTGTCTCTTCTTTAGGATACCTGCCTACCCTTTGGGGTATGTTTAGACTGGTGAACCTTTTGGTTTTCCACTTTTTGCCTCCTCTCGAATGGTCCCTTTCACATCCCCTCACCATAGCATGGTTTGACATGCTCTTGACATCACAGCTTGTACTACTTCCTTCTTATGCACACATACTCTAGAAATACCTTAAATCTTTCTCAGTTTGCTCATTCACTGCCCCAAACTACCATCCAAAAGAGTGAGTGATACAGTGAGAGAGTTCATTAGTTAGAGCTGGAGTATATTTTTCATATTTTCCCTAGCATGAGTAAGACTATACCTCTAAAAGTATGCTGCTTGACAAGAGCAGTGAGCTTTATTGAATTTTTCAAAGTCATTCCCAGCATGAAGATGGAATGTCCCTAAATGAAAATGTAGCAAGTGGATGCTTAACAGGTTAATTTACTTTCTAGAAAACAGAGTTAAATAGTGTGTCACACATGTTTTAGAATGGTATTAAGCTTTCATAACTCAACTTAAAACTGTCCAAGGACTTTTGGTACATTGTATAGAGCATGTTCCACTTGATTCGTGGTGTAATGAATATGTTGAGGGAGTTTTGTAGCTAGTCAGCCACCAACATAAGTAATCTCCTTTATGCTGTTTTCCTAGTAGCTGGTCATACAAAGTCAAAAATGGAAAAAAAAATGGAACAGATTTTCCCTGGTAGTAATCACATTCTATAGATGGGTACAACTTGTATATAAATAAGATAATTCAAAATAAATTCAAAGTGCTTTTTTTTCCTGTTGAATGGAGGTGACTCTTCAGGTAATGATACATTGGACACTTAAAACAGCAAAGGAAGGAAACAGTGTACTTTTTGTCTTATGAATTTCTTTCATTTCTTAGTACTTCCTACTCTTTATTTCTCAGCATTTAACCCTTGAATCAAAGAAAAATAACTCTGCAGCAGTCATCATTATAATGATGAAAATAAGGGAGTAGAATGTCTATAGAAAGCATTAGTCAGAGTTTTCATGTAGTGCTTTCAAGTTTGCAAAACACTTTCCAAATACTCATTTATCATGAGAATTGAAAGGAACAATGCATATAAAGCTCTTTGCAACACTTAAAAGCAACATTCCAATCCCATATTGCCCCACCTCTAGCTAGATGACGGGAGTACATTGAAAGTTTTCTGTAGCGTCAAAATTGGTCATTGAAATAGTTTAAAGTCTAGATTTAGTGAATGTATTATTTGTTAGAACCCTTCATTTATTAACTATTTAATAATTCGGAATAGGTTTGTGGTGGATAATAACTTTGCTAAACCTGTTTCAATTTTTTTATATGACCTGTTTTCAATTAGAAGACTCGAAAACCTACTGGTTGTTGGATGAACTTTTAAGATTTTGTAAAGAAGGCCTCTGAAATCAGACTATCACTTTGATGACTCATTGAGTCTCATTGGAGACATGGAAATTGATCATTATCCTTTACCTTACAAAAACCTGACTTTCACTGGGATTTCCACTGTCCCTATGGCAGCATTTTCATATTAGAAGGAGGAGTAAAGGGGAGAGCAGCTCCTGTCAGTAACTGGAAAGTCCTGCTTCTCGTTTCTCTGGTAACCATGAAACAAGATGGAGGAGGAGCTATGGTCAGACAGAAATGTTGCAAGTTTGTGGATGGAATTTGAACTGTCAGACTCCTACTGCTGGGGTCTTTATAAGGAAAGCACCTAGGAAATTCCAGCCATCTGAGATTTACCTGTGACACCATGGTAGTGGTAAAATGGAGAAGAGAGTAAGACGGAATGGGAAGTCCTTATGGATGTTGGTATGATCCAAATGCCCCAATAATCCATCTCTCAGCACTCTGGGGTCATTATGGGCAGTGGGGATGAAGTACCAAGACATCAGAAAATATAAAAGCTAGAAAAGATCTGGCATGGGTATTATATATATTTCAAAAAAGAGCAAGGAGCTATCAATGCTAAAATATTTTAAGAAGAATACAGAAAGTTTAACAGGGCAAAGTTGGCAAGAAATAATTAAAAAAGAGCATAGACACCAGATAGCCCTACCAATATTTTCCTTCTTTTCTCTAAACCTATCAATTTTACAGTGGAGTATAGCAATTGCTCCCCAACAGATCTCTCCCTCTTTTCAGCTAAGACTTTCAGAGAGTTGCCTGAAGCACAAAGAGGTTAATAGGCTTTCTCATAGTCCAACAGTCAGCAAATATTTTAACTCAGGTCTTCCTGAATACAGGTACAGCACTCTATCCTACATGTCTCTTTAAAATGGTACAGACACAAGACCCTATGATGATAGCCAACATTTATATAGTATTTTTTCTTCTTTAAAAAATGTGAAATTCATTTTTATTTAAATAAAAAATTTTAAAAATTTTGAATTCCAAATTTTCTTTCTCCCTCCTGCCCACTCCTCCATTCCTATTGAGAAGCCAAGCAATATTATATCAGCTATACATATGAAGCCATGCACACAATACTTCCATATGAGCCACAATGCAAAAAATGAAAAGCAGAGTACATAAGAAAGTGAAAAAATCTGCTTCAATCTATACTCAGAGTTCATCAGTTCTCTCTCTGGAAGTGGATAGATTTTTTTTTTATCATTGGTCCTTTGGAATTGTCTTGAATCTTTGTATTACTGAGAATAACTAAATTTTTTTTACAACTTATCATGACACAATGTTGCTGTTACTGTGTACAATGTTCTCTTGGTTCTGCTTCCCTCACTTTGCATCAGTTCATTAGTCTTACCAGGTTTTTTCTGAACCCACTTTCCCTTGTCATTTCTTATAGCACAATACTAATCTATTAAAATGATTATACAGTACTTTAAGGCTTGCAGAGAGCTTTATAAATTTCATCTCATTTTGTTTTCACAAAACTACCGGAGATAGTTGATAGATGGGGAAACTGAAACAGACAGAATAAATGCCTTGCCCTAGAGTCATGCGGTTAGTAAGCATATGAAGCTGAATTCTAACTCCAATCTTCCTGACTCCCAAGTCCAAGAATATCTCTTGTGCCAGCTTTCTCTCAGATATAAATGATACAAATGTTGATGTGATGCCTCTTATAATTTCGCAACGAAAGCACCAAGCTAAAAATATTTGCCCCACTGCTCAACTATGCAGATGGCAGGTCAAATGTTGCTAGTTCAGTCACTTTCAAGCAGCCATGAAAATAAACACTGGCCACTGATATGCTCTGAGCCACCAGGAGTTCAGGCATGAGACCTTGTGTCTCTAAAATGTTAGGAATGCCTTCGTTCTATTTCACTCCAATCTGTTTTAGAGAGTGCCTGATATCTTTAAGAGGCATAATTAACATCTCACCATTCAGAGTACAGAAATCAAGGTTTGACGAACAAAATGTTGTACCCAAATTCATATATGTTCTAGGTGCCAAAATCAAAAAAGTACAAGAAAGTACTCTAGTTTTGAAGTCAGAGAACCAGAGTTCAAATCCTAGTCTGGCTTACTGTGTGATCTGAGTCACATCCCTTGATTTATCTGGGCCTCTGTTTCCTCATCTGTAAAAATATGCAGTCAAATTAAAAGGATTGCCCAAGGTGCCCCTCCTCCAGCTCTAACTCCTCTGCGATCCTTGGACCTCAAATCTAATGCCTGTTCCAATACTATAAAGAGACATTTCTGCTTGACAGTTGTTTGGAGGAATTGTGGTTTGTTCAATTGGGTTGGAACTTGATGATGAGGGAGTTTTAAAGAATGCAGATTGTTAGATAGATTAAGGCAAAAGTTGAGTGCAGACAATACAAAATGTGGAGGCAAAAAAAGACATTTTTCAATCTTATTTTGGAAAGAAAGTCATTTGGAGTACTCTCTTTAAAGGACCCCAAATTTAATGAAGGGTATTGATTACTGGCAAAGGTGGGAACCCTGACAAATGGTAGTGACATGACCATTGTTTGAAATTGAACTTATTCCTTCCATTTGATTTCTACTAGCGTTTGTTAAGAGCTTGCTCTATGCCAGACACTGGGCTGGGCGCTGGGTAAGGCTTCCTATCCTTGAAGTCATGAACTCATTTGAAAAAGAACAACAAACTATTTTGATGATTGTGTTTCGATATAACTGGTTTCCTTTGTAATCCTTTAGGAAATTTAATGAATTTTCATATATCATTCTGAGAAGGGATCTATTGACTTTCTGAGATGAACAAAGAAACCTACTATCCCCCCAAAAAACATCAGTCATACAGAGATTCACAAAGAAAATCTGCCTTCTAGAAACATCAGTTCTCCAGGAGAGAAAGAACATGTAACCGTGTATGGAGTTTTGCTATTAGAAATTGCATGTGACTTGTTATATGAATGTTATATGAATACAAAGTATCTTAGGATATTTAGAAGCTGTTGTTAAAACCACTCCAATCCTGCTTCAGCTTGTCTATCTCACAAATCAGTGTTGTATATCACAGTAAAACCATAGCAGAAATTTATGTTACATTTCAAGATTTCCCCAGTGCTTTACAATTAAGCCTTAGCAATCCAGTGAGTTAGGTTTTAGAATTTCCATGTTACAGATCAAGAAACAGGGGCTTAAAGAGGTTATTTGATTTATCTATGTATATGCCACTAAGAAATGTTAGAGGCAGGATTTAAACTCTCTTGTTTCTAAGCCCAACATTCTAAGCCTACCATACTGTCTAAAAGAAAGCTAGTAAGACCGAATAATATGATGATTGATGAGAGCCTTTCTATAACATTTGAATATCTGCAAGACTCTTATGAATATCAACTCATCTTATCCTAGGTATTATTATTCTACTTATTCTATAAATGAGGAAACTGAGGAAGACAGTTTAAGTGACTTGCCCAAGATCGAACAGTTTGTGTCTGAGACTGAATTTAGCTCGAATCTTCCTGACTCTGGGTCTAGCACTCTGTGTCCTGTGTCATCTAGTTGCCAATGACTGGGGAGTGGGGGCCAATTTTCCCCCTCTGGATGCCTTTCCTACCCAAATAAACATAAATAATGAATGATTTTTAAATACCTGTAGGAAATAATAGAAAAAAAATTTAATAAATAGAGTTGAGCTTTAGAATGCCATAGCAAAAACCCACATCTTCAGAATCTTCCCATTCATTTTCATGTTCCAGGAGTAAGTACATCCTCTCTGTTTACTGAGAAATCAGGGACTGTAGACTGCAATGCTGTTTTTCTCTGGGATTCTTTGTATGGAATCAGATAAAACTGGATTATTAGCTTCGTTCATCCAGATTAGGAGTGGACAGGCTATGATCCATGACTAGATTCATTAACCTATTCTCAGAGAGTCTTATCTCAGTCTTATCTTTATAAAATTTCAAAAAGAAGTCAACATAACACCCACCCCTCAAGCCAGTGAAAGAGAAAAGGATATCAAATTGCCAATCAGATTGCTTTTATGTGTTATCTTCCCAAATTAAATAATGTACTCCTTGAGATCAGTGACTATCTCGCTTTTCTATTTGTGCCCCTAGTATTTAGCATGATACTTGGCATATATCAAGCATTTAGTAAATCTTTTTTCATTCATTCATTTCTTTGTTCATTCATTCAAATAGATCTTCCTTTGTTTTCCTAGGCAGAATAGGGTGGTGGTTAACAGGTGGCATGGTTCTACATGGTTACAAGCTCTTGTACTTATATAGAGCACTTTTACCTCTTACCCAAGTTATTGTGACTAGTGGGGGGAACTTTTACTCTGTTGTCTAATCCTACTGCCCTTGAAACACAGTGTCTGCTGAGAAACTTCCTTCAGTCTGTAGACTGCTCTGATTACCAGCTTTGGTTTTGCTGTTGCTTATGACCTTATTTCTTCCAGAATTCTGTCTGTGAAAATCTTGAAAGGAGAGGGACATTCTCACTGTGATCTCAATTCTTTTAATACTTTTTCAAATGATTACCCAGATAAAAAAAGACTATAGACAATGTTTTTCTAATGTAGATTAAAAATGCCATCTGGGAAAGATTTAGTAGTGAGTACATGTTGATTTAGCTTGACATCTCCTGGAAGTCTAATACTGCTGAAAACAAAGAATTGGATAATTTCTTTTCACTTCTCTTGATGACAATTTCTTCTCTCAGATTTTAGAGGATGCGAACAAGGGAATTATTTCTTTGTTTTTTGTTTTCGGTTTTGTTTTTACTTTACTCAATCAACAAAGGAGAACTAATTGATAACTCAGAACGTCAAAAACCAAGAACTTGACCAGGTACAGGGAATCATGGAAGAGTCAGATATGACTTCTGCAAGTCATTAAGAAACCAGATTTTGGATAAATTCAGAGAGAAAAATCCCTTGTTTGGAAAACCAAAGGAAAAAAAAAAACCCTAAAGAATTTAATGACAGTAAACTGCTAATTTTTTTCTAATCACTCACGTCCATATTCACTACTTCTGACGTTGGACAAATAAGTCACTTAGCTTCTCTGGAGCTTCGATTCCTCATAATGTCACATGAAAGACCTATAAGGGGCATCTTCTAAGGTCTTTTCTGGTTCTTGCTCTATAATCTGACTAAATGAACCACTGTGGCTACTCAGGGATGTCACGTGAGATTAGATTTTAAAAGTATATCCAGAAGATGCCAAGAGAGACCGACAACTGAGGACAACTCAGGGGAAAGGGCAGGGAAGGGGATAAACATCAATGTAGTGTCTACCCGGTACCAAACACTGTGCCAAGGGCTTTATAACTCCTCATATCCATTTTATATTTGGGGAAACTGAGGCAAATAGGCTTAGTGATTAGCCTAGGGTCACATGGCCAGAAATGATCTGACAATTGATTTGAACTCAGCCCAGAGCTCTTTTTATTGTAAAACAAATGTCACAGCATACCTGAATAGTGTAAAGAAGAAAAAAGTCTGGCATATGTGTGTGTGTCTGTGCGTGTGCACACGCGTGTGTGTGTATTTTGGCAGGGCAAATAGGGTTGTGACTTGCCCACAGTCACATAGTGTCAAGTGGATGAGAGAAGGATTCGAACTCAGGTCCTCCTGCCTCCAGTTCTAGTGCTCTCTTCACTATGCCACCTAGCTGCCCTGTGGCATAAATTGTACTGGCTAAAATAGACCAAATATAAGTGTTCATTGGAGGTGCCCTGCTTAGGCAAAAGCAGCCTCTGCTGCTTGGGGCAGTCAGCCATTTCAGAGGCATTTCCTAAGCACCTGCTTCCTCTGTGCCAGGTGATGGGCTAAGGGTTGGAGCTGATTCTTTAATGTTGACTGATGACAGAAGGAAGGAGCATCCTTTGCCTTTTGCTTCCATTTTCTCCAAGGAGAAGAGCAGCCTTCAGATGGACAAAGACTTGAGTACTCATGCCAGGGAGGGAATTGAAGTTGCAACCAGTGGAAGGGCTTGGACACATCTTAATGTATTTAATAACAACAACAATAATAAACCTTTATGGTTTTTTAATCTTGCAGAATGCTTTACAAATATCCCAGTAAGTCTCCCCAACAACCCTGGGAGTCAAGTGATAATATTTTTTCCATTTTATAGATAAAAAAACTGAGGCAGTCAGAAATTAAGTGACTTGCCCAAGATCATACAGTTAGGAATCTGAGCCTGGAATCCATCTAAGATCTTCCTTATTCCAGGGCCAGCTCTTTATCCACTTCACCTTCTAGTTGCCTCTTCCATGTCTCCAGAGCAAAGGGGGAGATAGAGAGATAGATAGATAGATAGAGAGAGAGAGAGAGAGAGAGAGAGAGAGAGAGAGAGAGAGAGAGAGAGAGAGAGAAGAAATAATTTGTCAATATAATCCCAGAGCTAGTGATTTCTAAGAAATCAAGTACAAGAGGAAAGAAGAATCCAGACAAGGAGTCACTCTAGTGTATCTTATAAAAGATAAATTATAAAACTGCTTAGGAGACATCTCCAGAAGCTATACCAATTTCTTCAAAACAATCATGTCAAGTGAATTTCATTTCCTTTCTTGACAGGTTTACTAGAGTATCTGTGCCCAACCTGTGGGAGAGCACTCCGAGCTCATATTGGTCTGATCAGCGACAGGCGGACACACTGAAGCTTCACTTTATCGTGGTGATCTCATTTTGGTCCTCTTTGAGAACAAAGGACAACAACCACCCAGCAAGGTAGGTAGACCCAGGGACTCCCGAGTGCATAAAATTCGTGATTTCATTCAAACTTCTGGTAGATTCTTTTCTGATTTTAAGGGGATCAGAAAAGTAATAGGAAGCATTCTTGGTATTGAAATGAAAAAAAAAGCCATATCAGAGGGGTGAAAAATTCTCATGAATGAGATTCTGAAGACACTGAAAGATTTGTGATGAGACAGAGAGGGGCCACATTGTCTCCAAAGAAATGTGGATATACAGGGAATGTCAATAAGTAGAAACTACCCCAGTGTCTCACAAGATGATTCTCAGGAACACTAATTCTCAGAATGAGCAGAAGCTCAGGAGGAAAGTAATGGATGATGAAAAGACAGGTTAAAGTGATATTAGAGGAAAGAAAAGGCCACAGCTCAGGGGAGATGGGATAATATAACAGAAAAGGGAAAGGAATAGAGAAATAGAATCACCTCTGGATTCTGCTTCTGCTTCCTGGCAAATTTAAATAATCTTCAACCAGTACTTGATTGGGAACTTTATGAATCAAAGTCATTTGAGAAATAGTAAGAAAGCACCCAGGTATCTATCCCAGAAGAGTTGAGAAAACTGTGACTGTCCCAGTGAATTAGTGCCTGTGATCTTTGAAAGACTGGGAATCAGGGCTCATTCAGTCAGCAACCTTTTGTTAATCATCTGGGTATCAGGTCCTATGCTAAGTTCTTGGGATATGAAAAAAGCAAAAATTAGTGCCTACCCTTAAGGAGGTCATACTCCAAGTTGGTTCATTTGTTGATTTTAAGTAGGGGGTTAGAGGAGCCAGTATGTTAACAAATATGCATGCAAAATATATACAGGGGAAGCAAAAGGTAATTTCAAAGAAGAAGACATTAATTTTGGTGGATGGGATGGAAGGAATAGGAATAGGAAAAGCCTTTCTGCAGAAGGTAGGATTTAAGTCCACTGAAATCCAATCAGGAGGTGGAAATGAGGAGGGTGAGGATTCCAGGCTGGTGTGATAGGCAATGAAAATAAAGAGATTAGGGAGATGGACTATATCAGTTACTGTTTGTCCTTCTTGAAGAGGACCAGTGACATCAGGAAGGTGACATCCTGACTTGCAAGTGGATTGAATGTGAGTGAGGCATGGCTGTGCAGAGTCACCAGCCTCACTCTCTCCTCCAGAACCATCTGGGTCTAGTCCAGGACAATGAGAGATGGCTTTCAATGTAGTGGGAGACCTTGGCCTTTTTAAGCTAAGGTTTTTTCCAGACCTCATTTTGTCTGAGGCAACACCCATTCAGTAATTAAGGCTAGGTAAGGAACAAGGCAAAGAGTGACCTCTTTTACCTAATCAAAAAAATATATATATATATCAATCTGGGAATAGAAGATCCCTAGTGTTTCTGGTCAAAACTTAAACAATTACTATGTTCACTCACTCCAAGAACCGTTCTAGCCCAAATAATGACCAAGTGAGGCTTGGGCTGGGACCCATTGTTGGCCAATCAATGAGAGCTAGAGGGATTTGGGTTTAAGGCATGGTCCTCATAAAATAAATTTAGTCTGTAAACCACAAGATGTTTTGCAAGGTTTCAGCTATTGGAATTTGTATCCCTTTGTACAGAGCACCTGCAAGTAACACAACAGACAGAGGGAGAGGAGGAGGGAAAGAAGGCAATAGAGGAAGGGAAGGAAGAGGAGAGGAAGGAATCAAGGAAGAGAGGGAGAAAAGAACGAAGGAAAAGAGAGAAGGAGCAACATTGCCCTACTGGAACTGGCCATTTGGGTCCCCATTGGGACAACTGCTCTTACTCACAGACTGTGAAGTGTGCCAGCAAAAGGGACCTTAGTACAATAAGACTAGACTGGCAGTACCAGGCACATTGTAAAGGGTTTTAAGACCTAAGAGGGAACTTTATATTTGCTCTTGGAGGTACTAGGGAAGCCATTGGAGTTTAATGAGTCAAGGAGTGATATGGTCAAACCCCCATTCCAATAATCATTGACTATGGGCTGGAGTAAAGAGAGACTGCATGCATGAAGACCAAGCAGCAGGTCATAAAAACAGCCAGGAACGTGTGTGGTCAGAGTGCAGAGGATGCTGTACCAAGTGCCAATTTTGGGAGAGAAGAAAAGAGTGCCCACGTCAGATCTAAGGAACATCCTTGGTTTATAGGAATGACCTGGAGGGAGATCCACAAAGGAGATTAGGAAGCAGAAATCAGCCACACAAGACAAGAGTAAGAAGATAGCAGTGTCAATAAAATCTAGAAGAGAGTGAGCGACAGCCCACAGTACTGGGAAAGGAAAAGGGTTGCATTGTTTTTCCAAAAATGGTGATTCTAGGCCAGTGTACTTGACCTGAACTTCTAGTGAAGTTCTATAACATATTATTAAAGACACAGTAAACATCAAGCAAAGAAAGCAATTTTTAAAAACCAGAGGTTTATATGGAAAAAAAAAAACTCAGAAATGTGCCAGTAGTAAAACTTGACCTCCAATTTCTAAATGCAAATTCACAACGTTGAGGCATCAAGATGAATTAGAGGTCCTGATACAAATTAATAAATAGGACTTCATATTGAAACTTGTTTTTGGAGTCCATCTAAAATATCACTGAAATTTGACTCTGGATAGATCGACCTGTCCAAGGAAGAAGAGAAGTAGAAAGGGGAGAAGGGTAACATTCTATGTTAAAAAGGCATATTCATATAAGGAATTCCAGGGAAAAGGAACATTAAGAAACAATGTGAACAAATCTCAGGGGAAGGTAAAGCTGGAGTAATTTTGTTGGAGTATACTACAGACCACCTGTTCAGAAAGAGGAAATAGATAAGGTACCATTTATTTGTCTTAAAAAAAATCAGGTTTAAAAATTCAAGAGAATTCAGAGAGAGCTTAGAAAATAATTTATTTAAGCAAAAAATATTTGTGTTCTTAATGGACTGCAAACAATTTATGAGTGTTATAGCCATCTCAACTAATTCTGAGAGTAAGATAATAATAGTCCTTCCATATAGAGCATGGTGTCTAGTTCTGGGCTTTACACCTTAGGAAGGACATTGGCAAACTGGAGACCATGCAGAGGAAGGGCTTGTGGATGGTGAAGGGTCTTTTGGTCAGTGTGAAAATTCAGTGGGCTAGATACATAAATGTCATGAGAACATGGTACTTTCTGTAAGGAAAAATATGAAATTTTGAGGCATAAAAATTTTGGAGATTTGCATGGTCCTTAAGCTCTGTATGACCACCTTCCTTCTCACCTCCTCCCAAAAGTCTCATATTCATGTGTCTCTATATGCATTCATACATGTTTGCACATACACATGCACACTCATTGGCTCTTCCTCTCTGGGTAGCTCAGTAGTGAAGGAGCAGTCTGAGGGTTTTCTTTTGCTTGCCCTGGCACAGTAATTGTGATTGCACAGTACTGGCATAAGATATGAGCTCAGGGCCACTGGGACATCACTTATTTTATTTCATTCCTTGCTTCTGCTGTCCTCCAGTGTTATTCTGCCATAATGTGACAGGAGCTTAACTAATGTGAGACTGAGACTGGCTCTCTGGAAAAAGAAAAAGAAAACATCCCCCAACTCTAGGACCCACATCTGACTGGTGATCTTGCCTCTAGAGCTGGAGTAGGAGATAAATCTTGATAAGAAACAGTAGCACTCTTTCAATACTCTATCTCTGAGTAACAGGCAGCTATTTTGGAGGAAGGAAATAGATGACCTGGGGATGAGAAATTACTACCCAGATTCCAAGAAAAAAGGAGGTTAGCAAAGCCTCCTTGCCTCTCCTCCCACCCCCATTCCCTCCTACACCCTATCAAAACAGTTGTTCACTTGCACATTAACATTTGCGTCGTACCATGAATAGTTAACAATAGTTGATTTTAGAGTGTGTTGCTTCCTTTCTAGGTGAGCTCATCACCTTCTGTTTGGAGACACAGAATCAATTTCTTGGTGATTGTATGTAGGAAATATATCTTTAAGGGAAAATGGGAAAATAGCTTTTCTTTACCAAATATTGCATTTTAATCACTGACTAAAATATATATATATATATATATATATATATATATATATATATATATATATATATACACACATGCAAACCACAGCCTGTTGCCGTGGTTACTGTTTTAAACTGTGTAGTTAATTTCATGTTCTCTATAGGATTTGGAAAGCGTAATCATTCTGCTCTTTCACTACTTCCTCTTTCCTTAGCCCATCATCATTTACTGGGTGGGGGAGGGGAGAGGGAAGAGATGTGGTAATTGGTTGAGAGCGTACCACACTGAACACATCTCTTTCAGGCACTGGTAATGTTATCAAACCAGGCAGCTTGGCATATGAAAGTACAACAAAGGCAAACAGGTAAGGAGGCAAATTCCATTTTTTTTTAATCTCCTGAATTGGTATTTATGTTACAACAATTCCATTATTGGCCAACTTATGGGGAGGAGGTGGACATGGCGGGGGACAGAGTAGTGATTGTTTATCATGGAAATATATTGAAGGTTCTCAGACCTCTCATTTTGTTTTATGGGAAAAATGTTCTTTAAAGACAAGAAGATTCCTGACTCTAACTTTGTTTTCTTATCACTTTAATTGTAATCATAGAAACATTCTTTCATGGGACTGAGAAAAGTTTTTAGTTCTGAAAGTACTTTTTGAATATTTTCTAGTTTCTTCACTACTATTAGATAATATTTTGGTTTTCTCATCATGTTTGTACACTCAGAACCAAACAGATAAATGCCCTCATTCGGCAGGTCTTTGGGTACTTACTAGTTTTCCCGCCAATTCATTATGGACTTTTCTGTATAAGTAAAAACACAGACACCAGAATGAATTTAGTTTCTGCTTTTTCTGTTTTCTTATTATCGCAATATTTAGGGCTTGATAGATGTTTCTTAGGATAAAGAAGTAACACTATAAGTTAAATCCTTATGTTTTAACATTCCCCCTTTCCTGCTCTTAAGGGAGTAGGTTTCCAATATTTACTGATACTTAAGAATTAAAGATGAAGCAAGAATAACCTCTAGACACCTAAATAGATTATGAGCTCAAGTGAAGTTGACTTCCCTGTGTCTGTCAATAGGAAAGAGCTCTCCAACAAGTTGGGCAGTATTAGTTTGAAGGAACATGCCAATGGACCTTCATTTTTTTCATTGAAGTAGTTTTCTAAAATTGCCCCTTTCAAAACTTGTTTCTTTGAGCAATGCTATGGAGTTGGTATCAATGTTTTCATTTTCATATAATGAGTGAACATATCAGAGGGAAATTACAGTAACAGACCAGTTCCATTTCACAATTTTCTTTTCTATTGTGAATTTAGCCTAACAAATATCAACACTTCAATATGTTTTTTTTAAGTTACTTGTATATGAAACCTTCAATTTCTGCTTACACAGTTTGGTTTACTTGAGGTACAGATCAAAATTAATACAGTAATTTTAAAAGAAGGGCTATTTGTTTATTCTTCTAAAAATTTGAATTCTGTATTTTTATAGTGGGGACCAGTAATATTTCTGGTTTTTTTTATACTTTAACAAAGATAATTTGATTGGTGCTGGTAACAGTAGGAAAATGACATTGTGTGGTAATGAAATTCCTGGCTGCTAACCGAAAAGTTTGGCTAGTCTGGTTTCAACTATATGTCTTGGCTTTGTCAATTGTAAAAGATGACAGGCATGAACCCTTCAAGGTTTCAGGACCAAGTGAAGAGTATGCCAATTGATATTTAACATGATGATTTTGATGAGATGAAGCCTGTGGTTTTTGCAAAAAGTGTACATACGTTGGACCGTCAGTGCTTTCAGTTAGAGATACATCCTTCATTCTTTGGGTTAATTTTACGAATGGTAACTAGTGATCGTGCGGGCTTAACCATAGAACATAAAATAGAGAATCAAAGAGGTCACTAGTATCTTAATTTCATTACTGTTGTGGTGTATGTTTGCATAATTTGCTACTGTTTGATTTTAGGTAGGAGGAAAGTCGATCGTTCAGTTTTGTTAAGTATGAAGATGGAAATTTTAGAGAAAATTTCACAGTTTAAGCTGTCAGAATTTCAGAGTTAAATTGATGGTGGTGTGAGACTTTCAATCACTATTTCAATATTTTTACAGTATTTACTGATTACTAATGATGATTTATATTATTTATTACTGCTAGTTAAATTGAACTAATTTTGATTGAACTTAATGTGTACATTAGAATCTATTTTGCTTCTTACATTAAAAAATTGAAGAATTATATTCAAGCATTACTTCTTCAATCATCAAGCTTTTTCATTCTAATAGCCAAATATTTTAAGAATCTACCATGCATTTCAGTAGTCTTCTATGTACAGCATTTATCCCCACATGTGTTTATATAAATACATGTATATATTTTACATGTAGAGAGTTATAGAATATAGTGCTACAGAGAAAATCCGCCATAAAAGACAGTAAACTGTGGCCCAAAGAACTGCAACCTCAAATCAGCAATTGTATTGTTCAAAAATATTAAGAACTGCTACCTGCAATTTAGAGTGTCTACTATTTATTTCCACATCACTTTTTAATAATAATTTTTTAGTTATAAACCTTGTACATTTTCCAGCTTATGGTCAATATTTTTTTTTTGCCTTTGTGAAAATTTTTCATGGAAAATTTTGAAATTCCAGTACCAACTGTACTGGTGGGTGGTCCGTGGTCCAAGGATGGCTGAAAAGGCCATTCTAGCTATTATGAGGAGAAGAGCAGGAAAAATTGCAGCACCGGTTTGTCATTTTGCATATTTCACAAGGGGACAACATGTCGGGTCTTCCTACAGAGACCAACACCTACAATTAAGTGAGACTTTAGACATCTCATCACTTGGAGATATTTGTGATTAAAAACTAGCCTATATATGTTCATTTCAAACCACAGATAATGGAAAGTTGGAGAATCTTGTGAGAGAGATGCAGCGTTCAACTTAAATACTCTTACCCGCCATTAACATCCAAAGTGAAACAGTCAATTGAGTATTTGCCGCCAAAATTGTAAAAGTGATTTTTTTTTTTTAGCATTGTAATATGATGATTTATGACTGCCTTAGGAGATATGGTTGACCTCATCTATAGATGCAAATTTCTTTGACCATATTTTAACCCTTCCCCCACTTCCCCAATTAGAGCAGAGAGGAGGATTTGTCTGGAGTTTAGATTTTTACTCTATGACTATTAATATATGACTATAAACTGCAAGTGTTTTACATAACTGTATATACATATATATTAAACTATATATGTATATATATAAAACCTTTAGTTTCTTTTTTCTCTTTCTCTGTCTCTCAAATATATACACTCACACACACATATATAACATATATACATACATATATATTATGTGCATCCTTTTCACTTATGGTATCATCTTACCTAGAAAATTTCTAAAATCTGTAGAAGTGAGACATAGGAGCAGACTCTGGATGGAAAATGCTCTCAAACAAAATGGGGTTGAGTATCAGAGCAATTGGCATTAAAGCTTTAATGTTAAGTTTATTACTAATGGTAGAGAATTTTAATGAAGAGACTAGTGTATCATCTTTAGGTCATAGTTATGTTAATGCCTTTTATTCAAATGGTAAAATCAGTATCTGAGTTCAAAGTCTTTCTGTCTTTAGCAGCGTCATCTTTGCGAAGAGAGAACATTCAGACGAATTTGTTTTAAGGAAGAAGTCTAACAAGCTACAGACAACGAGTTGGTTTTTTAATAAATTTGAGTATTTAAGTTTTAAATTCTAAATGTAATCAGACTTAGTACTTGTGATAAAGCAACACAGCCACTCTATTGGAAAGAATAATTGAATTGGGCATATTCATTTTCTGTATTTTGTCTTGTTTTTAAAAAAAGATGTTTATTCATCTTTGAATAATTCTCTACCCCCACCATATTCAGTGAGCTTTCCCTTTTAACATTTTTTTAAGAGGAAAAAAATAATGTAGGGAAATGAACTACTATATAGGGTCTGAGTATTAATATCTGTGTGCATTTACATATATACCATATATGTACATATATGTCCATCTACACATATGTGTATATATGTACCTACCTTATGCCTATCCATATGCACTTCTATACTTGTACACACATAGATATACATACACACACATACACACACATATATATATTTACAAGTATTAATAATGTTCCACAGTCATAGTTGTTTTCATCTGTAATAATAGAAGAGAAGCTTTGGATTGTTATTTAAAATAAAAATGCTACAAAATCTTTAGCTGTGTGATAAATTGATATTTAAGGATAGTTACATAGCACAGTGAATAGAGTGCTGGGACTGGAATCAGGACAAATCTGGCCTCAGACACTTAATAGCTGTGTAATCCAGAGCATGTCACTTCACCCTTTTGCCTCACTTTCCTCATCGATCAGATAAGCTGGAGAAGGAAATGGCCAACCCCTCCAGTGTCTCTGTCAAGAAGACCCCAAAGAAAGTCACAAACAGTAGACACAACTGAAAATGAATGAACCCTCACAACAAGTTATAATTTAGTTTGACTCTGCAAAGTCCTAAGGTGCAATTATGTGTGTCCACAAATTTTCAAAATGAATATTTGTATCTCCAACAGTTCCCTTAATAAAACAAGCAGGAACAACAAATACCAAACATATTGGAAAGTGAATACAGATACTTCATATGCCAATTAGGTAATTTTAACATGACAAAAAAGAAGGCATTTGAGTCAGAAATGTAAAGTACACAAAATCCCTTAGCCAGTCAATAAACATTGAGGAATCATCAGAGAAACAAGGGAAAGTGAAAGTCAGTCTGATAGGAAGAAGCTCCCAATCTGATGGTGGAGACAGTATGGAAGCAGATGATTACCAACAGGCTCTGTACAGAATAAACTGGGCACGGTCAACAGAAGAAAGGCATTGTGTGAAGGGGGCCTGGGAAGGGCTTTCTGTAGAAGGTGCGATTGCTAGGGCTTCATCCTGAAGCTAGCAATTGAGAAGGAGACATCACTTCCTACTGTGTATTAAGCAAGGTGTAAAATCTCTAGATCTCTAGTCTTGTCCATCTCCATTTTATCTGAATTTTGGAGGAATGCAAATTGGGGAGGTTTTGCTAATATGATGAAATACAGTTGGTCGAGTGGGCCTGGCGTGGGAAAACACAGTTAAGTCATCTGAAGAGCCCCAAATATTAAACTGGAGATGACTGCGGGAAAAAAGTGAAAAACAAATAAGGAAAAATATCATTTTCTATATTTAAATTAAAAAACATTCACCAAGAAATTTCTTAGATTCCTTCAAATCCCAATAGGACTGAGAGATGGAAGGAACTGCAGAGATCATGGAGTCCAAGTCTTCATCTTCAGATAAGGCAGTTGAGGCCCAGAGATAGGTAGTGGCTGATCCAAGGCTGGACAGTTCAAGAATTAGAATATGAACCCAGAAATGCTTTAATCCTGTCTAGTTATTCCTCCCCTCCCATACTCCCTAACTTCACTCTGACTTATGGAAATTTCATTTAAGTCCCTTGGTTGGTAACTTTGGCTGTGTAGATGAGACTTCTTGCCTTGCCAAAATCCTTCTAAACTTAGAAACAATCTTCATTTCATTCTGGAAAATGTAGAAGTCATCAAGTTGTCCTGGGTCTGTAAAATAAATAAAGTCATAAGACTTTTATTACCATTCTGTCTTTTTCACTCAGGACAAGCCAGTACAGTTATTTTTTTCACACATTTGTTTCATTCTTAGTGATCTGGAATGAGCAAGTTTGGAGCAAGGCAAAAGTTCTTCTATCTGTTTAAGTCACACTTAATTAAAAGTGTACCCCTGATCTTCGAGTGCCATAAAAATCTCCACCATGAACACTTCTCCCAGTTCTGTGCCAAGTGACTCATCCAGGTTCACACATCTAATAAATGTCAGAGGTAGAACCTGGAAACATCTTCTTTCCCTCACATGCATTGTCCCATTCCCTTTCCTACACTGCCTCTTGAACCAGCTTTAATACCTTTTCCAAATAGTCTCCCCAACCCATAGTTGTGAGTGTCCTCAAGATGTGACTCAAAGTTTAGCACCCCAAGGAGCTTTCTCTAATTAATCATGAGTAATAATTAATGTTGATATGGAACTTTAAGGTTTGCAAAGTGCTTTTCAAATATTATCTCCTTTCATTCTCACAACAACCATATAAAGTAGGTGCTGTTATATCCCCATCTGAGGCAGATGAAGATTAAGTGACTTGCCCATGGTCACACAGCTAGTGTGTGTCTGAGGTCAGATTTGAACTCAGCCCTTTCTGATTCTAGGTTCAGCATGCTCTGTATCCACTGAGTCATCAGGCTTCTCTCACTTTTATTCTGTCCTTTTAATCCTTAGTGAATATTGTTAATTCTGTCTTCTATTTGTCATCTACCTGTCACTTTATAATTTTTTTTTCTAAATAGTTCAGGATGGTGTAGATGTAGTTCTCTCCCTCACTCCTCTTCCCTTTCAACTCGATCGAAAACGCCTGAATACAAGGAGCTGCTTCACTTGTACATCTTTCTCCAAACAGCTCATTTATGGCTAAGTATGGATTTCTCTGGCCTAGGATTATTCATTCAAGAAATATTTAGTGAGTGTGTACTGCATGTTTCCTTGATGATGATCCAAACTTGGGGGAAAGGTAGGGGAGTGTCAAGGTGAATGAGCCCCCGAATCACAGGCTGTCCAAATTGGAAGGGAGCTGCTCAGATCCCTACAGTCCAAACTGTAGCTGTAGGAAATCCTCAACAATATTCAATGTTTTTATAGAATTCAATGTCTGCAGTCTTTCCCTGCTCATCTCTGCCCTCTGCCCTCTTTGGCTTCCAGCCAGTCCCAGCTAAAATCCCACCTTGTACAGAAGCCTTTTCCATACCTCCTGAGTGCTTTTCCTCTGAGATGATGTCCTACTCTGGGTGATTTGTGCTTGACCTGTGCCTTCTGAGCTCCTCCTGGTCTGAACAGCTGGGGTAGGACACACTGTACCTTGATTCTGACATGGCGATGCCATTGTGGTGCTGCTTGAGCACAAAGAACAGCCACTACCACTACCAGCAGTGTAACCCACCATCACTACCACCACTAGCAGTGTAACCCATCATCACTACCACCACCAGCAGTGTAACCCACCATCACTACCACCACCAGCAGTGTAACCCACCATCACTACCACCACCACCAGTGCAACCCATCATCACTACCACCACCAGCAGTGTAACCCACCATCACTACCACCACCAGCAGTGTAACCCACCATCAATACCACCACCAGCAGTGTAACCCACCATCACTACCACCACCACCAGTGTAACCCACCATCACTACCACCACCACCAGTGGAACCCACCATCACTACCACCACCACCAGTGGAACCCACCATCACTACCACCACCACCAGTGGAACCCATCATCACTACCACCACCACCAGTGTAACCCACCATCAATACCAACACCACCAGTGTAACCCACCATCACTACCACCACCAGTTCATCCTGTTGGCAATCTATTTGTGCATAGTTGTTTGTGTTTTTCTCCCTCAACAGAACATGGCCTCCCTAAGGCCACGTGATCTTTCCCTATCTCCTCTTACATCATAGATGCTTAATGAATATTTCTTGCCTGTTGTAGAGAGAGAGAATTTCTTCAAGGATCTTTACGTAGTAGGAAGGTTAAGAAATGTAGTTTATGTTTCAGCACACCAAAAGTAGTTGAGAAGATGGCCAGAGAAATTTGTTTTTCTTCAGTTGTCTCAGTCATGTCTGACTCTTCATGATCCCATTTGGGATTTTCTTGGCAAAGAGTGGTTGCCATGTGCTTCCCCAGCTCCTTTTACAGTTGAGAAAACTGAGGCAAACAGGCTTTAGTGACTTGCATAGTGTCACACAGCTATTAAGTGTCAGATGCTGGATTTGAACTCAGGTCTTCCTGACTCCACTGTATCACCTAGATGCCCACTGTGCCACCTAGCTAGGGCTACTTCATGTATGTGTAACTATCTTCGGGGCTTAACAGGGTTTTTCCCACTTTGTAGGCATTTGATAAATATATATTGATTAATTGATTGAAACTGGTATATGAGCGGAACCTTGAATTATTCATTCATCAACCAAGTAGCCTTTATTAAGCCTATACCATGGGCTGGGGACTGTCCCAAGTGCTGAGATGCAGAGATGCCCCTCCCTGCACTCAGAAGCTCACCAGCCAGAAGGCTGAGATGAAGGGACCCGAGAATGCACTGCAGGGTTTGCTGTAGTCTTCACTTACACAGCAATGGTGCCAGGCCCACCCTTCCTCCACTTGTAGTCTTTGGATGTAAGAAGGTGGTGTTCATGTGCTCAGAGTTTGTAGATTCCCTA
This sequence comes from Bettongia penicillata ogilbyi, assembly GCA_023548195.1. Classification (NCBI taxonomy): domain Eukaryota; kingdom Metazoa; phylum Chordata; class Mammalia; order Diprotodontia; family Potoroidae; genus Bettongia; species Bettongia penicillata. The sequence goes on along the minus strand of JAJHZJ010000575.1, from coordinate 2,250,869 downwards.
GTGTGAAAAGGCCATTTGAGCTTGGGGTTGCAACTCTTGTCCAGAGTTTCTCTTTTCACTTTACCCTAACATACTGAAAGGCCACACTTGGTGCCTGTGACCAATTGCATGTACTTAAGACACCACCAGGAAGCCCTTTCATTTCACAAGAAGCAGGAAACTGTACACATGCCGTGAGATTGCTGGCAATATCAACCATAGCGTGTAGATGTATTTTTAGGTTCCGTTTTTTTTTTTAAGGCTCAACATAAAACATCTCAGCCTGTGTGATGTGGTGGATAGAGAACTGACCTGTAAGTCAGGAAAACCTGCATTTCAGCCTGACCTATGAGATCCTGGAAAAGTTGCAGAGTCTCCCAGGGCCTCAGGGAACCCTGACACTTAGTTGTAGAGCCGGCCCTGACCTGACTTGGCAGAAAGTTTATTCACCTGGAATTCCACCAAACCTCAGGTTCAGACCCAGCCACGATGTACAATACTCTCTGTAATGACAGGAGTTAGACTGGCATGATGGGAGATACTTCTTTAACATTGTTTTTCAGTGTATCCAAGGAAAAAGAGAAGGGGGGAAGCTGTTATCGCTTCAATGGAAAGGCATGGCCTCTGGAACCTGAGAACACAAGTTGAGATCCCACCATTGGAGTTTGCATACGTGCAACCTAGGGCAGTCTGCTTACTCTCCCTGGTCCTCAGTTTGCTAATTTGTAAAAAACAAAACAAAACAAAAACCCCTAGTGTTGGACTAGGTAGCCTCTGAGTTCCAATACCTTGTTTCATCTGCCTTCTTCCTTTCCCTTTGGGGCCCTTTTCTCCCACTGGTAAGTTCCTTCCGGAGCCTTCAATTTGAGGAAGGACCCACATCAGCCTTGTGTTTCTCCTCTCCCCCACCCTCACCTTTTCACATTCTCTTTTATTTTACGGGTTATCCTCCTCCATTAGAATGTATATTCTTTGAGTTTAAAAACTGCCTTGTTTTACAAGTATTTTTAGCCCCAAAGCTTAGCACATGACTGACTCATGGTAAGCTCTTAATAAATGCTTGTTGATTTGATTCTGTATTTAATTATCCTCTCTGGATCTCAATTTCCTCATCTGTCCATCCATGAGACAGTTGGGCAAATTGACCTAGAAGGTCCATTCTTGTTCTCAATCTATTGTCTTTCAATTTCATTTGCATATATCTTGTATTTACTGATAATTTGTGCACATGTTTTTCCCCACAGCAAAACATATATTCCTGACAAACAGGGACCGTTCCCTTCTTGCCTTTGAACTATGAATTCCCAGGCTAGCCCAGTGCCTGACCCAGAGTCAGCTCTTGAATTCTGCCTGATTTGAATTGACTGAAAAACTCTGCTCCCTACTTTGACTAATACGAAACAGAAAAAGCCTGAGGATATGTAGCAACCGATCCCAGGAAAAGCTGGGTTTTCCCTCTTGAGTTGCTGGCTAGAGAGGAATCTGAAACCAATCATTGCTGATTCCAAGCAAACCACTCCACTCATTTCTGAGCTTCCCTTGCCTCATCCCTTGGCTCTGGCATTCACAGTGTGACCACTGCCTGTATCTTTGTTCTAATTTAGGGGCTTCCCAAGCATTAATTGTAAGCAATATCTGTGACTTCTTTCTCTTTAGAAATCCAAATGCCCTGAAATGATTACATTTTTAGTTTCAGAAATTAGACTCAGATCAACCCTGATTTTGAAAATATAAGATTTTCTATTTTTTCGGAGACCTTTTTGTGTAAAATATTGGCCGAGAAAGCAGTAAAGGGCTTGTTTCAAAAGGGTAGAGTAGATAAAAAATTGAAGTCAGAGGACCTTGGTTTGCCACTTCCTGTGTGAATTTATCTTTCTGGAGAAAAGAGGGTATCAGTGTGTGTGTGTGTGTGTGTGTGTGTGTGTGTGTGTGTGTGTGTGTGTGTGTGTGTGTGTGTGTGTGTGTGGCAGGGGGTTATTGGAGGGCACAATCACCCATTTCCACTGCAGTGTAGCCATTTCAGAGCAAGAAGTCCAGTTGTGTGCTGCTTTGCCAGACTGAGAATCTACCCAAGATTCCCTTGCTAGGAAAGGTGCCAAAGGTGGAGTTAGCCTATTCGTAGCAGTAGAATTCTGCCTCTAGAGGCAGGTGTTAGCCTGGATGCCTAAAGAAAATGTTATTGTAAAATAGATAATCCACATCCTCCAACATATGAATGGGAACAAAGTTTGACTGAAAGTATTAGCATATCCACAGGAATATAGGGCAATCTATGATAGGGTCTTTCTGTGCATGCGTGTGTCTCCAAATAGACATGCACATAGTAATAATAGCAACAAATAACTGATCTTACGATGGGATTTTTCCACATATGTTGTTGTTTATTGATATGGAGACATAAAAATTAGAAAAGTTAATTTACCTTAATATGGTAACCCATGGCAACTTCCACTGCACAGACAGTTGGGCTGGGAGTCAAGACGATTTAGTCCGAATTTGACCTCGTTACACTTATTAACTGTGTTACCCTGGGCAAGTCACTCAACCTCTGTTTGCCTCCATGTCTTCAACTCTAAAATGAGCATGCTAACGGCACTACCTTGCAGAGTTGTTGTGCGGGTCAGGTGAGATTATAACCACCGTAAGCTCTTACAACAATAAATCTATGTAAGGGGCTATAAATGCTGACTCTCACCCAATTCCTTTGCCTCTCTAAGGACTGTGAAACATTTCCCTCAAAACACTTTGGTGAAGTAGGTGATTTTTCTTTCCTGCTACATATTAGAAACTGAGGCATAGAGAGCTTGTTAGTGGTCACAAAGCTAGTGTAAAAAAATCAAGATTCAAACCTAGACACAAGGGAGACTCACCTTCTATGAAGTTATGTATGTGTGTAAATGTATCGGTGTAGCTGTATATTAGCTAATTCAATTCAGTGTGGCTTTATTAAACATCTCTTCGATGTCAGGCGGGCACTGGGTTAGGTGTGGATGATAAAAGGAAAGTAATCCCTGGCCTTGGAGAGCTTACGTTGTAAGGGAGGAGGCAATAGACCTAGCAAACATAAATGCAAAATAGAAATAGAGACATCAGATGCATTCCCAAGATAAAACAAGTTTATCTTTTATTCTAGAGATAGGAGGAGCTCCTGATGTTTATTGAGAAGGAAATCATGGTCATACCTGAACTTTGCAAAAGTTAATTTGGCAGCTATTTAAAGAATGGATTAGAGTGGGGAGAGGCTAGAAACCTCCATTAGAATGTTTGTTCCTTGAGACTAAGGGCTGTTTTTATTTTCTTTTTCCCCTTCATTTGTGGGTAGCTAGATTACACAGTAGACAGAGTACTGGACTTGGAGTTAGAAAGATCTGAGTTCAAATCCAACCTATGACCTAGATATTATATGGTCTAAAGTAATGGGATTAGACTTAAAGAGAAAGGAGGCCACTAAACTATGCATAAGGATCCCTCTGGGCCCAATGACTTAGAAAACTACATATTAACATTATCTGTTTTATTGCATTTTTTTACTATGTTAAGTATTTTCCAATTACATTTTAATCTGGTTTGAGCCTACTACAGTATTGTGGGCTGGTGTATGTTGGCTCTGGTCTAAAAACAAATTATTAGTGTGTTTATAAGTTCTACTGGAAGAGCCAGTGGAGAAAGAGAAATTACAAATTAATGAAAGAGTGGCTAAGCAATGGGAGTTGTTCCCAGAAAAGAGGAGATGGCATCACAGGGCAGAAATTGAAGGACTTCTGTGAGAAGGGCCACCTCTTTTTTTTTTTTTATCTCTAAGACTTGAGCAAAGGAAGAGAGAAAAGGGGATGATCTGCAATGATTGGTTGAGTAGAGTTAGAGAGCTAGGGGACTTTTGAGTATTGGCCCTAACACTTCTGATACCTGGTTATATGTGTACGCTGAATTTTAGTCACCTACAACTGGCCCCTATGCCGACTCTTTCCATGCAGGAGTATTCCTGTTGGCTACAAAAGTGCCTTTAGCTGGAATAGACAAATACAAGAGTCCGAATGACTTACCAGAAGTTGGCTAGGGAAGGCTAATTGGAAGAGTTAATCGTAGCATGGTAAGATTCATGTTGGGTTATCATTGAGATAATGAGACCTTCTCTTTCATTACCCTTCCAGAGGGAGATGTTTTAGAATGACTTTTCTGGAGGCAAGGGATCTGTCCTCCCACCATAGTTGACTTTTCTACCTCTTAAGGGTTAACATCATATTTGAAAAGATTCCTTTTCCTAAGGGCCAATGGATCCCTTTCTAAGGATATCACCTTTCCTGAGGCCCAAGCATTTGTTACTGACTAAACAATTCTTAGGAAAATGAAATCATTATTGTCTCCTCTCATTTAGTGTTTGGGAAGTGTTATTATTTTATGAGAATTAGAGAAATAAGAAAAAACTAACGGACCTACATCTGTGAGGGATCTTTTGGCATCCATGGTTCATAACTGAGAGTGTCTAGATCTCACTCTGACCACATTTCCATTCATAGTATAATGTCTCCCACTAGATTTGAAAAGGAATTTTAGCTTTAACTCCAGTGGGGAAATTGACATCTCTTACTGATGTTTTGAAATGACCAAAACTGGGATTTTTTTGCATATATACCTTTCTCTTATGCTCTATGCATTTTCTCCCTTTAGTAAAGCATTTGGGGATAGATGACCAAAGCAAATATTTTCCTTGGTCGCATGTGCATATGTGTGTGTATGTAGTTTTTAAAGAGTCTATTTACTGAACTTTCCCTTGACATAAACAGCTACAGCGGCACTTTAAAACAAGCTTCAGAGACTGTTTGGTCCCGGATCAGGTTATGACATTCCTTGGGCTCTGTCTTCATATCTTGATAGCAAACTCAAAAGAATGTCATAGTGGATTTTTCCACAGTTGTATTGGGGCTTGCAGCCAAGTAGGATCATTGGATCTTAGATTTTGATCTAAAAGACAACTAGAATTCATCCAGTCAGACCACCCTCATTTTTATAGATGAGAAACCAATGCTGAGAGGATAATAAGATGACTTAGTCCAGGTTCTGTAACTAGTTAGAATTTGAATATAGGTCCTCTGACCCCCTAGTCCATGGTACCATGGAGTATCACTGCACTGTGGAGTAACATGAAAGATGTCAAGGAGTGAGTCTGACTATCTCACTGTACATGACTCCCTTTTATATGATCTCCACGTCCCTCTCCTGCCCCTGCTCTTTGTATCATCATGCTTTGTAGACCTATATAGACCTGGCATGCTCTCTCTCCATCCTCAGCTCTGCTTTTTAGAATCTTTCTCTTCCATTAAATATCCATGCTTCATAAACCAACCTTTCTCAATTCTCCTAGGTGTTAAGATTCCCTCCCTCCTCAAATCATCTTGTATCTACTTATCTTTGTAAATTCTGTAATTCTTTACCTCACCTTCCCTCCCCATTGGGACCATGAGGGTAGGGACTGTTTGTCCATTTTCTTTTTATATCCACAACATCCACATAGCAGATACCCAATAAATGCTAACTGAGTTGACCACTCATCCATCCCCTTTCCCATATTTGCTATACTTTGGCTTATTTTCCCTCACATTTACTAAGTGTATTAAAGGTCTTGGGCTGAAAAGGCATCACTATTTTGTAGGTATTTAATCCACCCTTGTAAGCATGCAGACTGACATTAGTTCTGGAAGTAGACCTTGATGGGTCCAGAGGTAAGCTGAGTTGCTGGCTCATCTGGACAAGCCCAGTTCATACTCTAGACATGCCTATGGAAACAGGCCAGGGTTTGGCAACCTCCTGATAGATAGTATGCCAACGTTTCCACTCCTTTCCTTCTGAGTGAACTCCTTTGAATGGGAGCAAATAGCCAAGACTGGGCCAAATGCCAAGGTAAGTAGGGAAAAGGAAGTAAGACAGTGGAAAAGATAGCATGGTGGGATCAACTGCTCTACATGTCAATTGGCCTAGGTGCCTGAAGTGGCCAGTGGTCAAAGGAGACAGAATTTACCAATTTTTTTTAAAAAGAAATCTCATAATACACAAAATAAAACCAGTTTGTCATGATCAGGAGCAAGGGGAGGGAAAGTTAACCAGTAATGGTATCATGTGATACCTATGCCTTCCTGATCCTTAATGATGCCTTTAGGCTCCATCATATGAACTAGACTTTGGTGATAAACACATGCTAGCATCTCTTAGGCATTATTGAAAATGAAAAATGAAGAAAATAACCTATTTAAGTTATCTCTCAGTAAAACTTACCAGCATTTTGTAAGAATAAATACATTTTTCAGTAAAGAGCAACAAAGAAAACTTAATTTGTCCTGGTTGAACCTTTAAATTTGACTTTCTTTAGAAAGGCTGAGCATTATGGAGAAAGGACCTGATGTGGACAATATCCTTTATGCTTTCATCTTTAAAAAATTTTATAGTTCTTAATAAAAAGGATAAAAAGTCTACATTTAGGGAATAAGGGGGCAGTTAAGTGGCATTAAAGAAAAGATGTGAGTTTAGTAATTAAATACATAGTTTGAGCAAAAATGAAGGCTATATTGTAATTCAAGAATATTATAATCTATCATTTCAGTGTATTTTTACTTCTGATTAGTTTGAGTTTACTATATGTATGTTCATAGAGGTTGTTTTCTCTGTCTTTCCTTGTGTTTCTGCCTGGTTTTCTCTTAGTAATTAAAATGAATACACCCTGATTTTGAATTAATGTATGACTCCTAACCTTCAGTCAGTTTGTACAGGCAAAAAGGTTCACAAATCTCAGTCATTTATAACTCCTTCATTTTAGGTTGTTCTATTTTTCCCAGTCTCTCCAGTTGCTTTAAGTAAGTAGATTTGAAATAGAGAGTAAAAAACTGTGTGCTTTTCAAAAATAAATTTTCATTGAAAAAAACTCAATTTTTCCATTACCCTGATTTCTATCTATATCACCCCTTTCCAGAGAGCTGCTCTTAAAAGAAATGATTTTTTTAAAGGAGGAAATAGAAAAAAATGCCACTAATCAATCAACACACAGAAAAGCTATTGACATTACATGTAATATTCTCAGCATAGCCTTGCAAAGGAATAGAGGGAGGAGATGTTTCACATGAACTCCTACAATGGAGCCAAGCGTGTGCTCCGTGATTTCACAGTACCCAATTGTCAATTACTATTACAATTACAACTAATCAGTTACTGCTATTTCCAATTATTGTGTTGTCTGTTTGTAAAGTGGAGATAAAAGCACTTCCCTCCAAAGTTGTTGTGAGGATAAAATGAGTTAATAGTTTTTAGGTTCTTTACAAACCTAGCTGTTATGGTAATCATTGTGTACCTGCTCACTTCCTCTGCATGAGTTCGTCGAAGTCCTTTCAGGTCTCTCTACATCTATCATGTTCTTTGTTGCTTATAATTCAGCAATTGTCCTCCTCACTCATGTTCTATAATTTGTTGCCATTCACTTGTTTCCATTTCTTTGATGCCATGGTAAGCACTCCCATAAATTTTTTGGTGTATATGAAATCATTTTCCTGACATTGGCTTCCTTGGTGGATAGACTTAGGAGTGGAATCTCTGGCTCAGAGAGTATGAACACCATATGAACATCACTTTATCTGCATAGTCACAAGTTGCTTTCCAGAATCTTTGAAACACTTTCTAACTCCATCAGTAATGTAGATCTGTTGCCTAAAACCTCTAAAATATTAACCATTCTTTTTTAAAAATGACTTTTTTCTTAATTTCTGGGTATAAGTGTTATTTTGTTTTGCAACCTTCTTAATTATTAGTATTTGGACATTTTCAAATATTTAAAAAGTAGCCAAAAATATGGACTAAAGGGAAGATAGTTCTCAAAGCCTGGTAGTCAGCTGGAGGATACAAAAACTACAGGTTTTGTCTTCACCCCGTTCTCTGTTGGGATATACAGGAGCAGGATGAAGGCAGGAAGGGTGGAAGAGATCTCCACTCCCCGGAGCTAGACTTACTAACAGACTCTCAGCTTCCTGGTCCATAATTGGCAATTAATAAATGCTTATAGATTTATTGATTGCAAAGGCGCTCTGCTAGATGGAAAAGAAAAGGAAGGAAGGAAAAGCCAAGACAGAAACATTCAGGTTTTAAATATCATATTGAGTATTGGAACCCAGGTCTTCATTTCTTCAACTCCAGCACTCATTCCGTTGAGTCTTGTTGCGTCACTACTACTAAAATGTTAACATAAGCATATTGGAAAAATATGATAGCATTAATTTTTTTACAATTTTTTTCTTTTTATCAATTACATGTAGAATTTTTTTAACATTTGAGCTTTTTAAAAATATTTTAAGTTCCAAATTCTCTTTCTCCCTCTCCTCTCTCTCCTTGAGAAAGCAAGAGATTTGAAATAGATTATTCATGTGATGTGATGTAAAGAATATTTCCATATTGGCTATATTGGAAAAAAACACAAACTCAAAGAAAAGAATACAAGCCAAGAAAAATAAAACAGTAAAAGATAAATGCTTTGATCTGCATTAAAACTCCACCAGTTCTTTTTCTGGAAGTGGATAGCATTTTTCATCATGAGTTCTTTGAAATTTTTTGGATTATTGCATTGCTAAGATTAACTGTCATTCACAGCTGATCATTGAACAACATTCCTGTTATTGTGTACAATGTTTTCCTGGTTCTGCTCACTTCACTTTGCAGTGGTTTATTATATATGTCTTCTCAGACTTTTCTGAAAGTATCCTGCTCAACATATTTTATAGCACAATAGCATTCCATCACAATTATATACCCTGACTTGTTCAGTCATTCTCCAATTGATGGACATTCCCCTTAAAGAACTGCTATATTTTTGTACATGTGGGTCTTTTCGCCTTTTTTCTAGTCTCTTTGAAATGCAGGCCTTGTAGTGGTGTTTCTGGATGCAAGGGTATGCATGGTTTTATAGTCCTTTGGGCATAGTTCCAAATTGCTTTCCAGAAGGGCTGGATCAGTTCTCAACTCCACCAACAGTCCTGGAGTGTCCCAATTTTTCCTCAATTCCTCCAGTATTTGTCATTTTCCTTTTCTGTCATTGTGATGGAGTTTTGACTTCCATCTTCTAGTATTAACCCAAAGTTTGGAAGCATGAGTTCTCATTAAACCTGGGAAATAAATGAAAAACATAAACTGAGACCATAGTAAAATAATCAATCAGGGGCTTCTTTTGACTTTGCCTGCAGGAACTTTTTGATTAAAGCCCTTTCACTCTCCAGTAATATGAGAAATACTTCATAGACTATGAAGGATGGGGATGCTATACTAAAGAATACTGAAGGATTCCAGTAAAGTAAAAATGTGGTGACAAATTCACTGTTCACATTGTCATGATGATGCTTCTTGAAATCTGAGCTCCATTCAGAATTTAGGAAAGAAAGTATTGACCTTTCCCCATCAGCACCACACTGGCAGCTACTTTCTCCATCTTTCCATGATCTGATACACAGAGGAAAAGTTCAGCGATAAAGAACAGTTACATCTGTAGAAGAGAGCAGTGAGTAAGCATGAGTCCATGGAGACTCAAACGCAGCAGGTGATCAAAGGAGCAGATTTGGAAGTAGTGAATATTTTAGCTATTGGTTATAGTGGATGGGGTTGCATCATGAGCTAAAACCCTTCTTAACATTTCCAAAGCATTTGAGGAACTTAAGCTCCTGTGAGCCTCAACAGTCATCTGTGAGGTCAGGTCCCTAGGTGTTCTTGTCCCATTTGAGAGACAAACAACTGAAGCTCAGGGATTTTAATTGACTAGCCCATCATCACCCAGCTTGGAATGATCAGCAGAACTTCAGCCTTCTCCAGGATCTCATCCTCCACCCTCTAGGCCAAGCTCTCCATCTGATAAGCACAAGAGGAAAATGGTCTTTAAGCTCCTAGGAACCAAGATCACTGTGGTTCAGTATCCCCTCTTTCCCCCCGGTAGCCTGATTATCTTTTGGGAAGGTCTCCTCATGGGTCATTGGGACTTTCCTCTGGTCACTTTTTATGCTGAGCCTGGTTAGTTTCTCTGGAAAAAGCAAAGGAAGGGAAGCAAGTAGATACTTTGAGTCTAAAAAAGCAGATTCTGTCTTCATATAATTTGTAACTTACCAAAGGCTTGTGTCCCCACTTAGGTCATCTGACTAAAACCACATTTTCCCATAGAAACTCTATTATCCGGCTAAGACCAGCCCAGAGAAGAGTGAGGATCTCTAGTTTCTCTGTCCTATCCCTGTAAGACATGAACTCACCAGCATGACTGTCTTTTGAATGCTCCCTACTTATCAATGTCATTCCTAAACGCAGCCTTCAGAGATGAATGTGCTGATCCAAATGGGCAGAACAAGGGTGGCCAGAGTCAGAGGAGGGAGTCATAGAAGAGGAATGATGCCAAGGAAGCCAAACTTTTCAAGGACAAGGAAGGCCCAAGGTCCCAGCAAGGCTGAGAAGGGGTGCCTGAGAAAGGGTCAGCAGGCCATCGGGATCCTCAGAAAAAGTGATTTCAGTGGAATAATCAGAGGATAAGGACTCCCACTGAAGAAATCACATAAATTCTCCTGGGAGGCATTCATAAAATTAATTATGAATGTTGTTTTCCAAAAGACTTACTGAAAATGGCTTCCCTCACTCACACACATTCTCTCTCGCATTCTCTTTCTTTGTTTCTTTTTCTATTTGTCTCTCCCTCCCTAGATCCCTCTCTTCTTTCCTTCCTTCCTTCCTTCCTTCCTTCCTTCCTTCCTTCCTTCCTTCCTTCCTTCCTTCCTTCCTTCCTTCCTTCCTTCCTTCCTTCTTTCCTTTCTCCTTCCCTCCATTCTTTCCTTCATCCCTCAGTCCCTCCTGCATTCTGTCTCCTATTTATTGAAAAGGGCAAAATCCCATACTATAACCATGTAAATCAACTCCTATGGGATATCAGAATGGTTTTCCAGTTATCACATAAACTTAGCACACAGGAGTTACTGCATCATGTTTTAAACAGAGTTGAGTTCTGGAGAATGGATGTATTAACTGTGGGAGTTTAGGTGGTTAAAGCATGCTCTTGAGATGCACTTTCATAGGAACTGCCCAGAAAATTCTTCAGATGAAGATGGAGTCAGCTACTTTCAAGCATTTACTTTATTACCCAAGATATTAGAAGAGTATACAACTTTTTTTGTAGCATTACCTAACTTAACTACATCAATGGGAAATATGTACATATATGTATACATATGTATACGTTTATACATATATGCATATATTTTGTATATATATTTGTATGCTTGAGACTTAGTGGAAAATGTTACTCTACCCAAAAATTTAAAAAATTTCCTCTAACAAATGCCATCTTACTCATACCCTGAAATGTAAGCAATTGGCAAACTTGTGTTTAGGTGATCTGAACCTTTTGCAGTTAGGTCTGATACACTTCCAGTATTCTTTTCTTAGAAATTCTCTCCATTCCTAGAACACAATTCACATTGACATTCTTGGCTCATCCATCTTCCCAAGTTGACCTAGTGAAATTGAAGCTGGGTGGTCCACAGGAGAGATATTAAATCAGGTTTAAAGCAATTGTGAGCCATTTCTAGAATCTTAGACCACAACAAGAAATTTCTTGATATAGCAGAGTCTGGACCCAAATATATGTATGTGTATCTATAGCTATTATATTTTCTGCCTGGCTAGACTACTTTGGACTTTTTCATCATGCCCATAGGGTCTTCATCATCATTCAGGATCAAATAACCCTGTACTTGCATCTTAATTCATTTATTCAATAAACTTTTATTACATACCTACTACATGCCAGGAATTGTGCTAAACCTGTGGAGACAAAAAAAAGACAGAAGACAGTCCTGGGTCTGAAGGACCTTAAAATTTAATCCCGGGTGGGGTACTTACAGCCTCGAGGCCACATATGGCCCTCTAGGTCCTCAAGCGCAGCCCTTTAAGTAAATCCAAACTTCAGAGAACAAATCCCTTTCATAAAAGGATTTGTTCCGTACAACTTGAACTAGGTCAAAAGGACCCAGGAGACCACATGTGGTCTTGAGGCTGCAGGTACCCTACCCTCGAACCTAATCAGTACCCTCGGCCCCTGGGACTTCTCTAAATGGAGGGTCTAGCAAAGAACTACTGTTCAAACCTAAACTTTCACTTTAGGAGGGCCAATCAGCTCTTCACTTATCACCTAGCTCCGCTACATTGGACGTTTTCCTCTTATCTTTCACCACCTCCTTTCCCACTCTGCCCTTCCCCACTCCTCCAGAGCAACGACTGTCTTTTTTTATGCATTTGTACCCCTAGAATTTAGCACAGATCCTGGCATATAATAAATTTTTACTGACTGATTGATTTTACAAATATGTAAGTATCATTGTGTATAGAGAAGTAGATTGGCATGGTACAGGGAGAGCCAGGCCAAAGTCAAGAAGACCCAGGTTCAAACCCTCCTCTGATACGTACCAGTTGTGCCATCCTTAGCAAGTCCAAGCACTTCTGGTTTCCTCATTGAGGATTTAGCTACAGATATCAACAAAATCACAGGTCTGATCCTCATTTCTGTCCGTGTATGTGTGTGTGTTTACATACCAAAGATAGATATAAAGATATATCTCTATATCTGTATCTTTCATATCACACACACTCACATTTTTGGTGTGTAAATACACACACACACACACACACACACACATATACCCAAATATAGGAGAGAAGGTCCCCTTCAGATTTTGAGCATCTTACTTTGTATCCTTTAAGATTTGTGGAGGGATGGAGCCAAGCTGAAAGAGTAGAAAGATGGACTTGTAGAAGCTCCCCACCATAGCCCATAAAATACCTGTGAAAATGACTATAAACAAATCCTAGAGCAGTAGAAACCACAAAATGACAGAGTGAAAGAGATTTCTAGCCAACAGGAAAGGTCTATCACAACTAGTATGGAGTGGAGTCCAGCCCAGCCTTGGCCACACAGCACAGCAGGGACAGGGCCAGAGCAGGGCTTGAGGCAGAATCCTGGGAAGCAGTTGTGATTACCAGATCCCTCAGCCCACAAATGCCAAAGACAGTTTCAAAGGTCAGTGAGAAAGCTCTCTCACTTGGGTGAGAAGAGAACATGGTCTGGCCTCACAAGCAGTAGCCACTGCAGCAGTAGCATCCAGTTTTGAAGCCCTTTGCCTAAAGACTCTGGGGGAATTCAGCTGCTGATGTGGATTTCAGGCCTGTGTGGCAGCCTTAAGGTAAGGAGTAGGGCTGGTGGTAGAGCTGATGGAAGCTCTGCAGAGGGAACCCTACTGGCAGATCCTGGCCAGAACAGAGTACTTGTGGTTGCTCACAGACAAGAGTGCAGTTCAGGAGAGGAGTAACTCTTCTCCCATGATTGTGCCACCTTGGAGGAACTGAAAACTTACAGGTCCCTAGAGTATACCCTACTCTTGACAAAGGACTCAAAAGTCAATAACTGACTGGGAAAATGTCCAAAAAATGGAAAAATAAATAAGACTATAGAAGGATATTTTCTTGGTGAACAGGTATTTTCTTCCATCCTTTCAGGATGATGAAGAACAATGCATACCATCAGAGGAAATCAAGCCTTCTGCACCCAAAATCTGCAAAATAAATATGCAATAGTCTCAGGCCATGGAAGAGCCCAAATAGGATTTTGAAAATCAAGTTAGAGAGGTGGAGGAAAAATTGGGATGAGCAATGAGAGTGATGCAAGAAAATCATGTAAAGCAAGTCAGTAGCTTGCAAAAGGAAATGCAAAAAATGCTGAAGAAATTAACACCTTGAAAAAAGACTAATTCAGGGGCGGAGCCAAGATGGCGGAGTAGAAGGACGCAAGTTTACGAGCTCCAACCCACAGCACATGGAATTATTGTAAAAAGAGATTCGCATAACTTCTGGACCACTGAAAGTGGTACAGAAACGGAGTGGAAGAGATTTCCGTCCCAGGGAGCCCTGGAGACCCGTCCCCAGGGTCCGTTGCACCCCGGAAAGTGGACCCCACCACCAGCGCTGCCCCGGCCGTGGCCCCAGAGAAGCTGACCCGAGCAGGCTTCAGAGACGGAGGCTCCGGCAGCCGGGAAAGTCCCTCCACTCACAGAAGCTACAGGTCAGTGAGAGAGGCTGGGCCGCAGGAGGGGAGTGGAGCATCTCCGTGTCTCGGGCCCTCAGGAGGAAGCGGCGGCGGCAGAGACGGGGGCAGGAAGCGGTGGAGGCAGAGGCGTGGGCAACAGCAGAGGCAGGCAGCAGCCACGGGGCCGCAGCAGCCCGGGACTCCCTCGATAGCAGGCAGGATCTTTATTACTGAAAGTCTCTGCATAAAAGGAGCTGAGCCTGGGAGATGGCCCTGCCCCACCTCGCTCCATTTCTGAAGGCCTATGCATAAAGCCCCTGAGGGAACTGAGCCTGGGAGGCGGCCCTGCCCCCACCCCAGCACCAGAACAAAAGGTCACATTGATTAGCAGCTGGGTGGCGCATTTGAATCTCAGAGCCCAAGCACTAGCTGGGCGGATCTAGGCGGGGGTGGACAGGAATCTCAGAAGTCAAGTAATTGGCTGGGAAAATGCCTAGAAAAGGGAAGAAAAATAAGACTATAGAGAGTTTTTTCCAACAAATGCAAATGATCCCAACATTCGGATCTGATGGTGAGGACGAGGACATATTCTCGCCATCAGGGAAAGATGTGGAGGGCAGGGCCTCAGTACCCCAGACACCCCAGGGGATGTCGGGTGGGCTCAGGCCTTGGAAGAGCTAAAAAAGGATTTTGAAAAGCAAGTTAGAGAGATGGAGGAAAAGCTGGGAAGAGAAATGAGAGACATGCAAGAAAAGTATGAAAAAAGACTAATTCACATGGCAAAAGAGGTCCAAAAAGCCAATGAAGAGGAGAATGGTTTATAAAGCAGAATTAGCCAAACGGAAAAGGAGGTTCAAAAACTCACTGAAGAAAGTAGTTCTTTAAAAATCAGCATGGAGCAGATGGAAGCTAATGACTTTATGAGAAAACAAGAAATTACAAAACAAAATCAAAAGAATAAAAAAATAGACACTAATGTGAAATATCTCATTGGAAAAATAACTGACCTGGAAAATAGCTTTAGGAGAAACAATTTAAAAATTGTGGGACTACTTGAAAGCCACTACAAAAAAGAGCCTAGATCTCATCTTTCATGAAATTATCAAGGAATACTTCCCTGATATTGTAGAACCAGAGGGCAAAATAAATATTGAAAGAATCCACCTATCACTTCCTGAAAGAGATCCAAAAAGGGAAACTCCTAGGAATATTGTAGCCAAATTCCAGAGTTCCCAGGTGAAGGAGAAAATATTGGAAGCAGCTAGAAAGAAACAATTTGAATATTATGACATACAATCAGGATAACAAAAGATCTGGTAGCTTCTACATTAAGGTATCAAAGAGCTTAGAATATGGTGTTCCAGAAGTCAAAGAAACTAGAATTAAAACCAAGAATCACCTATCAAACCAAACTGAATATAACACTTCACAGGGAAAAGTGGTCATTCGGTGAAATAGAGGACTTTCAAGCATTCTTGATGAAAAGACTAGAGCTGAATAGAAAATCTGACTTTCAAATACAAGAATCAATGGAAGTATTAAAAGGTAAACAGGAAAGGGAAATTTTAAGGAACTTACTAAATTTGAACTGTTTACATTCCTACATGGAAAGATAATATTTGTAGCTCTTGAAACTTTTCTCAGTATTTGAGTTGTTGGAGGAATTGCACACAACACACACACACACACACACACATACATAGAACAGGGTGAGTTGAATAGGAAGGGATGATAGCTAAAAAATAAAATTAAGGGATGAGAGAGGACTATATTAGGAGGAGAAAGGGAGAAATGGAATGGAGGAAAAATTATGTCTCATAAAAGAAGCAAGGAGAAGTTTTTTCAATGAAGGAGTATAAGGTATAGAGGTAAGAGGGAAAAAGTGAAGCTGACTCTCATCACATTTGGCTTAAGGAAGGAATGACATTCACACTCAATTTGGTGTGAAAATCTGTCTTACACTACAGCAAAGTAGGGGAGAAGGGGATAAGTGGGGTGGGGGATGATAGAAAGGAGGACAAATGGAAGGAGAGAGTAATTAGAAGTAAACACTTTAGGGGAGGGACAAGGTCTAAAGAGAATAGAATAAATGGCAGGCGGGATAGGATGGAGGGAAATAGAGTTAGTCTCACACAACATGACTTTTGTGGAAGTCTTTTGCAAAGCTAAACATATACAGCCTATATTGAATTGCCTATCTTCTCAGTGGGTGGGGTGGAAGGAAGGGAGAGAAGTTGGCACTCAAAAGTTTTAGGAATGAATGGTAAAAATTGTTTTTGCATACAACTGGGAAGTAAGAAATACAGATAATGGGATGTAGAAATTTATCTTGCCCTACAAGACAAGAGAGAAGATGGGGATAAGGGAAGGGAGGGGTGTGATAGAAGGGAGGGCAGATTCAGGGAAGGGGTAATCAGAATGCACAATGTTTTGGGGTGGGGGAGGGGAGATGTGGGTAGAAAATTTGGAACTCAAAATTTTGTGGAAATGAATATTGAAAGCTAAAAATAAATAAATAAACATTAAAAAAAAGATTTGTGGGATTCATTTGTATGGGAATGCATTAGGAACCTGGCTAGGACAATGGGCCAGTCCAGTGATGCCTCTTTTCAATCAGTTTATGATAGTGGAGGACCAGAGAGCTGGGAGCAGAACCTTCAATGTAAACGAATTAACGAGTGCAGATGACTGAGCACTGTGGCAGGTGAGGGGAGAAAACCTGTCTCTAGGGCCAGATCCAACTCTTCCCAAGCTAAGCCTCTTAATGGAGATGGGTAAGATCTGAAGTGTGTGCTCTGGGGGCATTGAATTTGGCCTAGTCATCACCCCTGTGACACCACTTTAGATTGGTGGTTGGGTGGGGTGCCCTAGGGATGCTATGACCTGATATGTACCTATCTTTGTGCATATGCAATATGTGTATATATATCATGGGCGGGGTGTATTCTCTATCTACCATCCATGTGACTCTGGACCTGCCTGGTTTTCAGTGAAAGGCCCTTCCTCCTCCTTGCCTTTGACTCTTGAAAACTCTGATTTCCTTCAAGACTCAGTAACCCGCAGAACATCTTCCCTGGTGTCCTCTCCCTTAAGAAGCTGGTGTCTCTCCTACCCCTCCCAATGGTGTTCACATGTCCACACATGTGTCTACCCACATACCTGTGAGGGATTCTGGAGGGCAGGGACAGTGTATTCCTCAGTGTAGGCACCTCTCTAAGATTAGACCTACAGATGACTTGCTGGTCTCCATTGGCTGAAGGAATTTTCAATCAATCAATATTTACTAAATGCATGCTATGTATAGCTAGGTGGCTCAGTGGCTAGAACACTGGGCCTGGAGTGAGGAAGATGAATCTTCCTGAGTTAAAATCTGCCTCACACACTTACTAGCTGTGTGACCCTGGACAAGTCACTTAGCCTCTGTTTGCCTTAGTTTTCTCATTTGTAAAATGAACTGAAGAAGAAAATGGAAAACCACTCCAATATCTTCGTCAAGAAAACTCCAAATGTTGCCATAGAAAGTTGGACAAAACTGAACAGTCACAACATTTTTTGAGCAGCTCCATGATACATTAGAGAAAGTGCTGGGCCTAGAGTCAGATCTTGTGCTCACATCTGACCCCACTAACTAGATGTGTGACCCCTGTCAAGTCACTTAGCTCTCAGTTTACTCATTTGTAGTATGAAATAGATAAGGAAATGGCAAACCATGCTATCATCTTTGCCAAGAAAATCCCCAAAGGAATCGCAAAGAGTCAGATATAACTGAAATGAATACCCAACAACAAGTATGGCATTGTGGATAGAGACAAAAAATAAAATGTCTTTTACAGTCTTTTGTAAGAAAGGAGGAAGTCCTTATGGACAGACATAGATCAATGTCAACATTGCAATATAGCAGCAGTACATGTGCTGAGGCTCCCTCTCCCAGGGACATCATAGGGCTCTCCTTCCTTCTCTTCTAACCTCTCTCCCTTTTTCCTCCTTCTCTTCCTCCTTCATACACACACACAAACACACACGTGCACATGCATATGCACACATGTGCATGCATACATGCTGGATCAATGTGCTTGCTCTGGCTTCACTGATCCAGGGAGCTCCTGGATGAGAAAATTCCCTTGAGCAATGCAGGCTGGCCCCTGCTTTGCCACCTCTTGTCTTTGAGAGCTTCCCAGGGTGCTAAGAGGTCAGATGAGTTGCTCAGAACCACAGAGTCATTCAGTTTCTGGTAGACTTGAACTCAGGTCCTCTTGACTCCAATGACAGCACTCTACCCATGAGCCCTGGATGCCTCTATATACTTCAAGTCTCAATCTATGCTTCAAATTTCTTTATTTATTTTAAGAAAACCAAAAGAAACACAATTTTCTCCTTTCTACATGGCATCTAGCACATTTGAAAATATACTTTGGCAGCTGAGTTTGGAATGTAAGAAGGAATGACACATTATAGTGGAAAGATCTAGGAAGGAAGGAAAACATGGTTCTTTGTCCCATTCTGCCAGTTCTTTTGCTGGGATCACTTACTCCGAGAAGGAAGGGAGCAGAAACCATCTGGTCTGGCCTCCTTATTTTAGAGTGCAGGACATTGAAGCCCAGGATGGGTGAGTGACTTGTGCAAGGTCACACAGACTGGAAGAAATAAAGCCCAGGATCAAACACAGATTCCATATCCAGCATTCCCTGCCATGACTCATTGTGTCCTCATTTGACTGATCTGGGGCTCGGTTGTTCAACTTGTCAAATGGAATAACACTTTTCTGTTTCAAGGCAGGGAGTTAAACCACCTGGTGTTTCATTATTCCTTCAAGCAAAGAGATTCCTGATGCTATGGTGACAATAATAATAGCAGGTAGCATTCATAGATCACTTCAAGGTTTAAAAAATACTTTACATATGTTTTATTTCATGTCATTTGATCTCAAGTAGGCAGGGGCTATAATTCTCTCCATTTTACATATGAGGAAACTGAGGCAGAGAGAAGTTAAATTACTTACTGGCACAGAGTCACATAACTGGTAAGTATCCAAGGTATGATTTGAACTCAGATCTACCCATTTCCAATAAAGCACCCTAGTCACATGATTATAGTACGTAGGAGGCATCCAGGATTTCAGCCCTGGTTCTGTGAGCCCAAACCTTGGCCCCTTTCCACCATCTCACAGTTTGAAGGCTTACCTGGGAGATTCCTCTGTCAGTTATGGCTCATTCTCTGCTATTCCTTTCTCCCTGAAGCTTTCTCGACTTCTAAATCAGATGAAAATTATAGAAGAAACAAGTCACCTTTCAGACTCACTTTGATCATTCACTGATGTTTCCATATCCTGATCCCTACTCAGGGACCTTATTATCATCATTTCTACATGCAGTGAATTTAAGGTTTACAATTCACGCAAAGAAGGCTCACCATTCAAAAAGATTGGAGACTCAACATTTCTCTTTCTCCTTGGTTTTATATTATCTTAGCTAAATTCATTTCATTTCATAGACTGGATCTCCCTATCTCACTCAGACTATAAGATCAGCAAGCAACACAAGGACTCAGTCCTATTTCTGAATCGCATGGAAGTGCTGACCTCACTTTCTGACTCCTTAGGCCTGGTGTTCTGTCTCTA
This sequence comes from Bettongia penicillata ogilbyi, assembly GCA_023548195.1. Taxonomy (NCBI): domain Eukaryota; kingdom Metazoa; phylum Chordata; class Mammalia; order Diprotodontia; family Potoroidae; genus Bettongia; species Bettongia penicillata. Next base: position 2,231,202 of record JAJHZJ010000575.1, on the reverse strand, counting down.
TCCCACCCTACCCCTCCTGTGCATGGGACTGGGGATTCACCATAGTAGTGTTAAACTTGGTGTGAATACCTAACTCTATTGCAGCTCAGAGGTTTAGAAGTCCAGTGATCCACCTCCCTCAGTCTCCCCAGTAGCAGGGATAATAGGTACTCACTACTGTGTCTAGCTTTCGCATTGTTTTCAGGGAAAAAATAGAGAAAATGATTCTGGTAAAGTTCATTAATCTAGGTTGATCTTGTGTTGAAAGTCTATTCCTGTCCAGATTCATATTCTTAACCTTTCTATATTCATAGGCCATCCCAGAACTTGCACACCATTGGAATGATGGAGATGCCCAGGCATTAGCAGACAAAATATTTTATTTGGAAGTATCTACTTACTTTATCTCTTATTGTTTTCTATGATTTTCCTTTCTGCTCACATGTGACCTCCTTTCGATAACGCAGGAAACTCTGAAGTACCTAGGACTTTGTTTTCATAGAACTAAGAAAGCGTAATTTTCTTATGAAATTGTGCAGGTGGTTTTTGATATGAAGGTTGGTATGGAGACAATGATAAATCAAGTTCTTTGCCAACTTTCAAGCATGTAAACGCTATTGCTAATATTATTTTTCTAATATTGGATTTCTCCTGCATCATGCCCATGATCTGAAGATGAGATGAGAATACTCCTGAAGGGACCAGATGGAAGTCAGTGTTGCATTCTTTGTGGATGGTCTCCAAACGGGCATTCATCATATTACCAGATGATCCGAATCCTGCTTCAGACCTTTTGAAAGATGTCATCAGTATGATAAGTTGCTCGACTATCCAAGTTGCTCCCTTAGGCTGATATCATTACTCATTTTTTGTATCCTGGTTGATTTGAGTTCATTTCTCATTTTTCAGCCCATCTATTGTGTTAGTGAGATGTTTTGGCCACCATGTTTTCATCTGCCTCCCGACTTTGCTTTCTTTTCTCCCTTTTGTTGTTTAATGGAGTGGTGGCCTGGTGCTGGTTCTGACATCCCCCTTTTACTGGTTCTGACGTTCTAGACTCTTGCTTGTGTTTCTTTGTGTTCTCTTCAGTGGAACAGATGAGTCTCTGATTCCAGTTTTTTGGTTACCGGAAGTGTCCCCTAATCCCCAGGATTGAGGTAGAAAAAACATTTTTTTTTTTTGGCATATATGGTTTGGAATTCTGCTTTTGCATATTCTTGCTCCCCAAGGCAAGTTGTTTTATTTTGTTTTTAAACTCAGAAATCCAAACTAAAAAACACTGAAATTCTCCAAAGGAAATTTTAAAGAGAATCAAAACTCAGTGAGACACAGGTTCTTAGAGTGGGAAGCCTGATTTACAAGTCCAGAGGGAAGATCTGGTAGAACCTAAGCTCACTGGGGGCAAAAATTGTTTTCATCCTTGCATCCTGACTGCCGATTCTTTTATAATTTGGGGCAAATTCTTGTACCTCCATGAGCCTTGGTGTCCTCATTTGTAAATGAAGGTGCTGCATTGATGGCGTCGGAGATCCCTTCCATCTCTAGAGCTATGACTGAGCACCACAGAGCAAATGCTTGTTCGATTGACTTTTATTTATGGTAAGCAATACGAGAGAAGTCCCTAGAAGGAACACATTATCCTGCCAAGAAGCTAATGGCAACCTGAGTTGGACCTCCCAAATCCATATTGCCTTCAAATATTCTTCTCTGGGCTGTTCCCAAGGCAAACCTTCCTTTTCCCTTTGGAAGGATTCAGCATATCTATATGCTCAGACCTCTTGCTAATGCGATATTTCCCGTGATGTACAAAACCTAGGTTCCTCAGGAAATATTGGCAAGGAGTGGCCATGCCCCAGGATTTAAACCCACCCTCTGGGTCATGCTACTGCTTGCAGTGAACAGGAAGCAGCTCCAGGCAACCCCTAACAATTGCAGGAATGGAAGGGAAGGAGTGGGGTGGAACAATAGCAGGGAATGGGAGAATTCAAGGAGGAGAGTGAAGGGAAAAGGAGGGAGCTGCCTGGCTTGGGCTTTCTAAGACCTGCACCTTAAGGCAGTATTTGGTTTGTTTTGGTTTTGTCTGTTTGTTTTTAATGTCATTAGAAGAGCATCCTTAAATATGTATGAATGCCTGGACACCTTCTAGTGACTCAGATCATAGAATAACCTGACTTTCCACATCTCCATACATTGGCTTTTCTCCTCATCTCCATCTAGTCTTTAAACTAACCTTTTCCAGGAGCTTTCTCCAGTCTGATCAGAGGACCTCTTTAAATAATGGATGCATTTGTCTGTCCAGATGATCCAAATGTATGGTGGTTTCTGCTCCCTCTCCCATCCCACAGTAGGCATACTATATTAATTAAAAATAATTCTATTCCAAGGTCTGTCAAACCAATTATTTTCATGCCTAAGTGCCACTAAGAACTGGGTAGCTGACAGTTTGGAAGCACTCCCAAATCCAGCTTCCCTAGCTTGGTTCCCACTCATCCCTGTTACTTCAAACCTAACATTACCCTTTGGGGAAATTCTATCTATTCAGCAGTACTGTCCCTCAAATCATCCCCTTGTACACAAACTTAAAGAGTCCATGGAAAACGAGAATAACTAGATCTGGGTCTGAGCAAACCCTGCCTCTGATACTGCTTGCTTGACCCTGGACAAGGGACTTCACCTCTCACTCTGAGTTGCAGAATAAGGAGGGATCTGCATTGGTGAAGGGAGTTGCTTCACTGGGAGTACCTTTTAACTAATGAAATCTCTGGTTCTGCCCATGCTGGCCATGTTTGCCCTTACTTCTGACAGGCTTTGTCACATATAGAGAACATAAAATCGACCATCTTTCCATCTGATGCTGCGTTAGAACATCCAAAGAATCTAGATTTAAAGTTGGAAATGGCCTCAGAGGTCAGGTAGTCCCTAACAGAGTGCCTGTCACATAGCAGACCCTTAATAAATGCTTGTGGGTGGCTCTCGCCCAGGGTTCTTGACCTTTTTGGTGTCCTAGTTCCTTTGGCACTCTTGCTAAGACTGTGAAACTCTTCTTAAAAATCATGTTTTTAAATTCAAAAAATGAATTACAAAAGAAACCAGTTATTTTCAAATGCAGTTATTAAAATGTTAGCAAAAAACAAGTTCCTGGATCTCAGGTTAGGAACTTCTGGTGTCATCCAACCCCCTCATTTTGTAGACGAAAAAACCATAACCAGAAGAGGTTGTGACTTGGCTAAGGTTACATCAGAGGCAGATTTGGATCCCAGATCTGCTCAGTTCATCTAGTGGTATTTCCCTCAACTTGTAAGATGATGGATTTAATTAAGTTTGTAAGCAACAGATGATATTTGCACCTGTCCGGTCCTCCTTTCCCCTCCTCCAGGATGTTGATACTAAGGTTTTCTGATATTTTACACAATGTTGCTTTTAAAAAAAACAAACAAAAAAAAACCGTCCAATATTTATTCCTTAATAAACAATACTCTGTGTTCATAAAGAGCGGTGCTTTTTAACCTAATGTCTATGAACTTTTCAAAACATATTTTCATAACTCTTTTAATATAATTGGTTTCTTTTGTAATCCTATGCATATTTTATTTTATGAATTTAAAAACTTGATTCTGAGAAAAGGTCTGTAGTCTCCACCGGACTGACAAAGGATGGGGTGGGTCCATGGCACAAAATAGCTTCAGAGCCTCTGGACTAAAGAGTCATTAAGGGAAACTCTGGCTTTTCCTAACGATGGAAATCACTAGGGTCATGGTCAGGTTGACTACGGATCTGCCACTCTGAGGGCGGCCAGAGAGTGAGTGCTTTGGTTTCCTCCCTCTGCTGTTAACAAGGCTGCTTTGGCATTGCCAGCCCTGCAAAGTGTGAGGGCTCCTTCCTGATCTGCATCTAACCTTGTCCACGGGCTTGTCCCACACCCATCTGAGGGCCTCTTTCATAATGGATATATTTGTCTGCCTAGACTGTCCAAAGGCGCGGGCAGGCAGTAGGAATGTGTCACATTTACACTACAGCTCTGAGGATATAATGTTTTACATATAAGATGGAAGATACCACTAGGACTTTGGAGGGGATGCTCTCGCAGAGCTCAGGGTCTCCCTATCCCCTTTCCCTGCATCCCCAAGCAGCAGGGCCAATGGGATGACCTCTGCGGCTGCTCCTGCCTGGCTCGTGGGGGGCTTTCGGGGGGAGTGCCAGCCAGGCAAGCCTGCAGCTGAAAGTTTCCCAGCTTTTTTTTCCCTGTGTGTGCATTCTTGAGGCTTGAGCAAGTACGCCCAGTGCTTCCTGGTAGGGTTTGCTGAATGGGGGAGGGGCAGTGCAGGCAGCAACGGAAACCAGACTTCAGAGATAAGAGTCTGCCCAGCTCCATGCAACAGCAGCCTTTCCCTGCAGCTGAATGAGCTGGGGCCATCCTTATAATGCTGCTGTGACAAGGGACTGACAAGTTCAATTTCCAATCTTGGTCATCTTGTCAGAATGAATCCCACAATGCCTCGGGCAAGCCGTCCCCAGTCTGGTTGCCTCTGAAAAAAATGTGAGAGGTAAGTTTCCATTTTCCTAGTTGTTCTCTCCCCCCCTCCCTTTTCTTCTCCTCGTCCTCCTCCTCCTGCTCCTCGTCTCAGACTCTGTTGTTGGGACTCCGGAGGGGCCGAGAGAAATGGAGGTGTTTGAATGAGGAAGTGAGATGGAGCCTGGAGAGGGCAGAATGAATCCGAGCGGCTGGGCAGGGGCTGGGTTACCACACTCGATGGTTTCATATCACACACCATCTCCAGTCCCAAAGAAAGCAGAAGGTCACAGCTGCAGTTGGGTTTCCTGTGTGTGTCTGCGTGTGTGTGTGTGCGTGCGTGTGTGTGCGTGTGCGTCCTGCAGACCCTGTCAAAGCCCAGCCTGGACACAGTTTTGCAGTCAAAAAAAAAGAAAAAAGAAAGAAAAAGAAAGAAAGAAAACAGGTGCGTGCAAGTGTGCTCCCAACTTACTGACCTTTGTTAGGAACAGGGAAGGCGAGGGAGCCCCCAGGGGCTCTGAGGGAAAGCTGGAGTTGTGTCCCCAAACGAGCTTAGCTGCTCAGCCCCCTCCTTCCCCTTGCCATCCAGCCGGCTTTTCATATGGGCCAAATATGTTCACCGAAAGGTTAATTCTCCGCCGACTGAACATAAATTACGCATGACATGTTTAGCTGGGCTGCCTTATATGGGGAGTGGAGTATTTCAGTACAGTTTGCTTTTTGCCAAGTTTATGGGGCGGAAGACGCCCTGCATGAGAGGGAGGTTTCTTTCTTTCTTTTTTTTTTCTCCCCAGTTTTCTAGTGCGTCACTCAGAAACCATAAAAAAAAACACCAAAAAGCGCAGTGGCGAGGCTGTCCCAGTGGACCCTGGAGGTGACTTTGCCTGGGTTTCACTCAAGGTGAAGCAAACTAATCAAAAATCTCTCCTGGGGGCTTCAGGGGCTTCGGACAAAAGCAGGAAAGATATGCTGACTTCTCCACCACCCCCTTTTTTTAAATGGAGTCAGAATCTTTTATTGGTAGCATTGTGTCATGTGAGAATACTTTGATTCCCTAGCCTGTTACAGTGGAGGGGCGATGGTGGAGGGCTTTTTTAAAACAAACAAACAAATTCTCTGTAGTAGTTTATGGCTCTTTGAATGCAGACAAAATAACCATTTGTGCTCTGAGGTCTCCAGGGCCCTTGAGGAGAGGTTGGTTGTGCTTAGAGCCTGGGAGCTGTACATGCTCTCTTGTATTAAAACACGAGCGGGCATGTCACAAAGTTGATCACCATTAACTTTGCAGGGCGTGCGCGCAGACACAAGCCCATGGCTGGAAAATGGAGTCAATGCAACCAAGTTAGGCCTGCGCTGATGTTTCTTTAAAAACCAGCAAGAGAAACACATTAATGCACACACACACACACAGACACACATACACATACACACACACACAAGCGCACACACACACACACACACACTCAGACACTCACAAAAATGAGCCCTAATTAATGCCTTTGGATTTGCAGACCCACTGCATTGGGCTTTGAAATCCTACACCCCAACCCCCTCCTCCGGACATACTGTTCCCTTCTCTCTTTGAACCAACTGTATGTTTGCAGGTTATAGACAGTTGATTTAGGCTAGTATCCCACACCGTGCTATTCAACTCCATGTTAGCACACTGCGTGAACCCTTCAGAGACTTAGTTTTGTGTATCGTTGCCTCTGAGATAAACTGTTAATCGTGGATGCATTTAAAAGAAAAGCTTAGTAATTATAAAATTCATCTTGTCTAGACTTTTTAAAAACATAGCAATTTCAATATGTGTTTATGGCAACATTAATATGTATCATGGACTTGGCTGTTGAATCAGAAAAATAAGAAACTCACATGGAAAATCCCCCTTTTGTCCCCCACAGTCTTTCAATAAAATTGGAGGTGTCACTCCTGGAGATTTGGCTTCCCTTAGGTTCAGATTTCCATCAGGCCTTCATCAATTTTCTTTTCTTATGAATTCTCACACAGGTAACACTGTTGTTTTCCTGCCATGCTAGAGAAGATCAATAGCTGAAAATAGGGACTCAGTAATGTGATGTTGACAGGCCTCATCAAAGGTTTCAGTTTTATTTACCTAATGAGAGGTGGACAACCAGAATAACTTTTGAGTTTTAGGGAACGAATCGTTAGCCCCAGAAAATCTGTAATTATAGTGCCATCACAATATATAATAATCAATTTTTATTGTTATCTGGAGACTCATAAAATCCTCATATGCATGGTCTGTACAGTTTTTAAAAATCTTTTTTGTGGTCTAATTTTATGCTATGAAGCATATTTATCTAACAGATCTGTTTCTTAAATGGCAAGACTGAAAACAGAGGAGGACTTGTGAACCAGGCTTTGGGTATCCTTACTGTGTTTACGTTTTCGTACTTCAAACAACATTATCCTCTAAGCTGTACTCCTTCTGTTTGGATTTTGGCACCCAGGTCTGCCTTATTTTCATAGGATTCTTATGACATGACATCAAAAATTTAAAAATGAACAAAAGTTTCTTCATCCTTAGATCAGACACAAAATATTCCGACTCCTCTTGGGAAATTGGGCTAAAATATTGCTTCTTGGGTTCGAAGCTTTGTAATCTAAGAATTAATAACATAGTAATGAAAGCATCATCTTCAAAGATTGAAATGCTCAGTTGGCCATTGAAATTTTTTTTGCTGTGATTGATTTATAGGAACAAATAGAGGATGACTGGTTTTATACAATAGCAAGGTAGGGTTGGTACAGTAGAGACAGCCAGGACTATTTCAGGGAAATGGAAGTGAAACTCAGGACTTTGATGATGTCTTGAACTCCAAGGAAAGGAGAAATCAGTAGGAAACCTGCTCCCATCTTTAAGTCCAATATGGGCAGGCCAAGGAGCAGGGATGTTTTGTCAGGTTCAAGAACCTGAGCCCCAATCCCAGCTATATCATGTGACCTCAGGAAAGTCACTGAAGCACTCTAGGCCTCAGGAGGGTCATACATCTCAGGGATCTTCCAGCTCGATACCAATCATCTGTGAGTCAGTATAAAATCCAAACGGCAGTATTGATTAGAAAGAATATTACTCTGAAAAGATTCTAAATTAAGTCATCTTTTAGGCTGGAGAAAGTGAATGTCATGCTTTTTGGCAATTGGGAATAAAACTGAAAAGCAAGGATCCTAGAAGAACGTCTGAGTGAAACTTCATGTACTCTTTTAGAGATTTGGCCCGGTCAGAACTAAAATTTAAAAAAAAAAATAAAATAGAACTTCTTTGTTAAGGAAGGGAAGGTAGTTGATCTAGAAATCTCCCTCGAAATAAGGATAGTCACCAAATTACTGGATAGAACCCACCTTCTTACTTCTATTTTTATTTTCCTGAAACTACTATTTAGTTTAGAGATTTAATGGTGAGGTGGTAATAACAGAGAAAAGGCTTATAATTAGGGGATGAGTCTTAACACCTCTTGTAGGCCAGAATAGAGTCTGATTGCTACTTAGGAACCTTTTAGAAATACCAGTTATCATTGTCCTCAACGCCAGATTTAGTTTAAAATAGAGTTTTCAGTAAATAGCCATTATCTTGAAATGCTTAATATGTGTTTTCTTTTCCCCTGACTTTTTCCCCGCCTTAGGGAAAAAAAGAGTACTGTTGACCCAATATTAATAAATTTACCCAAAAGAAAGGCCTCTTCCTGGAGATAATAGTTTCTGTAATAGCTAAGGCTAATATGAACCTCTTTCTGCTGCAACATAACTATACTCAATTACTTTAGAATGGGAAATCAATTCTGTAATGCATCTCATTCTTGGGAGAGTATCCAACAAATAAAGAAAAGGCAAGGGGGCTCCACCCTTATGACATTTTCTTCAGCTGTTTCCACACTTCAGGTAGATGGGAGCTTGGCACCTGAGTAAAGATGGTAATCTGATTCTGTTGGATCCATACAAATTAGAAGATTTCCTTTAAGAATACAAGAAGGGGAATACCAAGGTGCTAATATGTTGTTTTGGTGGGGCCAGATTCCTTATCCATGACAAAAAGATATATAATTTATAAGCAAGTTGGAGAATATTTTCCCATCGGTGTCCAAGACAAACACAAGTACACTGAGAGGAAGATGAGACCCCAGTTCAATCCTATCTTGTATCAGATGACTCGTTGACAATGTGGGAAGCAGGGGATTCAGTAAGAAGTTTTTTGTTGTATGACACTACACCTATTGGGCTGATTTTGTATTTAGTTACTAAGAATCCATGGAATAGGTTTTAGGTCATGGTTCTATGTTCTTCAGAATTCTCTACACTATGAAAGACCCAGCTCTATGTTTTCTGAAAGGAAACTGCAAAATACATTATTTCATTAAAAAAAAAAGACTAAATCCTTTATGCTTATATTTCAGAGCCTGGCATCTCTTTGTCATAGGTCCATTCGTATTTTCAAAGACTTCATCTTGTCCTCTGAGCCTGTGATAGTCTTAAAAATGGAGCCTCCTTGATGGATTTACATTTTTATATTATACATTCTAGGGTTGGCACTTTTCCCCTTCCATTTTTCTTTCAGATCTTTCTATCTATGTGTGATTGCCCTTTGTTATAATTTTTACAGGTATATTAATCTCAAGATGAAATCTGGTCATATATCTTGAGAATTACTTTTCCTCTGAGATCAATTATTTTAAAAAACATGTATATGCTGTCTTCGAAATAGGATCATGCTTCAGATAGTGCTGATGTCCCTACAGAAAACTGTCATCTGCTTTGACATTAGTGGAAGAAACTGAGAGGCCCATCTTTATATGCCAAAAGATGTGAATAGCAACTCACACCTATAACATCAAGGCTCTTATTAGGCACAAATCACACCCAACTACATTTTTTTTCTCAATAGAGAACTTGCCTCCAGTGAATTTATTCACATTACTTACAAGTTTATGCTATCACACTATTGAAATATGAGAAGTATTCAAAGTTTGCTGCAAAGATTTCTCCTTTTCCACATTCAGGCTGTTGATTTTTCATTTCTACACTAAATTTTCTTTATTTAAATCCACACAATTAAAACCTACAGCTTTCTGGTGACTTAAGCCCAAATATCTAGGAATTATTTTTGAATATACTTCGACACTGATGGCTATCTGTCATTACATTTAGCAGATGATGTAATAGATCCAGGCTACTAAAGATGTCTATCCTCTAAAAAAATGTGAGGGGGAAAATCCACACTTTAGGATGATAGGAGCAAATCCAGTTGTAAAAAAAAAATATGAGTAACTGGCATCACCACTTTATCATTTAGCTAGATTTGAGGGGGGATCTTTTGATATATATATATATATATATATATATATATATATATATATATATATATTTGTATCTTCTGTAGTAGGCATAATAAAGTTCAGTAAAGTAAAATGACATAGAGGTAATACTTCTTCTGACTTTAGTGCTCTTAAGTAGAAATGATAGGACAGCTAGGTGGTAGAGTGGGCAGAGCACTGGCTGGGATGTCATGAAGACCTGAGTTCAAATCCTGCCTCCAATACTTGCTAGCTTTGTGACCTTGGGCAAGTCACTAACTCAGATTGCTTCAAAAGAACAACAAAGAAAAAAGGTTAAAATACTGTAAATCTTAATTATGTTCATTTTGTCAAATTAGAATTACATGATTTTGTATTCAACTTTACACGCTTTTATCATTTTTCTAAAATTTTATGTAATTCTAACCCTGCTATTTAGCATGCACTCCATAGAGTTTGTTTTTTAATCTTTTGGTTATTCTATTATTGTCATTTATATTTCAGTAGGCTAGTTTTTTCCAGTTATTTTTTCCCTAAATAAACAAGAGACCCTGGATTTATTCTTTTTATTTTACTGTAACACATCCTCCTCTGTTTACCGGAAAGATACTTTGTTCTCAGCCTCATGTTCCTGAAGATGAATAGTCTTTGGCATTAGGTTTTTTATTTGGCTTTTTACTAGGAATGGATAGATACATAGTAAGCAATGAAAGAGTAATAATAATATTAGGAAAACACAAATAGAGGTAGGGAAGGGAGTCTATCTTTCAGCACACTATGCCTAAGAGAAAATAAAGTGATCATTTTATATTGGTGGAAGTCAAGGTGGCCAAACCAGCAGATAACTGAGAGGTGCATCCATCTACCCCACAGGGTTCAGAGGCTTCACTCAAGAAAGGAAATTGGTCGAAACGCATATCAGTTTTTAGGACTTGTCTTTGGTCTATCCTGTGTTTCTGTCAGGATATTCAATGTCTAACTCTTTGTGAATCCTTTTAGGATTCTTTTTTTTTTTTTTTTGGTAAAGATACTGGAGCAGCTTGTCATTTCCTTCTCCAGATTAATTTACAGATGAGAAATCTCAAACAAAAAGGTGAAATGACTTGCACAGGGTCACATACCTAGTAAGTATCTAAGGCTAGATTTGAACTCAGGAAGAGGAGTTTTCCTGGTTCTCTATACATGATGTCGCCACTTAGGTGCCCTTACATAGGGATAGGGGACTCGTTAGGTTAAAATCCCTTCTGCTGGTAATTTCAGTAACTTGTACACAATTTACAGTGTTACAGAGTTGCTAGTATTTGTCAGAGGCAAGTCTTAATCCCAAGAATTCTTTATCTCTGAAAGGGGGCACATGGAAATTGGCAAGCAGATTTTAATCAGAAGTTGAAAATGATGAGCATAGATTTTAATAGGAGAATAAAAAAGAATGTGACTGAGAGATTTCTGTAAATCTTTGTAAAGACTAGTTTCTGTGTCATGTTTAGAAAATCATATATTTGTGTATCATCTAACATACCTATGGAAGGTAAAATCTTAGGTAGTGTGGGAGATCCTGAGAAACCCTAGTCCTCGAGCAGAGCCTAGGAAGCAGTTACTGAGGCAATTCATAAGAGTACATTCAAGGCCCTCCCTGTTTGGACATCATCTTCTCTCCTTCCACTTCCACTGTTCTCACTTCACCTGCCATTCCTGAGATCTTTTCATGCATCTTTGCTTATCAAAATTCTATCCATCCTAGGTCTATATCCAAAAGAGATAAAAGAAAAATGGAGACAAAAATATTTCCAGCAGCTTTTTTTATTTATGGCAAAGAATTTGGAAACTGGAAGGTTGAAGAATGACTAAAGAAGCTGGGTTAAATGATTGTGATGGAATATTATTGTGTCATAAGAAGTAATGAGGGTAATGACCAGAAAAAAAACCAGGGACAAATTGTATGAGCAAAGTGAAGTCAGGAGATATTCTTTGGAATAATAGCAATATTGTACAGATGATTAAGGCTTAGCTATTCTAATCAATACAATGATCCACAACAATTCCCAAAGACTTGTGATGAAAAGTACTATCCACAACCAGAGAGTGAACTGGGAAACTCTGAGTTCAGACCGAAGCAAATTTTTTGCACTTTGTATTTTTCAACATTCCTATATGGAAATATGTTGTGCATGATTTCACATGTATGATGAGGTTCATGTTACTTTCCTTCTCATTGGATGGGTGAGTTGGAGGGAGGCTGAGAATTTAAAACTCAAAGTAAAAATTGATATTAAAAAAGTAAAAAATATGACCAAAATCCTATCCATTCTTCAAGAATAACTGAAATGGTGATTGTACTGTAGGATCTTGATGGACTCTTTTGTTCTCAAACATTTCGTAACTAGTTTTCTTTTATGAAACCTTCCAAAATTTCCTTGTTCCCAGATGGACAAGGTCTCTCTCTCCCTCCTCTGAACTTTGAAAGCATTTTGTCACTCTCATGTCAGTCGTTCACATTTCTAGCACCTACTGTGTTCCTGCACTGTGCTGAGCCCTAGGGAGACAAAGGAAAGTAAAAGACACTCCAGTCTCTCACATTGTAATGGGAGATACATGTAAAAAATTAAGTGCAAACAAGATGTATACAGGATAAATTGGAGGTAACCAATGGGGGGAAGACATTAACGTTTAAGTGAATTGTAAAGGGAGTGACTTCAGCTAAGGCCTGAAGAAAGTCAGGGAAGCCAGGAGGCAGAGGTGGGGACAGAGAGAGCTCTAGACATGAGACAACAGGGAAGATCCCGGGAGCTTCTAGAAGGCAGGACTGTACTGTTCACATTTTTGACCTGAGCACAGTGGTTTATACATAATAGATACTTGAGAAATTTCTACTGAGAGAATGAACAGATGAGTGATCCAAATGATCACCTTAAATAGCTTCACTCAACTCCACAAATTAGAAGGGAGTAGAAAAAGCAAATATTATTATTTGCCTATCCTTTGAGTTGGAGTTTCACCAATTATTTCACTCTTTCTTAAGGTATTTTTCCTCCTCAGGGTGGTGGGAGAGAAGTTCTCTCTAATGGAAAGTGACATGACTGTGTATTATTGGTCTCTTTCGTTAGAAAACTCAAAAAACCCATTTATGAGATTAAAAAAGGATCAATAGCCAGCATCTTTGGGTTCAGCAGGTAGAGTTCTGTGCTTAGAACCAGGAAGGCTGATCATTCTGAATTCAAATCTGGCCTCAGAAACTTACTCGGTGTGTGACCCTGGGTAAGTCACTTAACCCTATTTGTTCAGTTTCCTCAGCTGTAAAATGAACTAGAGAAGGAAATGGTAAAGCAATATTTCTGCCAAGAAAACCCTAAATGGGATACATCTGAAAATGACTGAACAACAGGGAATTAACTAGCCCAACTTTCCAGTTATTTCCTCCCCCCAATAAACTTTCCACTTCCTGGTACCCTAGGTTCTGTTTCCTGGTACTGTTTCCTGCCTTTGTGCCTTTGCAAACACTCTTCCTCCTCCTCAGAATGTTCTTGCCCCCAATTTCTACTTGTTAAAATCCTCCCCATCCTTTAAGGCCCAGTCTCCACGTTATCTGCACTAAGGCTCCTTCCCTGATGCTCAGAAGAATTCATCTTTCCCTCCTCCCACTTCCCCTATGGGACTTTGTACCTCTGCCTTGGTCTTTATCACCGCTTGCCTTGTGTTAGAGTTATTCATGAAAAAATCTTATCTTCCCTAGTAGATTGTAAGTCTGGTAAGGGCTAGGCCATCTTATTTATCTTGGCCTGGCACAACATTTTGTACATGGTATATGGAGGTTCAATGAGTGATTTTTGAATTAAAAAGAGTTTTGACTTAGGGAACAGGAGAGGAGAAAGGTTCTATTGCAAAGTACTATTGGAAGAATACCATGAATTTTGATCTCGGAGATGTTAGGCCGACTTAGCATCAGCCCCCATCCTTACCTTTGACCTTTCAAGTCAATTTTTCCCCATACTGGGTCTGTATGTGCCATCTTGAGCCATGCCCCACATGTTCGGCACTACTAACCACTGTTTCACTCTATGCTCTCTATTCTGGGCATCTGGGGAAGTCCCTCTACAATTTGAGAGGACCTGCTAAAGAGGCAGCCTGGAATTTATGTCAGGCTTGGTCACTTTCCACAGGGATCACAACATATTACAGAAAAGAACATTTGTGATCATTTCCTGTTCTGCTTTTTATTTTTTTCCCCATTCCTATTTTCTGATGTCATGGCTAATGAACAGAGAAATAGTCAAGAGGTTGGCATCAGAGGGATGAGAAACAAAGCCTGAATAAACCCCACACCAGCAATCAGTCACTGAACAAGCAGGAGATGGTCGGACGTGGACCCATCAGAATTGCTCAGATACTCCCTGACATAAAGAAGGGGAGATTCCTTTCTGGAGAAGGCCTTCCTGAGTCTACTCCAGGGTTCAGGCTCGCACTCCTGAGTGGTCCCTGTGTCCTTCCAATTAACCTAGCAGCTGATATGTCTGTCTGCCCTTCATCTGAAAAGTGGGGTGATTCTATTATGTTTTGGTAAAGTTCCATTTTATTTTTAAAAACAAAATTATGCACATCCGTACATATGCATATCTAGTTATCCACATAAAGCATGTGCTCATGCACAGTCCCATAAGTCTTAGTGCACTTTGAAAGACTTGGGGACACTCATAAATACTCACCTCTGGCAAGTATACATTTTATGACCCTGAGCAACTATTTAACGTCTGGTCTGAGTGCCCCAGATAACTTTCTAAGGATATTTGTTGTTGAAAAAAGCTAATCTGCATTTATCACTAGGAGCTCTCTAGAGCAATGAAAACATAGATCTAATTCCCCTCAAAATGTGTGTGTGTGTGTGTGTACGCGCACACACGTATTTGGTGTGGGGTCAGTCAGTCAATAAACATTTATTATAAATAACACCTATCATGTGCCAGGCACTCTGCCAAGGATTGGGGACACATGGAAAGATAGAAAAGAGCCACTGTTCTCCTAGAATTGTGTGTATGTATATTTATAAAGCTTCAACTGTATTAAGACGTTTGGAATGCTGTGTGCGTGCATGCGTGTGTATATGCATCTCTGTATGAATGTACACAGACAGCTTCAATGTCTGCAAAACAGATTGGGGCCTTAGGAGTTGGAGCGTTGGGACTACAGGGTCAGGCAAAGCTGAATGTGAAGTCTCGTGGAGATGTTTCCTGGCTGGATGGCTCCCCTCCAGTCCCTTCACTTCCTTCAGATTTCATTTGCTCAGTCTAAGAAGGGAATAAGAGCACCTCCCTTACAAGGCTGTGGCATAGATCTAATAAACCAAAATAGGTCTTCTGCAACCTTAAAACATTATGGAAATATCATGTATTTTATATACAAATATGTAGTCTATTCATAGGATAGAAATATATATACGTATATAAAACATGTGTATAATATACCTGTGTGTTTGTGTATATACATTCATATAATATGGATACATATATGTTTATATATTATAAATTAAACTTATCTATGCTCATTTATGGCAAATATTATCCATGACTAATTTCACTTTTTGGTGAGTCACATTAGCCAGTTCAGACAGCCTTTCATATTCTAGTCATCATACACATGAGTATGGGAAAAATAATCTCCAAGCTAAGATATTAGTAAAAAATAAGTGTTGAGGAAAATTCCTCCAAAGCGTTCAGCCCTACCATCAGTCTCTAATGATAGCCATATCATTATCATCTGGACAAGCTAACAGCCAGAACAAGGAAGCGCGCGCGCGAGCGCACACACACACAATGAACAATAGTTCTATTTTTAATCTTCCACATGAAGGCTAAGGCTGTGCCTTAATTAAAAGTCTGACTACACCAAACTACTGGATAAACTTCAATCCTTAACGTGAAAGGACCCTAGCTGCAGAGGCTGGGGGCCTGATTTCAAATCCTGCCATAGATACTTCCTGACTTTGTGGCAAGTTTGTACACTCCCTGGGTGTCAGTTTCCTCATCTGTAAAATAAGGGGCATGTACTAGGTGACCTCGAAAGCCCTGCAGGTCTAGATTTCTGATCCAGTGAAATAAAGTTCTTGGGATATTTAAACATATCTGGAAATTATTTTGTTAGACAGGTGCCACAATTTCTTGATTAAGTACTTAAAGCAAAAAGCTTGAAAAATGGAAATCCAAACAGAACCCTAATTCATGATTTCTGTCTGCTACATATATATGTATATTTACACATGTTTATATTTATATATGTGTTTTTATTTAGATATTATTTATATCTAATATATATTTATATAGGGAAACTGAGGCAAACAGGGTGAAGTGACTTGCCCAGGATCACACAGCTGGTAAGTGTCTGAGGCCACATTTGCATTCAGGAACATGAATCTTCCTGACTCCAGAACAAGCTCTCTGTCTACTACACCAGCTAGTTCCCCTAGCTTTAAGAGTACATTGTGGCTTCCATTTTCTCTGCTTCTGTTTCAGCTATACATTTCTAGGCCTTGTTCTCATTCCTCTTTGCACTAGTACATCCATTTACCTGATACCTCTGCTTAAGTAAAAGAAAAATGTCAAAATTTCTCTATCTCTTCACCCTTTCAATGGGTTCAGTAAATGTATTGAAAGCAATCACTGACTCAAAGTATTCACTAAAGTGAAGTGAGGGCAGCTCCTTCCAACTCCACCGTTTCACTCACTTGATGACTTATACTTCCCTGAAAAAGGACAATCCTGCATTTTGGGTAGAAAACACAGTTTTACCTAAAGACTTCAGATCTCAACAAAACTCTGAGATTCCTTTCCTTGCAGTTCTTTGTCAAAGCGATGGAGTGGCTCTTGCCAATTCAAAAGAAAAATCCACTTTTTTTTCTGAGAGATTTTCAACTTGTTCTGAAATAAGAAAATAAGTTGAGTCATTATTTCATCAAAGAAGATGATAGAACAAGTGAGAGCGTGTGTGTAAATACATGTATATATTTCTAGGAGTGCTATTGAAATGTGTTATAATAAATTTAATCCCTATTTCTACTAATAGCTTTGCTTTCAATTCATATTCCACTTCTACACTTTGGAAGTGAGCGTGTCTTAGCGGATGGCAGGCTGGTCTCAGAAACAGATTGACTGATTCAAAATCAACCCGTCCTAACACACTGTGCTATCTGTCTCTGTGACCCTGGCTTGGTACACCACTGAATCACAGTGCTTTTGAGTTTTCTTAAAGCCTCTTTTGGTTGTAAATAAAATGCCAGCCTGCATTGGCAGGGGGAGTTTCCTCTCCAGGAGCATTCTTGCTAACAATACAAGCACAGACCTAGTGGATATCCCTTTTAAAAATACTATGAGCTACACTGTTTTATTTTTGCAGGGAACAAGCATCGAGCACATAGAAATCGTTTTCAGTCTCTCTGTTTTCAACCTTATAATACACATTTTAGCAACAGGTATTTATTTGGTGAAGCACAAGGATGTGTCCAGTTTTCCAACCATCTGAGTAATTGTTAAGGCTTAGGTTAACAACCAGAAAGTGTATATGAACCCCTTTAATTAAATCACTTGTTTTTTGTTTTTTTTTGAAATTTCTTTCTTTCATCCCTAGCTTTTAGTTGTTCATTTTCCTGACGTATAAAACCCATATAGTCTCTTTTCGATGTGTGCTTTGGCAAATTGTCCTCACTCTACCGACATTACTTTGGATTTAGTCTTTTTAGTTTTTTGTGAATATGCTGTTTTGCCAAATGGATGAGATAGGAAATATTTTGCTTTTTGTCAAATCCCTGTCTTGTTGCCTGTAACTAGGATAGTGCCTGGCACATGGTAGAAACTTAATAAATATTTAAGGAGTGAATGAATGAATGCATGAATACACACTTAATTTTGAATATATCTGAAATTTAACCTTCATTAAATTTTCACTTTCAGGCATAGCCCCGCCATTTATACTCTTGGAAAATAAACACCTTATTCAATCACACTGAAATCATGGCATCCCAACAAGTTTATTTCATTTCACAAAGAATAGAAAATTTTGTTGCTGTAAGCATTATTTGCATTGGACTCCTTTACATGTATTCAAAATAATTGATGAGAACAGTCATTTTGTAGTGGAAAAAAACCCATATCATGAAAATGATGGATTATGTCATGTCTCCCACATAGACAACCTCATCAAATCAAGAAGGCTTTGGACAATGTGATTCTCCTATTAACCACCCACTACTTGTTCTTCTTGATTTAGGGCATATATCATCTTTAACAAGAAACACTTAAAATGTGCTGTTTAGTTTTTGCAGTAGTGTTAAAGTACTATCCTTTACAGCCTTAGCAGTAAACACAGGGTGCCTATGCAGGTGTGGCTTAAATCTTTGGAGTTTTTTGTAAATGCTTTGTGAAAGTAGTAGAACCCCGAACTTCATTTGGGGAGCAGGGCAACCTTTTACTATTTAGCAGTTGGTTTTCTCCGCCTTCCAATGTGACTATTCCATTTTGTTGCTCAGACTTTGAGGCGATACATAGAAGATCTCTTGTAGTAGTGATTTCATAGCCTTCAGATTAGGAGGTGGTTATTTTTTTTTTTTACTCTTTACTTTGACCAACTTTATCTAAACACAGTAGGATGTCAGAAATCTTGAAACTGGAGTTCAAGCCCTATCCCTATATGACTTTGCAAGGCTTTTAGGTTCTCTGGGCCTCAGTTTACTAATCTGTAAAACTAGAGAGTTGGTCTCCCATCCAACTGGACATTTGTTGAGTCTATGACTTGACTATAAATTATTTTGTTGCATTATTAGAGTTTTACAGGTATGAAATTTGGGGAGAATGGATTCCTTACTCTAATAGGATTCCAACGAGATAATCTGACAGTTTCTCATATCAAAGGATGAATGTAACAGAATTTCTACTTTCTATAACAGTAGTAGGGGATATGGGACTGTGAGTTCCACCAGAACAAGAATTGTCTTTTTACTTTCTTTGTATCCCCATCACTTAGCTGAGTGCCTGGCAAACAGTAGGTGCTTAATAAGTATTAACTAACATTAAGAAAGCTTTAATCCTCCCCCTAAGATGCCATATGGTTTTTCAAAAAGGTGAAATGTATATAATATTACCTGACAGTATTAGGGAAAATTTCACTGTAAAAAATTTCACAACTCAATTCAATCAATATTTATTAAGCACCTAACATGTACAAATTATTTTTTTGTTCCTTAGGGAGCAACGTTTTCTCATCATTTTATCTTGCTTGGGAGATTATGTTTTCCTGGACAGTGCTTTAAAATATAAATTTTATATTTAGTACCTAATAATATAGGAAATGTAATATTTATACATATTTCAGTGAGGTTAATAAAAGCAGATTAGACCCTTATTTGTCATTCTCGAGTTCTTTTCTATTGAAAAGTTACCTGGTCATTTTGTTACCATAGGACCTCCTCAAAATCTTAGCAGAATATAGTCTCACTGATTGAAAAACTAACCAGTCATTGTTGCTAAGTGATCCAAGTTCCTCCAGGCAACCCTTCTCGTCAGTTTTGGTGTCTGACTGGAAAATATACAGATGAAAGGCAGAGCCCCTGAGTATTGACTGTCAGAGTACGTTCCCAAGGGACGCAGTTGGTGAGAAGTTTGCAGGATTCCAAAGGAGATAATAGTTGTCTCTATGCTTCAGAATATCCTGGAGGGGTGTGGGGTAAAGCTCATAGCTTGAATCTGCTGGGGAAGGAGGAGCACAATTTGAGTATGCAGAGAGGCAGGATTCATGTTCCTGGGCATGTATGTGCAAGTGAGGTGGGGGGAGGAGGAGCTGTGCTGTGAACAAAGGCCTTGCAGGATGATATGGTACAATGAGGCTAGTTTGGTTGACTGTTATATGAAGAAGACTTGGTAGTGAAGGAGGTAAGTGGGTTTAAGTTGGTGAGAGCCTTGAGTGGCAAACAGATATTTGAATTTTAACCTGAATCAATGCTTCAAGGTTTCTGGGAAATGGAGTAATAAATTACAAGAATATTTTAAGAATATTAATTGGATATTTTGTGCAGGATAAACTGATAGAAAGATGGGTGAGAAAAGGGGTGAGAATTGTATTCAGCTGATTAGACATGTATTAAATATTTCTGCAAGACTCTGAGCTCCAGTAGAGGAAAGCGAGAGTACTTGGGGAGTGACTCATAGAAGAAACACTTAGAATCTCCCCCAAGTGTTCATTCATTGGATATGGGGAGGGGCGGGCCGTGTCAGAGATGACTGCAGGCCAGACTGGAAGCGAACTACTCAGAAAAATAGGGAGGGAAGGAGGCCAAGCTAGCCAAGTGGAGGAGACGCCATGGGTGCTGTCTTGGACGGAACATAATCCTGTGAATCTTTGGGCATGCAGAACTCAAGTCCTCAACTAGCGGGCATTGTGCGTGGTTCTTTACCCTCAAAATGGTGGGCATTTTAAGAGGGGTGCCTTTCATTCGACAGGTTATCAAAATAATTCCTTGTATTTGTCTTCAATTTGAATGAAAAATGGCCTGTTTGTTGAAATGCATTTATCTTTTTTTTTTCATTTTTTTCCTTCCCTCACCTCCTCAAGTGCCCTATCTTTACAGCAAATCTATTGGAATTTTGTTTTTTATTTACTTCACCATCTCAGTCATTTTTCAGTTATGCTCAAGTCTTTGTGACCCCTCTTGGGTTTGTGTGCATGTGTGGTTGTTATTTTTTTGTAATAACACTAGAGTGCTTTGCCATTTCCTTCTCCAGATAAGGAGACTGAGGCAAACAAAGTTGAGTGACTTCTCCTGGGTCACACAGCTAGTAAGTATCTGAGGCTAGATTTGAACTTGGGAAGATCATGCTTCCTGATTTTATGTCTGGCACTCTTCCTACTTTACCACCCGGCTGTCCCTTTGTTCCCCATAGCATTTGGTAAAACATGTTTATTTTGAATGTATGTAAAAAGAGATGTTTCAGCAGAACTGAGCTGTTTATTTGTTAGGATCAGAGCTGTGGGGAAAATGTAGGGAAATCCATCCCCTAATGCAGCCTGGCAGCACCTTCTCTCAGGCTGACTTGAGCATGTAAGTCTCCCAAGTGAGACTGGGACCCAGTTCTTTCTGAGTGATCAAATAGTCTCATCTATACCACAGTGCCCTATGCACACTTTCGGAGGGATCATGGACAAATTTCAGTCTACATGGTATGTTCTTGGGGTCAATGTTCTTGGGGTCAAAGAAATTTCTTGGGGGCCATACTTATCTGGCCTTCTTACTGGCATCATTGCCTGACTATTTCAATGGCAAAAGTCTAAGAACTTTTATAGATTATCATTTATTAATAAGAACTTGGCCCCTATAAAGAAAACCTTAAATATATTAGTACTTGAGTAGGTTCTACATGCAGTGGATAGAGTGCAGGCTCTGAACTCTGGAAGACCTGAGTTCAAATGTAGACTTTCACACTTAACTAGCTGTGTGACCCTGAGCAAGTCATTTAACCTCCCAGATTCAGTTTGCTCATCTGTAAAATGAGGATCATAGCGATCCCTATTTCCTAGGATTGTTATAAACATCAGATGCAATAACATTTATAAAGGGCTTTTTAAACTTCAGAACAGTATATAAATAATTGTTTTTATCAATTATTATTAATTTCACACTCCACATGCAATCACCCAGAGTAGAGAGAATATGAAAACAGTTAAAATCAGAAGAATTTCAATTCAACTCAGCAAATATTGATCGGCACCTACAGTGCACCAGCATTTGGACTAGACTGGAAACACAAATACAAAAACAAAACTCGTTGCTTTTGATCATGCGTTCTTGGTGGGCTGGGGGAGAGGGCAAGGATATCAAATGTAAGAAGCAAAGTTTTAAAAGCATAAACCAGTTAAACATAATTTCAGAGGAGGTTAGGATCACAAAATTCGCAGTAGAAAATAAAAGGATGTGTTTAAATATTCTACAGTTATTGGGTAGAAAGGCAAAATTAAACACTCTTTTTACAAATTCTATGATTCCTGCTTTACCATGTTCATTTTCCCTGATAATTAATCAATATATACTAATGGATATGTTTCAACACCAAACAAACTGGGTATATTCCTCCAAACTCTCCCCTCCTTCTAATTGTGAAGCTTTTCGGGAAAGATGAGGCTACAGAATATAGTTTGCCTGAATCTCATTCCTACTGATTCCTCGAAGGGAAATAAATCAAAGCACCTGAAAATGACAATTAAGTTAGATAGTTCAACTGGGCTTTAAAGAGAAAGCAGACTCTATTGTGAATCGTCTTTAAAAACATTTTTTTTTTAACTTAGGATAACCCAATGAAGAGTGACTAATGTTTTGTTACTTAGAGCAAAAATATATTTGAGGCAACAAGTTGGTGCAGTGGATAGAGCACCAGTGCAGGAGTCAAGAGGACCTGAGTTCAAATCTCACCTCAGACACTTGACATTCACTATCTGTGTGACCTTGGGCAAGTCACTTAACCCCAGTTGCCTCATCCTGGGTCATATCCAGTCATCCTGATGAATATCTGGTCACTGGATCCAGATGGCTCTGGAGGAGAAGTGAGGCCAGTGACCTGCACAGCCCTCCCTCACTCAAAAGAAAGTCAAGTGCAAGTCATGTCATTGTTTCTCTGACGGCATGGTCTTCTTCAGCAACGAAGGACAAACACACACAAAATGTATTAAACTGATCATTTTAGAGAGTTTCCTGGACCAGTGATAGGCTAAGTGATTTGATTAAGGTCCCACAGTCAATAGACTCACAGTAGACAAAATTTGAATTTATATCTTCCTGATTCTAAGATAGTTGAAGACACTAGAATTTTTGCTTGTTTTCGAACTCTTCCAATGCCTTTAAAAATAAGATAAAACAAGTTGCAAATATCTCTGAAGTAGGCATTCTCAGTGTGGGAAAGACTCAAGGAAACCATTGTTTAACATCAACTGCTTGAACTTCAATCCAAAATGAATCACTCCCATTTGGGAATGACTGAAATACTCTCAGGCTTCTACTCCCAATCCACACAATGACAACAACACCAAAAGCAACATTCAGGAAGTAGACTAAACCTTTACTTACCTATTCATTCATTCATTCATTCATTCATTCATTCATTCATTCATTCGTTTATTTATTTTTTTATTGCTTTGGGTGATTGGCTGGCTTTAAACTGATTTCATAGACATCATTAATTCAGTACTTTTTGTGGACATGCCTTTGGCACATAGGATTTAGCCTTAACACCAGATAGTGTTGATGTCAAAAAAGAACCATGAAGAGATTTATTGATTAAAGTCTTTTGACAAATTTTAGGTCTGAATAGTCCCTCCACAGTCTAGATTATGACCCTGTCACGCATTCTCATAGGTATTGAGATGTATGTCCAAACAGGTAGAGGTGGTAGAGTAGATGAAACACTGAATGGAAAATAGCTGAGAAGCAGGGAAGTAGATCTGGGACAGAGTTAGAAGGGGTCAAGTCTCCCTCATCAGAAAACAAGTCTCCGGTGGGGGAAGTAGAGTCCCAGCTCAGAGGTAAAGGATGGAGTGTATCAGGCACGACAATAAGAGGGACTTGGTGTCATTTAACCTGGATCCAAGAACCAGCTCTATCGCTAGCTCTCTAAATAACACTGAACGCACTCTTATCTTCATCTGCAAAATGTAAGGGTGACCCTGTCATTTTTTTAATATGTGTGCATGTCTCTCACAGGTGTCTGTATTTAATATTGTTGCCGTCAAAGCATAGCTCTTTGTGCTGATTACAAATATGGATATGTGAAAACAGAGACTGGGTGTTTAGAATTAGAAAGCTAAACTTTTAAAAAGCCTAATATAGTTTTGAATATAGAAACATGGCATCATTCATTGATAGGGACCAGTTCTTGTGTTGTGGGCCTCAGCCTTTCATTTAAACCAACAGTGAGAGTCAATAGATTTTAGTTAAAAAAAAAAAAGTGTTGATTGGCCTTTCTTGTTACCAACACTGCCTGGTGCTAGCCCTTAATCTTCCATCGTGAGCAAGCAATAGGCATGTCCACCTACTGAATTAGAGATGTGCATGTCCCTGAAATCATTTTAAAGCCAGACAGTTGTTAATGGAAGATTTAACCTCCTTCTTTTGGAAAGGGAGAGAAAACATTTTCAAGGATGTATTTAATTTTTGTAGAAAGGAACCCAGATTTTGCTCTTTTGTCCAGTTTTCATGGCACTGGAATTAAAAAAAAAAGCAGTCTCTCAGTTCAGCTGTCCTGTGGTAAACAAAAGCAAGTGAGGGTGAGGCTCAGATGGGTACTTTGAAGAAAACAGCACTGTTGGCCTATTCAAGACATTGTCTTTAATAGAATCTCATTAATTCTAGGTGTATTGTATGAGCAATCTGATTTGGGAAAATTATGATTTACAGGTTACCCTTAAAGAAAACATTTTGCTTCCAAGTATATAAAGCAACTGGAGTCCAGGGTTTTGCTTTGTTTTTAAATATTGCCTAGCTGTTGCTTTTGGAGCCTGTCAGTGAGTAGCTAAGACGACTGTAATCAGCCTAAGTGACCATTGCATATGAGTTCTGTTTGGGGGAGTTGGTTATCTTAAGTCTTCTAAGCATTCCACTAAAATGTTATTTAAACTATTCATTTAGCAGACACTTTTCTCCAGATAATGCAAAATTAAACTATTTCAACCTCTGACCAACGTGTTACAAACTTTAAATTTTACAAATTCATCATATTTTATTTTTATATATTTTAAAAATACCTTTTTTATAAGGAAGCAAAAGAGAATTGTTCCTAAACATTCAAAAAAAATGATGATGCCTTAGGCAGCCAGGATTCTCAACCTTTTTGTGTCCTGACCTCATCAGAATAATTTTGGTAAAAGCCTGAAATAAAAGACAAAGGATAGTAAAGGATATTGCACATTATTTTGAAGTACCATTATCATTATTTGATACCACATTCATAGATGCTTTTGAATCATTATTAATCTCACTTAGGAAACTGCAGTATTGCTTAATTCATTTAGTACGGTGTTATCTACAAATAAGAACTTTGGAAAAGCCTCACTAGTTATAGAAGTGCTTCTCAACCACCTGGGATCTAGGAACTTGTTTTTGGTTAATATCTATCTACTCTCTCTCTCTGTCTCTCTCTGTCTCTCTCTGTCTCTCTTTCTCTCCATTCATATCACATATCACATATATACATACCCATAGGTATATACACAGATATGTCTATATGCATACATCATCTATATACACATATATATATATATCTGCATTAGATATATATAGATATACATGCATATATAGACTGTGTGTGTATATATGGAACATTGAATTATATATCTATACACTATTCTAATAAAATTATTTTACTTTGTAATCCTATGTATTTTATTTTATACATTTGGAAACATTATTCTGAGGAGTCCATAGGTTTCAGCAGACTACCTAGAGGTTGTACAGAAAAGAAGTCCCTGTCCTATTAGAATTCCTCATTCCATTTGGACTCTGCCCTGGACATCTAGAGGCAAATATCTTTGGTAAACATACACACACCTCCTGTCCTCTCCCCACATTGATAGTTGCCATTAGCTGGTCTTCAAGCAGTTATTTCTATTTGTGTTTCTTCCAGTGGATCGTTGATGGTTTTCATCTATTTATATGAGTCCCTTTGCTGGAGAAGAAGTGTTTTGCTCTCCTGAAGCAAATACTTTATAAAATAGTAAACAAATAATAAGCTCAATCTTATGTTGTCTATTCCTTTAAGTCAATGGTGTAACTGACCATAAAGATGCAGCCTTTTGCTTGATCTTGTCCACAGAAAATTGCCCATTCAGCTACGCAGCCCTTCATCGATGGTGTTCATAAATACATGTGCAGATTATTGTCACAAATAGTTTGAGGAGTCATATGGGGCATTTGCTGTTATTTTTCTTGGAATAGCCTTTTCAGTAATAATTGAATATTTGATATTTTTAAATTGCTATTTCCCCTCAAACATTCTGAATCTTTTCTGTTAACTATTTTATGATCAATAATTTTATCCTCTTAAATCTGTGTCATATCCACCATGGAATTTTTCTGTGTCTCCTTGGACCAGTCCAAGAACTGTTCTTTTCTCTTTCTTATATTTTGACTTCTTAACAGAGCTTGTAATGTGGAGTCCAAAGGCAATAGCTTTGCTGTAATTGAAGAAAAATGTTAGAGAAATCTTGATAATTTTTTTCATTTTCTTTGTCTCGTCAATATCCTTATACTTTTATGCTTCAATGCCTCTGAATAATCTGGTTTAGCTGTCATTTTTACTCTGCTTTCTTTTAAACTTCCTCTTTCTTCTACCAATTCTTACTGTTTAATGAAATGAAACTACCCATAATTTCCTAGCATCCTAGTCAGTAAGATTTTACAAGAAAAGCATCTATTCTACTCTGGTATTCTCTTGACTGCCATATCTTTTAGTTTGCCAAGATGGTCAGTTACTTGTAGTCTGAAGTGGTTTCTCGATTTTTGTTCTCCTCATTTTGGTGACTGATTTACTACACCCCTTAAAATTTCTTAGGAAACGGGGGTAGTCTGTGTCAAAGCCTAATCTTTTGTACATTTCTTATTTTTTTCACAGTTTCCAACTCATCTGAGCATGTCAGGTGAGAGTTGCTTCAATACTGCAACTGGTTCATCTAATTTTTATTATTCATGTGATTTTTTAAATTCTAATTCAATATTGATTTAGGTGTATGCCCCAAGAAGCTGATGGTCTGACAGTATAAACTGATTCAGAAATGAATTTCCAATTTCTTCCCATCAGGATATATTCAGGTTAATTTTTAAAATGATACTATTTAAGGTTTGCCATGTCTGATGTCTCTGGATTCTCTCCTTGAATAAATATAATGAATATTATATTTGACTGGAAATGCCTTTTAGTCCCTATTCAGATATATTTTCACTATCTTCTCCAATGGTTACCTTTTCATTGAATTCAATGAATATTAAAGTGTCTTAAATATTGAATATTAAACTGACTTAATTGGGAGTGTCTTACCAAATATTTCATAGAATTTCCCTTCATCATCTACAACAGAAGTTGGCATATAACTGCAGTTATTTTCATGGTAGTCTTTTTAAAAATGCTTGTCATGAACATTCCATTAATCATGTTCCTTGGTATTTCTACAAGCATGATAAAACCAACTCTACAACTCCCCATTTTGACTATTTGTTGTTGTGGCGGTGGTGGTTGTGTGTGGCGACTGTTGTAGCTATCCTCACACTAAGTATATCTCCTTTTGTTCCTTTAGTTTCATTTATGGTGACTTTATCAGAGTTGATATCTGGCTCAGCTCTTCTAGAGGTTCCCCCTGTCACTTTTCCCCAGATCTTTTAGAACAGAAAGGATTAAGTCTTTTATCATAGATAGAATAATGATATGATTCTGAACACTCTCTCTGCACTGCCTTTCTACCAGTATCTCTAGACAGGGAAAGAGAGGGCAGAGTAGATGGCCATTTTGCCTTTTTCTTTGTCTCGTGGATTGCCATAGAATTCATCACCAAGTGGTCATCCTGTGGAGGCTCATACTTAAAACTCTGCCCCTCATTGGATGGAAGACATAGTCCATTTCTAGGACTCCTTTTTGTCATGGTAGAATCTTGTAAAAGCTTGCATCATTCTGGAATAGCCTTTGGGAACTGGGGTCAGCTTCTTGCCCTGAGGAAAACTCTCAGCAGAGGGTTTGGTTGTTGCTACTGAGAGATACATATGAATACCTCTGAAGGCAATGCCATGTATCTTTGGCTTCTGTTCTGTGCATATTCATGTATTAAATCGTTAGCACGTAGGGTAAGGGTCCTTAATTTATTTATGCATTGTGGACACCACTCAGGCAGTCTGGTGAAACCTATGGACCCTCTCTCAGAATCATGTTTTTATTGTGTAAAATAAAATATAACCACAAAGGAATTCAATTATGTTGAAGTATAATGACCAAAATATTAGAAAAGCAAGTAGTCTGACTGGAAGAGCATGGAATTTTCTGATAAGATTTCTTAATATTGTTTTTCCCAATTTTGACTGTTATAGGTAATTGTAGGCTTTCCTTTCAGATGTTTCATGTTAATCCCCTACTCTTTCCTTAATACTTCCAACAATATGCTTAAAATACCAATTCATATACTGAAAGCATTTCATTTTATACAACTGGACTTGTTCAAGGTGGGTAGAATTTTTTTAAGATGGAAAGGGTGGGCATAAGGAAAGATCCTAGGAACTCATGTTAACTGTTTTTTGCACATGTGACTGAGGTCTCCCACTGGTGGTCACTTTCAACTGTGATCTCCCTGGACTGTAGGAAACTTCCCCTCCATTCATTCTGCCATAAATAAATATTCAGCACCTACCATGATTCCAAGCTGGGTGTTATGGATCCACGTTGAGGTTATTGCTGCCATAGATTTGTACGTTGTAACAATCCTCCTTTTACTAACAAATTGTCCTGGAGGATGTTGACTTGAAAGTCCTTTGCATTGAATACCCAGGAATAATACTCACTCTTGACAACAAAGTTACTGCATCAAGGACTGACAATGATTATAACAGTGATTCTTATCATCTTAGGCAGGTGAGCAGAGAATTCTTGTGCCAGGCATAATCCTCACTAGGAATTGCTTGAGGACTCTCTGAGACATCAGGGTCATGATTTTTAATTTTCAAGGGCAGTAGAAAAATAGCATCACACTGTATTACTGCAAATTCATCTTTTATAATGTGATTTGTATTATGACTCAATTGAGTGGATTAGCTGTATATTAGATTAAATATATGAGTGACTTTTTTTGATCATTTTGGATATGGATATCAGTCATGTTTTAAAACGTATTGTTTCTGGAATAGTAATAAAGAACTCCACCATTTTGCCCCTGACCCACAATTATGTTTGTTTTTTTTCTTAAAAGAAAAACTTCAGTGTAATGTGTCCATTAAAAAATCTATATTTGTCCTCTCTACCACCCACTTATATATAAGCATACAATATTCAAAAGCAATTCTAGTTCCTCCATCCTATATTGTTAATTAGTAAATGGGTTGACTTTGTTATGTAACAGCTATCTCTCCCATTTATAGAACTTTGTGTCTGCTCTTCTGCTCTCTCCCTGAGACACATTGATGGTCTTCCTTTTCTGGTTATCTCCTGACTTCCATGCCTGTCCTGCTGCCCCATCGTCCCTGAGCCCCAGTTTGGTTTCTTAGAAATCAAAGAAATAAAATGCTCCCCGAGAATGAGCCGATTAATGGTCTCCTGCCTTTAAGTCTGAGGAGGTATTTGTGAGTGCTGTGCATCATCAGCACTCCGACTAGGACGTTCCTAGGGCAGTCTTGCCTTAGAGAGCTTGCTTACAGATGAGCCACACTCTGGACATGCTCACTTAGCTCCCGGAGTTCTAGGCTTTCATTAAATCGAAGATCCCATTTACATAACTTAAAGCTTCCTGCTGAGAGACTTCCTTTGGGGCTGTTGGAAAGAGGGCTGAACCCTTAACTCAAATCCTGGCTTGGCTTCTTGCTACCTTTGGAACCTTTGATAAGTGACTCCCTTTCACTTGATTTATCTGCAAAATGACCGTTTATCTAGATCAGCTGGCATGAGCTCTTTTAACTCTCAGTTGATAATATTATACTAGGGCTTCAAATGATTTACTCCTAATAACTCACCCAAATAATGGGGTCCGAACATCCCCCTTTTCTCCAAAACAGCAAACTTCTTGTGGGTAGCAACATTCTTATTTTTTTTTTTTTTCCCCTAGTTCAGTGTCAGGCAACTAGTGGTCTCTTCATGTTTATTGATTAATTGAAAAAGAAATAACATTGTCATCCCATGATCATAAAAAACTGACGTTTATTTAGGACTTTAGTGCTCTCCAGACAATCAATTTCCCTCCAACCCTGTAAAATTACTACCAAAGTCACTTTCTCAGATAAAGAAACAAAGGTTTAGGAAAGTCTTAGTATCTTCTATCCCCACTCCCTCTAGACTCCTGGGTCCAAATCTTTTCACTACCTCAATCCACACTAGAGTGTTCTGATAATGGCTAATTACTCATTAAGTACTTAGTACCTCGTTATCAATGAATCAACAAGCTTTTGTTGAGGAAAACTGTGGGAGGTTTTGTTGGCTTTTCTTTTTTAAAGAGGGCATTAACTCCCTGGATTTCCCCTGGGGCCATCTCTGGGAACTCTGTCAACAACTCAATAAACATTTATTAAGCTCCTACTATGTGGACCTGGGGAGGCAAAGAAAGGCAGAAAAAGACTTTCCTCTCTAGGAATTTACAGCCTAATGGGCAGACACAACATAGGACCAACTATTGAGGAAGAAGCAGAAATATATACATGGGCACATATACATACATAGGTATATATTTGAGTATATGTGTATGTATGTGTGCATATATAATATATACATGTATGCACACACATATATACATTCATACATACATGCCCATACCTACATAATTAGACATAATCATAGGGCAAAGGCACTCAATTTAATGAGGAGACTTCTTGAAAAAGGTTTAGGTAAGAGGGAAGCCAGGAGACAGAGATAAGAAGGGAAAGTGTTCCAGCCAAGGTGGATAGTCAATGAAAATACCCAGGATCCGTAGATCTCATACCTTGTGAGAGGAAATGCTGGAAGGCCAGTATCACTAGATCAAAGAGTACCTTGTTGGGGAAGTGGGTGAGGGAGGGGGATGTAAAGTAGGAAAGGTCTTTAAGAGCCAAACAAAGCATTTTATGTTAGATCCTGGGGAGCATTTGAGGATTTATAGGAGCAGAGAGCAGTGAGAGACTTGGCTCGATTGTACCTTAGGAGGATCACTCTGGCAGCTGAATGGAACCAGCAAAGGTTTGGAATATTTGGTTATTGATGAGGACCTGCCCCAGGCTGGTTACAGGGTCAGAGGTAAGAAAGGGGGTGGGGTGACTATGAAAGGTCTTATGAAGGGAGAGTTAACAGGACTTCGAAGTGGTTATTTCTAGGGATTGCATAGCCAAGGAAAATCCTGATGTTTAAAACTTCTCTGCCCTCAGTCTTTTGTTACTAGTAGTATATTGGTTTAAAACTTATCATCTAGGGAAACCTTAGAGGTTAAAAAGAAATCACAAAAGTGCAGCTTGGGATGGGGGTGGATGAAGTGCTCAGGAGAAAAGGAACTGACTCACTTACTTTTGGTATAGTAGTAAACTCCTCAGTTGTCTTTTAAAATCATTGGGTATGGATGTTTTCCTTTCCCCTCCCCCACTGACTTCCTCCCCAACTGGCCATCAGCAGTGTGGTATCTTACAAAAGCCAAGACCTCAGCCATTGCCTGGATTTGATCAAAGAATCTATCTGTCACATGAAAAACACCTTGAAAACTTTAAGACCCTGTGGTCATACTGTAGTTGTCACTGCTGTTATAATTGGCCATGCCCAGACTCACATTGATATCCAAATTTCTCCTTTGATAATACTACAAGTAGGGGACCATGTGCATTCAGTGTCTGAGCTCTCCATGAAACAAATACACCTAAAGAAACCCAGCAGTTCATTGACTCCAGTGGTTATTGGAATTTGACCGGGTGGGTTAACTTTTCACTAGCACATGAATTTCAGAGCACATATCAAGGAACATTCCTATAAGGGTAGATAGGTCAGAGTAACGAGTGACCATATTTCAAGGTTTTAAGTGAAACACAGGATTGAGTATTGAAAAGACTTGCTTCTTCTTCCTCTCTTAGCCTAAAGTTTTTCAAGAATGTCTAGAAATGGTAGTGGCATCCATATGATAAATTTTCTTATTATTTCTGAAAATAATATTTATATTTATAGTCTATATGGTGATGTTTTTAATGTTAATCCTGTAATTAATGTTAATCCCGTTTTGTATTGTGTTTTAAAATATTAGCAAAACTTGACTGTCCTTTATGTCCCAAAATGTCCATTTCCATCTCAATAACTACTCCATTTTCAGTTTTTGTCAGTCGTCTATTTCTAATAAATATCTTAATTCTCATAAGTACCTAACAGATAAAAGAGGCTCAAGACTTGACCATATGGTTAATTACAATTATTGTTAATATTTTTATTAGAATAAATTTTATCTTAAATATGTAGAAAGGAACCATTTATTCTTAGAAAAGTAGAAGATATGAGCAAGGTGAAACATAATGTATTGTTTCATCTAACATTTTAAAAAATATTGAATAGAAGAATATTAGGTGTGGATTTAAGAGAGAATGTAAAGACCCAGCCATCATCATTTTACAGATGAGGAAACTGAGTCAGTCCAGAGAGGAGATGTAACTCACCTAAGGTTTTAGAGCTATAATTTGAACCCAGGACCTCTATATTCAGCCCCTACACTCTTTTCACTGTACTTTGCTGCTTGAATATGGATGGTGTAGTACAAGTTATTGTTTTCATGTAAACAAATTCCAGTTACTTAATTCACAATTGCTTTATCAATTTCTTGAGGACAGAGACTTTATTTCTTCTTTTTCACTTTTCTTAATATCCATGGTACTTGACACATAGGAGATATGTGCTTGTTGACTTGACTCTCTCCACTGTCTGCCCAGTCCAATGCTGCAACAGACACTAGCATTAGATACAATGGTTGGGCATGAAGCAGCAGCCTCTATCCCTACCTTGATTAGTGAGTGCCATGTATTGCAGGGGATACAAAAGACGATGACATTCCCTACTTTAAAGGAACTTGAGTTTTAATGGGAAGACAACCATTACATAGATAAGTATTTACAGAATAGCTGTAAGAAGATGAAATACAAAGCGGTGGAATTCCATATAGTTAGGGACTGTGAACACTTTAAACTTGGGAAATAAGGAAGATCTTCTTGTAGAAGGTCCTTTGACTGGGTCTGGAAGGAAGAGAGGGGCTCTCTGAGTGCACATGAGAAAAGCATGGTTTCCAGGCATGGGGATCAACCATTGCCAAAGTTGGCATGGCATTTGTGAGGAACAGAGAGGGCTAACTTGACTGGATTGCAGAGTTGGAAGCAGTGGCAGCATGCAATAAGACTGGGAAGATCAGTGGATGCCAACCTATATAGGATTTAAAAACTAAACAGAGGAATTTATATTTTATCCCATTGGAGCTGATTAAGTAGTGGGGTGACCTGCTCAGATTGTGCTAAAGAGAACTTACTTTAGCAAGAGCAGAGTGGAATAGAGAGTTGGGGAGGAGAGGGATGAGAGACTTGAGGCACAATGATGGATTAGGAGGCTCATGCAGTAATCCGGGTGAGAGATGATGAGGGTCTGGCTGTGTGCAGTGGAGAGTAAGGGTTAGATGGAATGAATGTCACAGAGGGAGAAATGGTGAGATATTGTCACTTGTAAGGGAGGAAGAGCAAAATCCAGGCAGATTACTGAACAACTGCAGGACCTTAGCCAGAAGGCAGCTAAGTTTTGGAATTGAGCTGTTTTCCCATATTATGGATAATTATATATTTATTACCTGTTACTTCTTTATGCTTGAGGTACATAGAAAACTTAAGTGACTTCCTGGGACAAGCATCGTAGACTCAGTTATTCAGCTTCTTCTGATTTGTAACTCCAATACCATCCAGAATGTCAGACTCTTTTAATAAATAGGTGGGTCTATGCATCTCTTTAATTTGTCTGAGTTTCCCTAGGTTCCCTTTCCATGAAGCCAAAGTTGAATTCCATAGTCAAAATTCCATCTAACATCCAAAGCAAAAGGAAGTCTTCCTCATAATACTAGTTGTAGAGAGAGGATTTCATGACTTACTTTGTAATGGGAGTAGTTCTTAATGCGCCTACTACGAAATTGTTTAACCACCTTCTACTGAAGCGATGCACTAGGGCAAGTGAAGTAGTTTGATAAAATGATTTGTAAATGCAAAAGAATACATTGATATCAATCAGATTACTTTATTGCTTTTATAAAATATGGACTTAACCTTAAAATATATTAAAAATGATCGTCAATTTTTAAATGAAGCATTTTGGAAGAGGAATGTGCTTATTAAATGAAAATCCATAGTAAATAAAAAGTCTAGATAAATCTACCAGAATCACAAATCAGGACCAAAGAAACTAGGCATTATTAGAATATGCCTTGTAGTGTTCTCCACAACTGTGTAGGATTAAAACCTACAGTGATTTAAGGTTGAGAGCAAATGCATATTGTAATGCATGCAAGAAGCATATGGAGTAAAGCCTAGTATGATTATTAATGAATAACAGAACTTGACTTGACCCTCTGCCCATATCCCTCTTCCTGAAGTCATTTATAGAGAACAGATAGCTGCTGGTCAATTTATTCTTAAACAGAGCCTGATTTTCCTGGATTGGTCTTTAGCGTGTGGTTTTTATAGTTGATGTTGGGTTGCTTTATTTCATTTATTTTTTACTGGTCATGAGCTTTTGATGCTTTTAGTTCATGTAGTAACTTGGGGAAGTGTCTCTTCAGAGTCTTTTCTCAGCAGGCTGTTTTCTTTGGTGCTGATGAACTGGTGACTTCTGGAAGACAGAAGTAGCCTCAGAGCTTGTGGAGAGAAATCTATAGTTGATTGTATCATAAATTGCTGTGGGAAGCTTTCCATGGCTTTGGGAGTCAATCTTGTGCATCTTTTCTTAGGGTTCCATTTCATATTCACTCTTCTCTGTCTCCTTGGCTTCCAAAGAATCTTTGTGATGGCTTCTTGAGAAGAAGAATCTTCAACAAAGCAATAATAACCATAAAATAATGCCATTCTTTCTGGTATAAAATATCTATATCCTTTTAGATATAGATCTACCTAGCTATATCTATATATCTACCCTTGATCTCTGGTCCTGGAGATTCCACTTTATTTAAAGACTAGGAATATGATAATGTTCCTTCTAAAAAGTGGTTAGAGACACTAGTTCAGTCTGCTGTCTTCCAAACAAGATGGTAGCCAAATTTATGATTTAAGCATTCTGCAGTCTGGTCTAAAGTCTTTCCAAAAGTGACTTCCATTTGATAAAACTATATTTAATAATATCTAGAGTAAAGAATTGGAATCTTCCTTAACAAAGTGAGGAGAGGGTAATTCATAGATTATCTTGATTCTCCAGTTTGGAGGCACATTGCAGTTAGGGAAAGGGCATTTAATAGACTAACAGCCATTTGAGTTTGGAGATCAATATTTCAAGCAGTCTTCTGGATTGTGCAATGTGAGTGGACAGTTGCTTAGCGTAAAGGATGGTTATTAGGGGAACCCTTCCACTAATCACAAATAATGACTACACTAGAAGGAGAATGCTTATGGGTGCCCTCTAGCCTGAGGATCTGAGATCAAAGAAATTCATCTCCAGTAGTTTATAATGAAGGTACTTAGCATGACTTGAAATATTCCCACACTTTTGCATTAGTTTACTAGGCCCTTGCAAAAGAATACATTAAATAATTTACATGAAAAAGCATCTAAATATCTTTTTTCATTACCTGGTATTATGTTATCAAGTATATTTTAAAGGTAACATGTTTTGTGAATACCAAGTAACATTACCTATTATTATCATTTTAATTGTACTTATGAAGAATAGGAAACTATCTGTTGTGTAATGTTGGGTTCTTCAAACCCAAAATACTTGATTTTTAGGAGTTTCCAAAATACAGAAGCTTTAAAAAATATTTTATTGCATCAGAATTAACATACATTTTGAGGTTATCTGACCAGAAAAATCATTTTCACCAAAGTTTGTGATGGCTATCTACTAACTGGAAAGTTAACTTGGAGGAATGTTTGTAAAAATATTTGTGTAAGAGTGACAATGATTCATGTTTATTTATAGGAAGGTCACAGTTACACAACCATATTTGATGATATTTGTCCATTCCTGGGGTAGGTAGACAATGACGATTCATCTTTAGAATTGATATGTGTTCATGTTAGTAAAGAAAAAGGACATTATTTGAGGGTTGAAGAAACAATGACAAAGTGATGAAAACAACCGGTGGAATTCATCTTTGGGGTAACTTTTGCGGGGAGGTTAGATCTACACAGTCATTCCACAAATAGTTTTGAAGTTCCTAGACCATATATATATTGATAACTATTTTCAGAGTACTCCATATATTTCTTTATAAGTCACTGAAAATAAATCCTCATGAACTCCAGTTTCAAATTCTTTGAGGCTTCCAATGATTTACCTTCTTATTACTGGAAGAGAAGCACTAGGACCTCCCAAAAAGAGGGTTGATATGAGAGTCAGAAGACCTGAGTTCGACACATATTGCTCTGTGATATGTACAGATTTCATGTTCATAGGCAAATCATTCAATCCCTGTGGGCTAGGCATAAATCTCATGTATGGAGGTGAGGGAATGCTGTTGTGCTTTAAGACAAAAATCTGGGAAGACTTGTATGAACTGATGCAAAGTGAAGTAATAGAACCAGGAGAACAATTCATACGGTAACAATATTGTAAATTGAAAATCAGCTGTGAGAGAAGTGGTTGACTGCCCTTCTCCAGACAGTGATAGAAGGACTCAGAGGGCCTTCTCCTTTCCTTTCCTTCCTTCTTCTTCCCCCCTCCTCTCTCTCTGTCTCTCTCTGTCTCTCTCTGTCTCTCTGTCTCTCTCTCTCTCTCTCTGTCTCTGTCTCTCTCTGTCTCTC
Source organism: Bettongia penicillata ogilbyi (assembly GCA_023548195.1). Lineage (NCBI taxonomy): Eukaryota > Metazoa > Chordata > Mammalia > Diprotodontia > Potoroidae > Bettongia > Bettongia penicillata. Next base: position 2,194,727 of record JAJHZJ010000575.1, on the reverse strand, counting down.
TGTCTCTCCCCCTTCTTCCCTCTCTCTCTTTTTTCCTTCCTTCCTTCCTTCCTTCCTTCCTTCCTTCCTTCCTTCCTTCCTTCCTTCCTTCCTTCCTTCCTTCCTTCCTTCCTTCTCCTATAGTGAGCCATAATATCAATAATAAGGTCAGCATTGGTAAAGGTAATTCCTACACAAATGAAATTATAGACCTTCTGAAGTATTCATGAGTCAAGAAAAGAATTTATAGCAAAAATTTCACCTATTACTTGTAAAGTTTCATGAAGTTATTCTGTGTAAAAACATTATTAAATTTGCCTTCTGTATTCCTTGATATCTAATTACATTACTTACTTAAAAATGAATATGCTGATTTTGGCAGGTGTAGGATAAAACCATGAGTATAATAAATGCATAATAAATTCTTGTTGATTTTGTTTCCATGAACCTTAACTTATAAGAAATGCTTCCGACTTATTTACTCTTCCCCCCAAAGGGAGATCTTTGGGGGTTGTGATTGTATAGTATTGCTTTCCAAGTTGATGATAGCAATGACAAGTGAGAGTCAATCAGAATATAGTAATTGCTGAGTAGGGCTCTGAAAATAGAAGAGAATGAGTCGACTGTGATCTCAGGCTCTCTGCCATTGCCAAAGACACACTGGATGGAGGCTAGCAACAATGCTGCATTTAGTGGTGCTTCCAGTGAACCAAGAAGGTTGCTGTCATAGCTTCTCCCCAAAGTTATCAGTTCATACTGAAATCTATCCCCTGAGGTGTGCAGGACATCAAAGCCCACTAACTCATAGTGTTTAAGGGACAGTCAAATAATGACAGACTTCCTTCATAATTAATTGGCTGTATTTATTGAATTTTCCAGAGTAATTATTTTTATTCTTATTCTATTTAATTAGAAATATGGACTTTACATATTTCTCTCATAGCAATTAATGTTTAATGTGGCATGTTTTAGGTGTTCTCCATCTTAGTAGCAATTGGAATTCCTATGATGTGGTCACCATGTGGTATTCATGTTACCTTTTGGCCTATGGCTGTAGGACTTATCACATGGTGACAAATGGATTTGGAATAATTGAAATGCAGAAATGGAGCAAGTATATTTATAGTTCTAGTTCTATATTTATTAAGTGCCTACTGTGCGCCGGATTCGGGTATACAAAGAAAAAAACGGAAACTTCCTCTGACATCAAGGAGCTTATATTCTATCAAAAGAATCAATAGGTTTACATATAGAATCCATATAAAGGAAATCAATACAAAAAATTGAACATGAGTATTTAGGGAGGGATAGAATGAGATGACTGAGAGGGAAGAGCAAATAGGGCTTCACATTTGCTTGACCTGTGTCTTAAAGGAAGAGAAGAATTCTCTGAGGGAGTAGTGAAGAGGGAACATATTTTAGGTGTATAGAATAGCCAGCAGGAAATTGGGAAATTGAATCTTGAGTCAGATTCAGGAAGATCCGCCTTCAAAACCTTGCTCTGACAAAATCATATAATTGGGGTGCCTATATTACATCAAAATACATCTTTTGGCAATTATGAAAGTCAGAAATTCTTAAAGTTCCATCAAATAGTGCAAGTAATAAGGGATTTATTAAAATAAAATGATGTTGAATTATTTTCATCTTCTTTTTCTTTGCCTCTCCTCTTGCCCCCACTCTCCAGAGAGGTAATGATTTACCAATTTATTATGCCATTCAAGTTAAGAAATTGGAGCTCTTTTACAATGGTATATTGAGTCAACCTCTCTCATTTTAAAGATGAGGAAATTTGCTTAGGGTCGTATGGCAGGGCTTTAGACTCTCAACACAACACCTTTCCTACTGGTTAAACCTCCTTTAATTCTTCATCCATTCTTTATGTTTAGCTTGCATGACCCCATTTCATTTGCCTTCTTGTGGATCTTATGTAGTCTTTCAACATCTCTTTGAAGACATGAGCAAAATGTTTAGCTGTTACCTTGTCAGTATATACTGTGGGGACTGGTAGTTCCCTTGTTTTGGGCACTATGCTTTCTCTAATAGTCTTTATCAATTTTCTTTTCTCTCTGAAAATTGTCATGACCCTAAGATTACTTTTTTTCTATTGCTCAGAATGTGAGCACATAACAAACAGCTTGTCTATTTAACCTCTGTATAATTGTCTCCACTGCTATAACTTTCTTAAATGGCAGTGACCCTACTTGGAAAGAGTGGAAATAACCAGCTGATTGACAGAAAATAGAAAAAAGTCCAGTAATTCAGTGGATAAGCTAAGAACTAAGTTAGGTTGTTCTCAGATGAACTATTAGAGCAACAATAGTGGGGACATCTGTGGAGTAAAATTTCAGTTCTGTTGGATAGTAACTGTTATTCTATGGTGGAAATCTGGCCTCTGACAGATACAAACTAGGAAAGAGTCAAAATGGCAAAATAATCAATTGAGGTCGCTGGCTGTGTTTCTGAAGAATTGTAAACACCTTTCGATGTTGTAAGATTAGGAACTCAGAACTTTCACTGAATAACGGAAGGCTCTTATTATGAGGAAGTGGAGGGAGAGACTGGCCAGATCTGGGGAGGGAAGTCTTACGTTTGAATGCTGATTCAGACACTTAATTGCTTTGCCAATCCAGGCAAGTAACTTGGAGTCCCATACCTCCATTTTATCATTTTTAAAATGGGGATAATAATTTTGTTGCTTTAGAGGGTGTTTGAGTGGATCAAACGACATAACAGGTAAAATACTATACAAACCTTAAGACATAATATAAAGGCTGGTTGTCATTATCATCATCATCATTAATTATCTATGCTGAGCTCAAGATCTGACGGTTCTTATTCAGTTGGAAAAGCTTCAGGGATGAGGACATTCTCCGTCTGCTTCCTAATAACCAGACTAGTTAAGTATGAATCAATTCATCAACACTAGGTTGGCAACTAGGGGGGTGGGGTGAATGGGTTTTTTTTGGCAACCCATAAAAATGAGGAGAAATCAAGTTTTATAGAGCATCTGTTGAGTTTGTTATGTCTGATGCCTTGTACATCAGCTAGTCAGATCTTTTTCTTCCATATGCCATTAGCAGACTACCAACTTAGACAGTAAATTGCTACAGCTCCAATAGCTTGATTTAGCAAATTTCACAAAATGAAAACTACACTCATCAATTCAAAAAATACAAACCCATTCCTGTAAAATGTCCTGTTTTTGACACAGCTGATCCATACAAATGTTCTCGTTTTTAGAGACATTGTAAAATATTCAAAATAAGACATTGACAAGAGTGACAACTCTTCTCACTAATTTGTTAAAATAAAACATTTTTCATAAAAAACATGTTATTGTAACAGTGGAATTTATAGTATTTTAAATGTATTAATCAATAAATATTTTAAATTTTATCAATTTTAGTTTAAAATAAAGTAAATGTTAATTGAAACAATCCACAGATGCAAAAGTTTGTGGGGGCCCTTAGCAAATTTTAAGAGTATAAAGGGATCCTGTGACACAGATGTTGGAGAACCACTGGCTTCGGGACCCTTCCTATCCAGTGGCTTCCCAAACCACCTTGTTTAGCTTTTAAAGAGCTTCTTTTGTTTTCCTCTACCTTTCTTTTCAACTCCCTCAGCATGCTGCAGTTCAGCCTAGTGACCTCTATGTTATGCCCACTAGATACTCCACCCCTTATCTCTGTATCTTTGCAGTGGCCATCCCCCACCCCTCCATGCCCCCACCCCCAGCCCCAAGATCTGGAATGTTCCCCATCCTCACCTCTGCCTTGTAGAATCCTTCTCCTCCTTCAAGATGTAACTTAAGAACTTTTTATGTATGGACCCTTTAAGCAGTCTTGGTGGTATCTTTTCAGAATAATATTTTAAAAGTGTGAAATAAAGTACAAAAGATTACAAAGGATGCTAATTGTATTAAATACAATTATCAATTTTTAAATAAAAGTCCTTGGGTCCAAGGTTAAAAAATTCTGGTCTACATAAAGCCTTTCTTGATCCCCCAAATGCTAGCACTCCTCACAAACTACCTTGGAATAGACAACTTTGTTCTTTTGATTATTTTCTGCTTATACTTCAATATGTCTTTGGCATCTTCCTCTCTACAATGTCAGCTCCCTGTGATTAGAGCTTGTTCCCTTTTCTGCATTTGGATTCTTAGGGCTTAGCACAGTCCCTGGAACAGAAAAGTTTCCTAATTAATATATATTGATTTATTTATTGATACTAACATATTCTACAACTGAGGCATACAGAGGTTGAGTGATTTGCCAAGACTCACAATTTATCTAAGACTGTATTTGAACTTAGGTCTTCCTGACCGCAGGCCCTGGGCTCTGTCCTTTGCATCACTTAGCTTTCTCACCAATTATCAAGTTGGGACTAGATAAGTAACATGGATATCTGTGTCAACAATTCTCGGTCATCAGTATGTAGCATTCCACATTCAACACCTGTCTGTTGCTCTAGTTAGAACAAGGTTTCTTGGTCTGTAGATGGTCTATCAAGTTGTCAAAAGCAGGATCTGAAGAGAATGGTCTAATGTGATTCTTCTTTATGGCAGTTGTAACTCTTCTATAGTAATGCCTCATGAAATAATCCCTCCCCATAGATCATTATTGAATTCCAAATATGTTACTTATAGTATAGTGTGGGTGATGCAGTGGATATGAGTAGAAGACCACTGTACCTGGAGTTGGGAAGACCCGAGTTCAAATTTGAATTTAGATACTTATTAGTTGTGTGTCCCTGGGTAAATTACTTAACTATTGTTGACGTCAATTTCTTCATGTTAAATGAAGTGTAATAACGCTTTCCTCCCTATCACTTGACTCCTAGTTTTGGTCAAGTTGTTTAATAGACCTCAGTTTCCAAATCTGTAGAAAGTGGAACTTGGACTAGGCCAGAGATTAAAAAAAATCTTTTTATTTATTTTGTAAAATATTTCTCAATTAAATGTACCAAATTTTAGGGATTATTTTTAAACATTTTGAGTTCAATTTTTTCCCTCTCTCACTTTCTTGAGAAGGCAAGCAATTTGATATTGATTATACCTGTAAAGTCATGCAATACATTTTCCATATAGCCATGTTGCAAAAGAAAACACAAACAAAATAAAAAAATAATGAAAGCTAAAATAATTGCTTTAATCTGCATTCGGAGTTCATCAGTTCTCTCTTTGGAGGTTATAGCCTTTTTTCATCACTGCTCCTTGAAAATTGTCTTGAATCATATTAATTAGAGCAATTCTTTAATAGTTGATCATCCTTACAATATGACTATTATTGTGTACAATGTTCTCCTGGTGCTGCTTACTTCACTTTGAATGAGTTAATAGAGGTCTTTCCATGTTTTTCTGAAGTTCGCCTTTTTCTTATGGTTCATTAGTGTTCCATCACAATCATATACCGCAACTTGTTCAGTCATTTCTCAATTGATGGGCATCCCTTCAATTTCCAATTCTTTACCACCACAAAATTGCTGATATATATATATATATATACACACACACATATACATACACACACACATACATACATATTCCTTTTTTCTTTGACATCTTTGGGATACATTAGGTCAGAGATTCTTAACCTGAAATCCTTAAGGAACCTAGGAACTAGGATGGGAAAAATCTGTATTTTTACTAACTTCTAACTGAACTAGAGCATTTTATTTAATTATTTGAATGTGTAATTCTGAGCAGGGGCCCAGAGATCTGACAAGATTTCCCCAAGGGGACCAGCCATGTCACAGTGATGGTGAAGAAGCCCATTCTCATACGACAGAGTTTTTATGAACACGAGAAGATGGAGGCTAGCAAATCCCAACTCTTTGATTTTGTTGTTATTGTCTTTAGATGAATAAAATCAGTTATGTAGTGGAATCCCATTCCATTGATGTCAAGATATAGTTTTTACCCTTTCCAAGTTCCTGGACTCTCTGAAATCCCTCTGTAAAGCCATCCATAAAAGGTCAGGACTGCTACAGGGCTCAGTCCCATCTCAGTTGATCTTCCGGTGCTTTAGATCTTAGCCATGGCAGAGTAACAAGCTAGCAAGTTAATGATTAGATAATGACCTGTGTTCTTCTGCAAACTAATAGTGAGCTGAGTATTTCTGAAGGCTGAAGTGAACCTTTCTGGACCTGGGTTCTCTTCTCAATTAGGGAATCATTGCTTCAGGGCATTGAATGAGACATTAGTCTTGGTGGTGGTGGTGGGAGTCACTGGAGTCTCCATCAATGCCCGATTTACTAACACAAAGAGGTTTATGCATTTGTAGTCTCTGGCTCAGACTCTGTTAAACTGCAGAACTGCCAGAAGGCCAAATCAAAAAGCAGACCAAGGTGGTACATCAGGTACTCTTATCCTGTTGGAAGGATGAATTTCTCAGTGTGGACGTCTCAGTAGAGGTGGGTTTGTTTATTTGATTTCAGGGAAGTTAACGGTCTTTTGCCCTGCTTTCATAAAGTCATTTTTACCCTATGTGCAGCTGCCTAATTAGAAGGCATACACTACCATCTCAAGGCCAGCATACTTAAGTGAACAACATGATGATGGTGCAATAATTGGAGAAACAGCAGAAGAAATTAATACTGCTATGTGATCAATGATCACAGGCCTGGAACTTTTGCACTGTCTTCTTAGTCATGGAGAATATCCTGAGAATTCTCCCAGCAGAGGGGATCATTCTTTCCTTTGACGTTTTATTTTTGCTCAGATTTGAGAATTTTTGATCTTTCTTTGGTACTTTCATAGTCTAATCTGCATTGTCTTATAAATCGGTTTTCTACATGTCTCATTCCCAACTATAGTACTCTAAGTGCCTTTCATTGCACATAAGAAGGGTATATGGCAATCATCTGACTCATTGTTTTCTTTTCTCCACTAGGGGAGAAGGGAAATGATCTGGGGGTGGGGGTGGAGGAGAATGTGGCTAACAAGATAGTGGAGGTGCTGGATTCAGGGAAGAGCAGGCCTGGGGTTACAATTTGGCTTCACTGGGAAGGAAGGAGATGGAATAGTACCTGAGTAGAGCAGAAAGGCAACAGAAAGGTTTGGTTAAGAAAGGGACTGGTGAGATTTTAGGATGTCTGTAATCAAATGGGTAAGAGACAGTGGAAATGGAATGGTCATTGTATGAGAGTGAGGTTTTAGAATGGTTGGGAAAGAGATGTTGAAAGTAGATACATCAATTAGCTTATGCCAAAAATGGAAGCTTCTTTTGCTCTGAAAATGGAGGAAAGGATGAGAAAATGGGTGATAATACTAAGGAAAGAATGGTGAAAAAAGGACAGAGAGTGGATTTATGATTTCAGAAACAGAGGGACTTTCTCCTGCAAAAATAAGACAGTATCTTCTCTGAAGGGCACTGGAAAGCTGTGGAGCGTACCCAGGGTCTCACAGGCAGCATACCAGAGGTTGGACTCGAATCCAAGGTTTCTTAGTTCTCTCTCTATTCCACTCCAAAATCAATACAACATAATTTGGGAGAGGCAGAGTTCTATGAAGGGTATTTGTTTTAGAAAACAATAATAACCAAAACACCAAAAGGGTCGATACACTCAAGCTCCCAAGAAGCTATTAAATAGGATTTGCACCCAAATATTCTGAAACTTAATCCAGTATGCTTCTAGGGAACATCTTGTATCGAACCTGAGTGACATTCATATGGCTTTTCACACTATAGGTGCTACATAAATATCGTCTGAGTTGAATTGTATCCAGGATGGATTCCCAAATAGCTACATTGTCATATTTCATCTTAGGAGAGAAAATTGTTATATGTTGATTTGTATGTTGTCATGAAATTTAGTTTCACTCATGACACTTATTTATGGTGCCCCAAATGGGGTGGTTTTTACTACTTTGCAAGCTTATCTCAGTGTTTTATTGGATTATCCAGTTGGAGCAGGAGGGCATCCTCTAGCCCTGCCTCACCCAATGGTACGTCAGATAATAGTTGGTTATCTCTTACCATACACGCCCTTATCTTTCTTCTAGCTTAACCTTCTGGCCTTCTTTGTCTCCTGTCTCTCTCTCCCTGTTCTTTCTCATCTCTCCATCTGCTTCTTCTTTTCCTTCCTTTCTCTCATTAATGCTTTAGACTGGTCAGTGGCTTCCACAGCCATTACTTAGCTCCTGTCGCTTCTCTGGAAGAAAGTGATTATTGATCCCTGTGCCAGAGCTGTCTTTCAAATCTGTGGGTGATGGTTTCCTATAAAATGTGGCAGTCGGGTGCCCTGTACTCTCAGTCTATGGAATTCAGCTCCTGATATTTCCAGTGGGTCACAGGTGGGGACAGGGATGGAATTTTAAAAATATTCATAAAGCAGGGGTTGTTCAACATAAAATGGACACTTCCCTCCCAGCTTCGGTATTGGCTCTTTTTATTCTTTTAAAATGACCATGATTTCCTTGGGGGGTGAATGGGTGCCCCCCGACCAATGCAACGTTCCCCGCATCTTTTTATGTCTTATTCTTGATGACCTGTGATTCCTTCCCTGCTCGACAAAAATGGGGACATCCCATGGTATCCACATTTCCAGGGTTGAAATTCCCTGAATTTAGCTAGGTTGGTCCTAAGACATATGATTTCTTGCCAGGCCCACACATAAAACCTTTTCAGCTTGGTAGGACTTGCTGACCCTTGTCCTCTATCAGCACTGCTTTTGAGAATTTAGAGACAAGTCCATGCCACACTAGAGCATTGGGGCTGGGCTTCAATTCTAGAAGAGAAATAGTTTATCAAGGTACATTTCGACATGCACCAGTATTTGTCTCAGCTATTAATTAAAAAAAAATAAACAACCAGTGAATGTTCCTGAAATAGAAGATGAAATTAATTCATCAAGTCCTTTAAAACAATACATTTCTGTAGTCCAAACATTTCTTGTGAATATTTCTATAACATGGACAATGAATGTATCAATATATCCAGATTGTGTCAATATAGAAAAAGAAGTGTGTGTGTGTGTGTGTGTGAGAGAGAGAGAGAGAGAGAGAGAGAGAGAGAGAGAGAGAGAGAGGAGAGAGAGAGAGGAGAGAGAAGAGAGAGAGTGAGAAGAGAGAGAGAGAGAGAGGAGAGACAGAAAGTGAGAAGAGAGAGTGACAGAGAGAGAGAGAGGAGAGAGAGAGTGAGAAGAGAGAGAGAGAGGAGAGAGAAAGAGAGGAGAGAGAGAGAAAGAGAGAGAGAGAGAGAGAGAGAGAGAGAGAGAGAGAGAGAGAGAGAGAGAGAGAGAGAGAGAGAGAGAGACTTTGTTGTTTTTACCTTTCTGACATTTAAATGACTCACTGAAAATGATGGCATAGTTAATTGGATCACAGACATGAGCCATCTAATATTGACTAAATTTATGTTTGGTTAAAAAATTGCTAATTTATCACAATCAAACTCCCAGGAAAGCAACATTTTCTCTTACTAGTATCTTTTCACCTTGGTCTTGGAGAATTTCTCTTCCCTCTGATTGGTGGAGAACAGCAAGATCAGCTAGTCAGAAAATAGTTTGAGGTTGCCCCACAGGAACTTTCCCTCTTTTCATCTCCTCAGCAGTCACTGGAAAAAGCACCAACTAAGTAAAAAAAAAAATTATTTCATCTCTCATTTCTCCCCTTTCTATTTTAAGTTTGATAGTCTAAATTTTGGTGGCCAAGAAATGGGTTTTGAATTTATAACATTTTTTCTGTTGAACTAAATGCTTCATATATCATGTGATCAGACTCATGTTTTCATGGAAACAGTTAATGATATTTCTGGGCTATATGTATACTGTAAAATTTCAGTTACCTAGAATACTCCTAAGCCACAATTACAAGTACCAAGAACTTTCCATGTTTTGACCTTTGGAAGAAGAGGTAAATCATACATAAACAATTTATTATCAGAGATATGACAGAAATCAACTAAATGAGGCAGGCATAAGGTCAGTTCCATCAGAGCCAAACCTCTCTACTTTAGGTAGCAAGGTCGTGCAAAAGAAAGAACTTCAGACCTGGAGTTGGAAAGATCTTAGTTCAAATCCGTCTTCAGATACTTCCTAGCTGTGTGACCCTGAGTAAGTCCCTTAACTTCTGTTTACCCTAGTTTCCTCAACTATAAAATAAGAATGATAATGGCATCTACTTGTAAAGTTGTGAGATCAACCAAAGTATATTTGTAAATCCCTTAGCCTGGTATATAGTAGGAACTGATATGAATGTTTATTCCCTCTTTGACATTGATAATGCTATCTCTCTATATACCAATAAGTGTTCATAATTATATGGAAATAATGTAATTTCTACAGTCATTGAGTGATTTAGTTATTTTCTCTGAGCTTGATTCTGTACAATGAAGGGCTTAATGAAATGATCCTTTAGGCCTCTTGTAGCTCTAAGCAGTGATCATAGACAGAAAGAGGGAGGGAGGGCAGAAGGGGGAAGCAGAGAGAGGGAGATTGATAGATAGACAGATAGATAGATAGAGACAGAGAGAGAGACAGAGAGACAGAGACAGAAAGACAGACAGAGACAGAGACAGACAGAGACAGAGAGAGACAGAGAGACAGAGAGGTGTCCACTTCCAAGGGGGAGTTCCTTGCCAGCAAAAACTTGGCCAATGTGGTTGTGAAGCTGTGATCCATCCCTTTCAGTCATCTTTGAAGGTTATGGCAGAAGTACTGCCGTTGGTCCCTTAGTAGCCAAGCGGGATTATATGCAGCTGACTTTGATTTGTTTAGAACCCAATTATAGAAGCCACAGGGCAGAGTCCATAAAGGCTTGACTTTCCTGTCAGGAAAGTTCTAGTCTTCCTTCTGTTATATCCTAGCTACATGACTGGGGAGAAATCACTTAGCCTTCCCATTCCCCAAGTCTGTAAGACTTTGAAAAAGTAGAATATTATGCACACATTTGACATACACACACACATATCTCACACACACACAGACACACACATATAATCTGGTAGACTTTCTTTTATTGTCATATCGTTTACTAAAGGATTTTGCTTTTGTGAATTATATTGATTTACCCACAACATCTGAGTCATGTTGCAGTTCTCCCAGGGACAGAGAGGCTTGTAGAAAGCCTGCCCTCTAAAGCATGGCATATTTATGAACTCTAAATAATAAACGTACCTTCTTTGGACATGCTATTCCAGTCCCATAAATAAACATATTGCAGTTTTTTTTTAAATAATGATAGTGTCAGCCTTGTGTTCTCTTCTATCAAGATCTTTCTTTTTGTCAAATTTTTGTTTGTTTGTTTCAGAAATACAACTTGGCCCCCATGGTAGTTCCCAATCAATGCAGCAATGAACTTGTCTAGGTCGGCATTTGACTGTATTTTATAAAATCATTCAGGTCATTCAAACAATTTAACATGTTCCTAAGGCAGTTGTTTAGTGCACTGACTGGCACAGAAGCTCTTGATAAATGGCTGTTGATTAATGATTGGCTGAATATGTAAGGTTTTTTTTTCCTAAATAGCATAAGCTTCCCCTCAAGTAGTTTACATTTTACTGGGGGAGGGACACGTAGAAGTGTAATGAACACTTCTATGTATAATGCAATGCAGGGAGTGGGGGGGGCAATCATCTCTATATTAAATGCTTTGGAATAGTTTGGAGAACTCATTTAGCTGGAGGAGGTGGCTGTAGATCAAGGATGGCTTTACTGACAAATGGAATCTAGTCACCGCAAGTTTCCTGAAGATTGGGAGGGGACAGGCATAGGGTAGGATGAGATCAGAGACTCAAAGTGTTTGTGAAGCTTAGCTCCATCTTTTTCAGTGGATTCAAAAGTGTGCAACAAAAGTACCACAGATAATAAATAGCAGATTTTGAATACAAATGGCACATTTGTCTGAGTCTTAAAGCTGAACTTTGAAGGACGAGAAAGATCTGAGAGGTATCAAGGAGAAGGCATTATGTTCTGAGTATGATGGATCCTCTAGAAAAAACAAGCAAATCCAAATCCAACTCCCCCCCCCAAAAAAAAACAAAACCCTCAAAAATTAAAGTAGAAAATAAAGTCATTATTGTCATCAATAATACCCTGCTTCAAAGATCTGCCATGTAACAGGTTAGAGCGTTCTCCATACACACAAAATGCAGTTTAGTAGATGGTTTTGTTATCAGCAAATTGGAACATCTTGTGATCAGCCTGGTAAAAGTCACAAATAGATTACAAAATTTCTCTTCATCTACACAATCCTTATAGAAAATTTTCTGAGTATTACTATCTTTTCCCACCCTTTACCATTTTCACATTCTACCTTATATCATACCTAAGGTATGATAGGATATAGGAGGTTCCTAATCCTCCATTAGTACTTTGAAAGTCCATAAATATCAGCAGTATTTCTTGTTGCATTCTCATATTAGCGCAGGGTCTTGTGCCACATAGAATATGTTTGATAAATGTTTGCTGATGTAAATGTTCCCAAAGGAACTAACTCTAAATATATTTAGATATATTTAGAGTGTTATGTTAGTTGAAGGTCAAGGTGGTCTCGTAATTTTCAGAATTACAGTTTTGTTCATTTCATGATTGAAGTTCCAGAGTAGCCAAGATGTCATTTAAACGTCAAGATAAGGAAAACTTCTTAGCTGCTGAAGTGATCCCCAAATGGAACGGGCAAACATGGAGAACAGTCTTACACTGAGCACTGTCTCAAAATGTAATTAGCCATTTTGGGAGGAGATGAGTTTTTTCCTCTAGAAGAGAAGGCTGGATGATCCCTTGTGGAGTATGATCTTGAGGGTAAGGGAGGAGCATAGTGCCTGACACACTGAAGGTGCTTCATGAGTGCTTTTGTTGGCTTGATTAAAGGGGATCTCGTTTAGGTCTGGGTTGGACCAGATAGTCTTGGAAATCTTTTTTAGCTTTAAGATTCTGTGATGATGTGAATAAAACAAAAAAATAAATTGAAACAGATCCATGCCTTTTCACAGACAGGGGGTTTCAGGAGAGCAATCGATGATTTACCTGTTGTCAGGCAAATGAAATTTTTACCAGCAAGCCAAAGCTGCCGAGTTAATAACTGGCAGCAGCCGGCAGCCTCCCCTCATTCGGACGTCTCACTCAGGTACATCATGTCGTCCAAATCAGATCCCCTCCTTAATATTTGATGCTTCTGTGATGGAATCGCTTTCTCCCTTGAGGATGACTTATGTTTTGCCAGACGTCCTGACAACACTGCAATTCTCCGTTTCCCCACATGACCTCAGCTTTTGCTCGACAAAATGCTGGCATAAAGGGTGCTTTTGTTTCTCTTTGGCCTGCCTGTGATATATTGACAAAGTGTCTGCGGGCTGAATGGAAGAGTTTTACAATATAGCGGAGAGCCGCGGGGAGGACGGCTGGACGTCTCACTTATGGTTTGGAAGGAAGTGCATTGGATAGGTCGGGAGAATGTACCATTGGTAAACACCCCCTTCCCTCCCGGATTCACGTGTCAGTACAGCAGGCTGGCTCCGGGAGCCTGCCCAGAGCCCAGCAGAGCAGAGCCGAGCTGAGGAGAGGGACAGCATCTGGAGAGGGAGCTGCGGGCTGAAAGCTTGCCTCTGCCGCCGTGATTTCCAGGCGCTGGTGTGCTTATATGGGAGCTGTTTTGAAAACTAACATGGTTTAATCCACTAACTGCATGTTGGGTAAATTCAAAACCCACATGCTCGTCCTCTTGCCGTGGAATAAGTCCCATCTGATGGACATTTTCTGTGCTTAGAGCATAGTAATGAACGTCTGACAGGCGCGACCTTTCATAAGACAACCCACACTATTGGCTTTCTGCCCAGAATAATGCTGCAACCCTATCTGTGATTGGTTCTCCCCTATCATGCATTGCTTCGCAAAGGGAAGCGACCCCTTTTTTAATAAATCTACGATGGCTGGCTGCAGTGGGCTGCACCGTAAGTATTCTGCGTGGAAGGAGGAGACAGACCCGAATGGTGGCTAGTCTAGGGTCACACGGCAAGGTGGTGAGACTGTGGGACATCGGTGAAGTGCTACTTGGTAAATGGTAACCTATCTCTTTTTTCTACAGGTTGGTACTAAGAAGTGCCTTTCCTGACGTCTCTGCTGCTTGGACCGCTTCTAGAGCAGCCTCTGCTTTTGCCTTGCTTGCTGCCAGCTAGACCGCGACGACAGCACCTCCACCCTCCGCCTCTAGCCCAGACACCCCCATTTCTACTTAGAATCAAGAGAAAGCCTCTAAGTATCTGGCGTTGCCTTAGGCTGCTTTAGGAGACAGACTGAGAGAGATTGAGAGAGAAGGAGACAGACAGAGAGAGAGAGAGAGAGAGGGAGATTGAGAAAAGTTTGCTGAAAAAAAAGTAAGATATCTTCTGCCAGAAAAATCAAGGAGGAAAACCAACCAACCAAACAAATAATTTCTCGATTGTTGCTCTAAAGCCGCTGCATCTGTCTATGCCAAACTAATCAATACCAATTGCACCACAGAACCCAATTGCAAATTCAGCTGGGAGGAGATTACCTTTCAGACAATTTGCTGAAAGCAGCTTGGAAATTCTGTGTCGAAGGGTCTGCCACGTTTTCATGTTGTGTTTTGGGCTCCAAATTGGCACTGAGAATGGGTTATTGAGAGCACAAGGCTAGTTCCTGGCCCCACTTTTAAACATTGATACACTTGTGAGTCTAGCATTCTCTTAAGTCCCAAACCTCTTTCGATGAACAGTTTCATGCTGTGAATTTCTAGTGGGATCTCTTTTCCTTGATATTGACAACACAGTTTTCCATGTACCTTTAAAGAGCAGGGATTGGGGACAGAGCATTTCAAGAGGTGGCATTTTCATCATTTCCAGTCTTAACAGTTTGGCTTTTTTTGGGGGGGAGGGCTCGGTTTGGCTTTGTTCGTTTGTTTCACTGAAAAAAACATTAACTACCTGTAAAATCTAAACATGGCTGTTAGTGTCACACCAATTCGGGACACCAAATGGCTCACACTGGAAGTGTGTAGAGAGTTCCAAAGGGGCACTTGCTCACGAGCAGACACGGAATGTAAATTTGCACATCCATCGAAAAGCTGCCAAGTTGAAAATGGACGAGTAATCGCCTGCTTTGATTCATTGAAAGTGAGTAAATATTCTATTATTTTAAGGGTAAGGTTTAATTGAAAGAAGCAAAGAAAACAGAAGGAAACCCCTCGATCTCAGAATGACCATGGTCCCTGTTCAGTAGTTTAGAGATGGGGGTTGGTTTTATTGTTGATTTTGTGTTTGTTGTCTATTCTGTGGGGAAGCAAATGATAGGATTGAAAATAGAGTCCTGCCTTATTTAGGGTATCTCTCCATCAGTCCTGGGACCTCTGATGATTATACAGAACAAAAATTCTAGGTTTATTTATTTTTCTTTTAGTTAAAGACAAGTGTGTAAACAGACTGTTTCATGCATGTGTCTATAAAGGAGCATACATGTGGATATGTTCATGGGTGTATTATATATACGTATAAAGATACATTGCGACATAGTCTACGTAAATATGGTGAAATTAAGCCTGAGGGAAAATGAACACACTCTATTTAAGTGATTCAGATGCTGCTTCTGTGCTTGGGAAAGTAGTTGGAGAATCATGGGTTTTTAGTCTCTACAGATGAAGGAAAACTATGGATAGATTATTGAAGCTTTCTGTATTGTGATATTTGGAATTTTTATATGTTCAAGTTTGTAATATTATAAGGACAGAGGCTAATCTGGTGGATATACCACCCCATAGAAAAGGTCATTAATGCCTAGCAAAGTTCTTACCTTATGCATGGCTAGTTTTAGGAGAAGCACAAACTTTCCTTGCTTTTCCTGTTGATACTCCATGAATCTTGTGAAGCATTGTGATCTTAATCATCAGAATTATTTTTTTCAATGTTCCTGAAATCCTGTTTGAGTTTTCTTAGCATTCTGTTTTATTTTTTAAATTCTGATGGTTTTTGATCTATAAGTCATCCGGAGGGCCCACGTTTCATGTAGCATCTTCTGTGAACACCACAATCTCCAAAGATTTACTCTGCAGTCCATTGGCAGATGAAGTTGGCGTCAGGTGCCTAGGTCAGGTGTCATGCTTAAAAGTGGGACTTTTTAAAGAAGGTCCAAATGGACTGATGGGACATGCAGTCTCAGGATGTTAAGAAGAGTTGGCTGCAGCTGAAAGGGGCTACTTTTTGACCCACTATTTTTCCATCATGTTAATAGCATTGAAGTTTAGTTAACTTTATAAAGCCTGTTAAAGAAATCTATGTGCCCTCTTAAAAAAAGTGAATTAGCTCTGTAAAAAGAGTCTGATCTGCAAAGTATTGTGGTTTGCTTACGAGGCCTCAGCTACAGTTTGGGGTCATGTCTGTTAAGCTTCAGAAACTAAACATTACTTTGGGTAGCCTATTTTTAAAATGTATATATATTTTCATGGATATTGCTTTAAAGCAGAGGATAGAGTGGGAAGCATGTGTGCACGTGTGTGTATGCGTATGTGTGCGCACATGTGCATGTGTGTGCATGTATATGAGCATGTGTGCGTGTGTGTGTGCGTGTGTGTGTGTTGGAAAGTAAGAAACAGAAACAAAATCATTTTAAAACATAAAGAAGAACCAAATGAGAAGCATTTCCTTAAGAATAACAGCCGGAACTTATGGGGCCTAGTATTTTTTTTCTTCCTTTTTTTCTTAGCCGGGGTAAAGGAGAGGCGACCATGTCTTTATGAGTACAACTCATTTGCCTTTATAATTTCACGTTGACTGTATGCAGGTGTAACCAGCAAAGGTACCCAGCAGATAGAGGTGAGGGGCTAATCCCCATGGCCAGGATCCACCTGTGCCCACAAGTCACCCCAGTTTGACCCAGTTCCTAGTGAGTCCTGCTTTTATCCTTGCAGACGGTTGAGGGTATACATGCTATTGCAAAATAAAGGACAGACTTCACCATGGCTTAGACATTAAGGGTTTTCACGGAAGAGCTGCCTGCACAGTCTTTGGGAACCACGTGAACCATTAAGATTCAGTGGCTTGTTTTCCCCATCCTTAAATATTTTTTCAGTTATTGTTTGCTCCTGCCCACAAAATGGCCTCTTTTTGAGAAAAGCCCCAGCATTCCACCATGGCATGTGGCACGGTGATAATCCTACCCAGTGTCACTGTCAAGGTGTTTTTCTGTTTTATTTTTCTGCTTTTTTTAGCTTCCAATTTCAATACTCGATGTTTTATTCACAAGGAACTGAGCGGAACGGTTTGTAACTGCACACTTTGTCCTTCCTCATTCTGTTTTCTTCCTAAAAAAAATAAGCAGCAATACAAAAAACCCAAAACAAAATAAACAGGCCTTTAATTTCTAAATAATTCTCCAAATATAGTAAAGCAGTTTGGCCAGATTTAGCAAAGCAGAGGATAGTACAATGAAGATTGTGTGAAATGTGGCTTGAAGTAGGGCAGTGTCCCCTTCATGATTCCTGTAACCCTCCGTTTCAAGGAAAGCTTTAAAAAATGCAGCACCGTAATGAAGCAAGCATATGTTCCATGATATCAAGTCACAAGAAAAGCTTTGCATGTTCCTTGATATCACATTCAATAGCCTACCTTCAAGATAGCAGTCCTCCATTGTTCAGCCTTGTGGCTACCACAGATTAAAAACAGATTTAAAAATCATTAGAGACAGTCTGGTATTCATGTTTGAATACCCTACCACTGGGCAGAGTTGTGGAGTTTCGCCAAGCCTCTCTCCCTCTTCCCTTCCCCCAAAATGGCTGGACCATTTGTACAAAGTCAAAATCTAAATGGTCGGAATTTTACAAACTTTTGCAATATGCTGACTTATTCAATAAAGGGTGTCCTAGGTACTGCCGAAAGCCGTGGGCCAGCCTTATGCTCAGCTCTTGAGCATGAGATGGATGTAGTCTGTGTAATCGGCTATTTTTAGAATGCTCGGAAGGCAAACGAAATACTTTGTGAGAGGACCCTGTGAAATGGTAGTACCCTTCAGCTGTGCTGTCTCTGACTTTGGCTGTGTTCCCAGGTGTCTTATACCCGAGTTTCTCATTGGGAGGAGAGAATGCATTTCATTGAAAAAGAGGAGAAAAGCTCAGAAAGCTGTTCATTTATTTTCATGAAAACAACAGGCACATTTCTCTATCTTTAACCTGAGCAAAATTGGGCAAGAATTTTGATCTGTTTATGGTAAATTCTCATTAACTGAAAAGAATTTATTCACTTAGATCGGACTTGCTACTTTCTAATTTATCAGTCTCATGTTAAAAGTGGAGGTGGGGAAAAATGGAGAAATGTGTGAACATACAGAAACTGATAAAATGAGAGTCTGAAACAACCAGGCCCAAACTATAACATCATTACCAAATACAGTATGGAGAAAATGGTGCTTTTTAATAAGGCTTTTTCCCCCTTTAAATCATTTTGCTTTGACAATCAATGTTTTCATGTGTTTTCATCTCAGGCTGACTGCTCTAAGTCTATTCCTTGCAAGCTGTATCTTGAGACTATTAAGTATCTCATAGTCTCAGTGGTTTTGAAAATCTGTTTTACATTGTGATGGAAGGAGGCTTTCTTATTGTTCCTGAAGGAGACACTGATAAATGGGGAGGGGAGAGATCCTCTCACTGCATGTTGTCATCAAAAGTCACGACTTTAGAAAGGAGGGATTTAGGGGCTGATGACAGGTCCCTCAGCAACCTTACCTTCCCCCATCCAGTAGCACCCGATGACGAATTTTAGTTCATCCGATGGGGATACTCAAAGGATCAGTTTTAGCTTAAAGAGAAGTCTTTGATGTCCTTGAAAGATTAGTTTTTAAACTTTGAAATGAGTCATTTCAGTGTGGTCAGCAAAACATGGATCTTTTCTATTTCAGTTTAGTGACAGTTTATTTTACTTTATTTCTGTTTCATTTTTAATTGCTTTGTTTACACAAGCCATTTGGCTTCAGGTGGGGGGTGTTTTCTACATTTCTTCACGGTAAAACTGAGATTGATTTTCAAGTTATCAGGCCCAAATGTGTTCCTCTACCCATTCAGCCACTCAGCCAGGAGTGTGGAGGTGCTGGATTCTGCAAATCTCCTTGTCAGCCAGTCAGCAAGCATTTATAAGGCGCTTGCTTTGTGCCAGGCATTGTGCCAAGCATTGGGCAGGCATTGAAGGTAGCGGCAGAAAGTAACTGCCTTGATCACAGTAGAGTGAGGGTCATCACCATCATCTTAGCCAGTGTTCACACTGTATTGTAAGGTTCATAGAGCGCTTTAGAGATATGAATGCCTTTTATTAATAGAACTTCTCTAGAAGGTAGTTGTTGCTCTTTTTCCTATTTTACAGATAAGGAAACTGAGACAGGTAGAGTTTAGGTGCCTTTCCCAAGGTCTCTCAGTTAGTAAGTAACTGAGGGAAGATTTGAACTCGTGTCCTTTTCTCTGGGTCCAGTGGTCTAACCACTTGCCACCTCATTGTCTCTCGTCATGCAGGTGGACCCTCTCAGTTCCTTCTCATTCCTTCCTTCCATCTTCCTTCCTTCTCTCTTCCTTCCTTCTCATTCCTTCAATGAGGCAGCAGGTGGCACAGTAGATAATAGAGTGCTGGGCATGGAGGCAGGAGGACCTGAGACCAGTCCTTCCAGCTTCCAACACTTAGTAGCTGTGTGACCTTAGAAGAGTCATTTAACCTCTGTCTGTTTCAGTTTCCTCATCTGCTAAGTCTTGTTATTTTCCCTTTCCTATAGGATTGTGAAGATCACATGAGGTAATATATAGAAAGTACTTTGCCACCCTCAGAGCATTATTGTTATTAATTGTATGTAATATAAAAATAGCCCCCCTTGTCAGTCAGTTAGCAAGCATTTATTAACCACCTACTGTGTGTCAGATTTTGTGCTAAGAATAGCAAATGACAGATTCTGCCCTTGAGGAGCTCACAATCTAATAGGGGTGGTAAGGTGTCCACAACTATGTACAAAGTAGCTATAAATAGACTACATAGGAAAGAATCAACAGAGGGAAGACATTATTATTAAGGGGCAATCAAGAAAGGCTTCCTGTAGAAAGTCAGGGAAGCTGGGACAAAAATGAGAAAGGAGCGCATTCCAGGGATGGGGGACAGTCCGAGCAAATGCCTGGATTCTGGAGAGGGAGAGTCTCATTCAAAGTACAGCAAGAAGCAGTGTCCTTGGACTGAAGAATATTTGCTAGGGAATAAGTCAGCAGGGCGCTATTCTATGGGGCTTTATGTAATGGAGAGATCCCGAAGCCTGCCTTTAGTTAAGTCAAATCTGTAGAATGACATAGGATCAAATCACAAAAAGTCATTTGGAGTGTTGAATGTTTTGCACTTTTCCTGTCTTTCCCCCAAAATCCTATTTTCTTTTTTACTTCATAAAGAATTTAAATTGTTAGGTGGCACATACTGGGCCTCTGATCAAGAAGACCTGAGATTAAATCCAGCCTTGCTAGCTGTGCAACCCTGAGCAAGTCACTTAACCTGTATTTGCCTCAGTTTCCTTATCTGTAATTATAATAGTACCTGCCTCACTAGGTGTTGTGAGTATCAGTGAGATAATTATAAATGCTCAGCGCAGTGCCCAGCTCCTGCTAAGTCCACTCTATGCATTGGAACTCCTATTATTATAATATCACCCTTAACATCTTTAGTACATCATTTCAATATTTTCTAAAATAATGCAGTTGTTTTCTGCTAATTCAGGGACAAAACTTTCAAATAAGGTTCTTAAATGAGCTTGGTCTTGCTTTATAAATGTTGTATGTTCTGCAGATCTAGTTTCTTAGAAAAAATAATTAAAACATACCTTCGTTAAAATTATTTATGAACTCATCACCTCCTTTGCCCTCAACCAATTCATTCTCTTAACTTCGCTATTGACCGTGATGGCATCACCATTTCCCCTGTAACTTGATTCAAAATATTGGTACTACCTTTGACTCATCCCTCTCTCTCAACTACTTCATTCAATCTCTTGCCACATCTAATGTTTTCCTTGCATAGTAACTCTTGCCTCTCATTTCCATTACCACTCTTCTCTTTCAGTTCCTTTGCAATTCATTGTCTTCCTATCTCCAACCTATGCTTTCTTCACTGAATTGCTAAGGTTACCTTCCTCCAATGTACAACTTCTGTGTTCAAGATCCTTTGCTGGTTCCCCATGGCTTTGATAAAATAGATACTTATCATCAGGGCCTTAAACAATTCTAACCCACCTCTTTGCCTTATTTTATTGTCTGCCTCTTCAGACACTACGTTTCCATCAAACAGTTTCTGATCATTTCCTGCCTCTGTTAACATATGTGCTGAGCTGCCATGACTGAAATTTACTCTGTCTTACATCTTTTCTTGTTGTGAACCTTCCTTCTTTAACTGTTACACTGTGCTAACCATAGAGCTGGTCAACTTGTTCCCAAATTTAGACTCTCTCTCTCTCCAAACACATCTTTTCTGTCCCAAATACAGATTTGCTCTAGTTAGCTAACTGGATAGGCTAGTGTTGATTTAGTCTTTGTATCCAGGCTCTCAAGGTCTTCATCAATTTTGAAGTTGAAAAGACTTGAAGAGTCATTTATGGTACCTTCCTTATTTAACTGATGGGGAGAGTGAGGTTCAAAGAGGCAATGTCATTTTCCCAGCTCACTCAAAGCCAGATCTTTGGATTGTAAACCTTTCCATTACATTTATAATTAAGTTAATTCTTTAGTTGTGATAGGTCACTTAAGACCCTAGTCTAAATTTGCATCTTCCTTATGTAGGAAGACAACATCACCATCTTGGGACTCTCTGATGACATCCAGGAAAAGTTTCAAGCTACATTTACAGGGTCTGATCTAAAACAACCACACTGCATACACAACAAAAACCACAGGGATTATGCTCAGTCGTTGCCACAGATATTCAAGAAATTATAAGGAAGAACTTTGGGCCAACAAGTAGAAGTATCCAGGATTCTGGTTTTGGGCAAGCTAACACTGGCATTTCCCAGGTCAAGGATTATAGGGGATTTATACTATCACCATCACTAATCTGTTACCTTTCCTGCTGATCAATGTATCCCTTCTTACAGATTTAGACAAAGCTTCTTATTTTCTTCTGCTGAGATCCTCTTGAGGAAGCTAACAGAGTTCCAAAACCATAAGAGAAACATAACCCAGATGTCTACTGAAAAGCAATTTTCTTTATATATTATTGTTAGGACAGATATCAGGACTGTCAGTAGGATGGAACAGTTTGATTTGGGACGAGTGGCTTTTTCATACTTCCTGTGGAACCTAAATCAAATCAATTTTCCTCTGTGCCTCAGTTTCCTCATCTGAAAAACTATAGTTCCTCCTACATCTAAGTCTATGATTCCTCTGCTCCGTCACATCACAGGACGCTGCCCTATAATAGCTGTAAGGTCAACATAATGCATTGAAATTTGGAACATGTGCTAGAACACCAGGCAGAGCAGCTAGCAGGATCTCTTCCAAATAATTAGTCATTTGAAGCTTAACAACATGTTAGCATATTGCTTTTTCATTGAACTCTATGACTGATTTGAAGTAAGCCTAATTGTAGTTTTCCAACACATAATGTAGATGCATGTGTGTGTGGGTATGCATGCGGGTATGTGTGCATGCACTCACCCACACACATCCACAGATGTTTCCAAAACTGAGTGGATTGAATGATCAGGTAGGAGCAGTCACAGACTTTAGAGTAAGAAGACCTGAATTCAAAACCTGTTTTCGAGAGTTGATATCTGTGTGATCCGTGGAGGGCACTTGATCTCTCTCTGCCTTACATTTCCTCATTAATGAGATGGAAATGATCACAAATGCACCATTTCTATCTCGTAGTGTTGTAAGGATCAAGTGAAGTACACTTGGCAGATCTTGGAGTGGTCTATAAATGGCAGGTACTATTAAAATCGCCTTGATAAGCAGATGTTAATGAAAAAAACAAGCAGAAAAGCAGACAAATCTTTAGCAGCACCAACAGAGTATCCCTTGTTTCTCCTCATCTGACCTTTACTAAAAATTTATGGATAATAGATGTACTTGATTTGATGGATGACATACAGTGTGTACATGCTCTGATACAGGATATCCATGTTTTCTGTGTTAACATGAATATATATTAGCATGTATGAAATATCTGTGCAATTAGAGGATAATTCAGATGACAGGAAACAGGAGGACAAATGAGATTCATTTGTTGACCTCTGGAAGTCTTTCTGTTTTTCTATTTCCTTATTTTAATTTTGCATCATAAAAAAACTATATTAGTAATAATGGACCCTTAAATTTCACAAAGCACTTTGAATATGTTATAATTTTCATTAATTGATTCATTTGTATTCCAGAACTGTGGTTCAATCCCTAGAGAGAAGTCACTTCACATGAGGACAGTTCTTCCCTAAATATGTTGATTAGTAACCACTCTCCTTATCCAAGGTCCTATATAGACAGTAGATGTCAACCGTTGAACTTGACCCCAGCACTTTTTCCTGTTTGTCTCCGTGTCTTTCTCTCTAAGTAAACCTCTAATATTGATCGATGAGATCATATAAGACAGACATTAAAGTGTTCATCATTTTACCTATTGATCAAGTAAGTAGCCCATGAAAATATTTCTGAAATGAATATTACCAGGGGCACTGTCTATATACAGTGGTCCTTCATATTGCAAGAAAGCAGTTTAAAGATACGTTCATTTTTGTAAAAGTTTCTTAAAGACCTACTTCCCAAAGGTAGAAATATGCAAGTAATTTAGAATTTTATTCATTTGAAATTTCAACTGCTTAGTTGGTCTATCAGATTCACCCTCATGAAGAGACTGATTTGGATTTGTTGGGTTCTACAAACCCTGTTACCTAGAAAGATTTTTAGCTGAATTTAGCCTTTAACACATATTTGATGAGGATAATTTTTCCTTAATATCTCTGCCTTACATTTATTCTATGTAATTTAATAATTTAATTACATGAAATGATAGCTTTTCTTAAATCTAAGACCATAAAAGCAGAGAAAACTTTAGAAGCTGAATCATTTCATCTCACTTCCCATCATCTCAACTATCCTGAGCCTATAGTAAAGAGATATTCCTTCCCACCTTAGATTAAATGCTTTTTGATGTTGGTGACATTTTCACCAATGGAGGTTTCCATTTAAAAACTTACATTTTTGCAGTAAGTAATGTGGCTATTTACTTTTGGGGTTCAATATTTCTGGAATGGCAATAAACATGGTACCTCATGGCAAGACTTAGTGTCAGGGATATGACATGGATATAAACTCCTACTTCAGCTTCTGACAAGTCATACAGTATATTGATGATTCAGCCTTGGGCAAACTAGTCTGTTCTGCAACCTGAGAAATAAAACATTTATGTGGCAGTGGAAAGACATCCCCCAATGCTTGACTGGGTCACTAGCTTTACTCTCTCTTTTTAGATCATCCTTGGGACTAGTGTACCTGGAGGGTCTCTGAGCTAGGACTCCCTGGTACTTATAGACTATGGTACTTTAATAAAAGTATCTCTTTCAAGGGTATCCTAGGACCATTGCTCATGTCCATTGAATCATTCCAAGTTTATTTGGGACCAGGTGGATATCCTAGATAGCAGCCAGGGAAATTGCCATTAAATGATAACATATATTGTGTATCTGCTTAAAGGACTCAATCTTCTCAACGCAGCTGTTTGTATTTAAGTATCTTTGGCCAACAAGGAAGAGAGATATTTTGGCTCCTACTCTATTGCATTACAGTTTTTGAGAAGAAAAGCCTGACAGCATCTATCTCTCCCTAAGTGAACAGCAGCCCTAGAATTTAATCTTCGTTATTTACACCTGTGAGTTTGTTAGCATGACAGGTTGATATCTTCCTTTTATTAAACTCCATTTATGTGAAAGTCATTGTGCCAAGAGCATTGCCCCACTTGTCTGTCTGTACAGGTTTGGGGTCTTGGTCCTCAATGTGTATGTTTTCAAGATTTCTCATAAGTTCTTAATCCCTGACTGTTCTCATATAAGAAAGGCAATATCTGAAGTTAATAGTAATGAGTAAAATTCCCAAAGGAAAATACAGCATATTCAAGCTTTAAAAAACTTACACTTTTTTCAACTGACAAATTTTCAATTTTCTGCCTGAACAGTGACATAATCAGTGATTGGAATATACTCATGACTGATAAATTACATCTAGAAGTCATCTTTCCTGTTAGTGCACTCGAAAGATCATTGGTTCAGATATCTCAGCTCATTCAGTGTTCTAAAGTCTTTTATTGGTTGAAAATGAGACAAAGAAAACCTCCTAAATTGATGTAGCATTTATTAACTACAGACAGCTTAAAAAAAACAAAGACAAAACTCTTTGGATGGATGGGCTGGCTATAAAATAGATCAAACGCAAAATGTGATTTAAGGAAAACAGTAGAGTTGAAATTAGTGTGAAGTGGCTGCAGTGAGTGCTCTCCTTGATAAGTACTGCTTTACATTCACAAATCTTTCTTTAGGAAGTGGGAACATACAAAGGGAGCCTCCTGAGAGAGCTAAAAGAGACCCTCAGGAGTTTTGTGGAGAACCATGGGCATTCTGAAGAAACCATTCTGATTTTTTCATTCCTTTGCTCAAATAAATGGAGGTTTTTGTAATATAAAGCTGCCCATGAGAAATGATCACTTGGTTTATTGTTGGATTTTTTTCATCGTTATAACTTTTTGCTATTTAGGTCACCATTTTTATCATGGCATAGTCATAAATTGAAAAGAGATGTCCACTCTAAGCAGCCCAATATATGAATTTCTCTACCATCATTTATTTACTTGATCTCATCTATGTATCTACCTCCTCTGAACCTGTGATCTCATCTGGGGAATTTCTAACCTTGGTGTTGCAGACTTGAAACTGTTCTGCATCTTATGCATCCTGAGGCTTGTGTGGACCATTGGGAGATAAAGTGACTTGCGTTGGGTCACATACTGAGTATTTGTGAAAGGCAAAAATTAATAAGATTCATGAAAGGTTTTTCATGTCCTTAAGTATTATTTGAAATAATGAGTATCCTTTATTTTTTAAAAAGTTTATTTATTGATAAGGACTTTGGGGAACATGTATGGTCACTGGATAGATGGCTCTGGAGGAGAAGTGAGGCTGGTGACCTGCACAGCACTTCCTCTCTCAAAACAAAGTCAAGTGCAAGTCATATCATCATTTCTCTGATGGCATGGTCTTCCTCAGCAACGAAGGACGAACACACACACACACACTCTATAAAGTTGTCTATATATTACATACATACATATATATATATATGTATATATCTGTGCATACATACATACATATAGAGAAGACTATAAAAGACTTTGTGATGACATTTGTATCCAGCACACTGGTCCATTGGCTTTCTTACAGATCATTAGGCCATTGGAAACCTTTCCACTGACATTAGGCTCAGTTTCCCTTCACCATTTGGCATTTTTTCTAATTAGAGTTTTAATGCCAAATTAAAAAAAATGTCTTCTATAGCAAATACTTTTCAAACTCTTTTGATTTGGGAAAGGGTTAACTATCACCTCTTCTTCCACTGCAGGGAATATGGGTAATAATGGAAGGAATAATTTTACTTTGATACCAGCTGAAATATGTGTTAGGATGTAGAATGAAAATTAATTTTAAAAAGCATCAATTTCAGTATCTTTGAAGTACTGTAGAGATTATAATCAATCATTATTATCATTTGGTACTTGTATGTTTTGGAATTTCCAGTTTACCCAAATACTACAAAACCCAGGTAGAATGTATTCAAACATGAGAAGGTGACAAACATTCTAGAAAGTTATATGATGGAAAAAGTAACTCTTGATGATTGATTTTGAAAAGAGTTAAAATAAAGGATAGTAGTTGTGCCTAGATTAGAGGGGAAGTAACTGTAAGTACATGCTGTAAGTTTCCTATAGAATGGATTATGCTGCTTGTCTACCTGGTAACAGGCTTCAGGTAAATTCTAATTACATCGATCACAATGAAGTTAATGTCAGTGGGAAAACTGCAAATCTGTTGTGCTTTTATCACAATAGATAGAGAATCACTGAGAGACAGTGAATTTAATTGAACATTTTAATTAGTCATCTAGATATCTGTTTTCCATAAGGTCAGATTTGTCAGATGTATGTATATTTAGTAAAAGTAATCATTGGAAGATGGGAAATGAAGGTGATGATGACATTTAAGAGAAATAATGCAACACAGGATGGTAGGATAATATACATCACATGTATATATGTGTGCATGTCTGTGAAAATGCATCAACCTTTTTGAAATTTTTGTTTGAAGTTTGAAGAATTCTATGGAATATTACAATGAGGACATGAGCAAAAGAAGCAAATGATACAATTGTATGACTAACCATAGAACACCTCATCAGAAGGCAAACATAGATGAACTTTCTTAATGTAAGTGACTTAATGACACAAGTGGAAAATGTGATGGATTTTTAACTTTCTAGGCCACCACTTTAAAAAAAATAAGGCAGAGTGCCTGATAAATTATTGAGTAACACTGATGGAAATATTATACCTTAGCATGCTAAGGAAGTGATTAGGAGGCTTTGTCTTTGCACTCACTTCCCATTAATCAGTAAGAACTTGTGGGAGAAGTGAAAGTGATGGTATACTTGCAATGGAGGAAGTGACCATATTATTTTAGAATTCCAAATAAATATGCAAGAAAAAGAACTCTTGGCAGAGAATAAATTTTTAAGTTTAATTTTGAAAAACAGATTTTAAAAAATCAAAGATGCACATTCTCCAGTAAATAATGACTAATAATATTTAAATAAACCACTTTTGCAAACCTTAAGGCAGTGTGAAATGCTAGCTATTTTTAAAATAAAAGGGAAAATGACTTTGTGGACATGGAAGACTCTTGAGCAAACCTCTGAAGATATGATCAAAACTAATTCCACTGAGGGAGAAAATGGTGGGGGTGGGAAAGGAAGAAAGTCAAGTGACTGATCTCAGGAAAAGGCTTATAA
The DNA here is from genome assembly GCA_023548195.1 of Bettongia penicillata ogilbyi. NCBI lineage: Eukaryota > Metazoa > Chordata > Mammalia > Diprotodontia > Potoroidae > Bettongia > Bettongia penicillata. The sequence continues at coordinate 2,166,754 of JAJHZJ010000575.1, read as the reverse complement.
GAAGTTATGAGAAGGATTATTTTAAAGGATATAAGGAAATTTGAATAACCAAGGATGAATATAAAAGACTCAAATCTAAAAGAGTCATATCTGAAAAGGTAAAGCCAGGACAAATTGAGATTTCTTTAAAAATAATGCCTGGCTCATTTAAATGATTTCTCTAGCCCTTTTTATCTTTTTTTTTTCTTCTACATTCAGGGCTAGTAGGAAGACAAGAAACAGACTTGTCTTGTGATTTTATTGACTTTCTTTCATATTAGGAAAGGTAGATTAGACTTATGTATATGAAAGAGCTGTAAAGAGGTACAGGGCCACTTTCCTGTCTCCACATGGAGTTAGGGTTGATTTGCTTGAGTTCCCTGCAGAGATGCAGATAGTAGCCCATCTGGGATCCCTTACCACTCTGGCCAGTGTTCTCCTGAGTTCTCCCTAGAAGCTGCAGGCCCCATAAATATGAAGCTCAAACCTTAAGAGGGTTTTGAATTATTTTGTGTTTGTTTGATTTCATATCTAAGTGTACATATAGAATAGGGAGAAACTGCTCAAGAGTTGTTCTTTTGAGAAATTTGAACAAAATCTGAATGTTTCTGGTATTGATGAGATCGGTTTGTTCCAATGAGGTCTGGAGGCTCTTCAGAAAGTGAGTGCAGCCTTTGGCTATTTTCAGTAGAAATATCAAGTCCTGGACAAGGAAAAAAAATAAGTACCTCTACCTGCTACACTGGCAAGATGCCATCTGAAGGAATGTCCTCAGTTCTGGCCCCCTCGTCTTCAGAAGTATGCACACACAGATACTGGAGTATGACTTGGGGAGATTTATGATGAGGCTATGGAGTCTGTGACTCCTAGAAAAATTTCCTAGAAAAATATTTCAAACAACTGGAACTTTCTAGAATGAGGAAGGGAAGATTTTTTTGGGGGGAAGAGCATGATAGAATTAGTGTTATCATGTGGAAAACAGACTAGATTTATTCAGTGTGTCACCAGAATATGGAATAGATGAATTGGTATTTTTTACGAATTGGGAGATTTCAGCACAGTTTTAGGAAGAACTTTCTAATAAATACCATTAACCTCTTCTCTTCACCCAGTTTAATGGCCTGGCTAGGTTCAATGAACTTGGAAGTCAGAAGGCCTAGGTTTGAAATCTTGTGCTAAGACCCGAGTGTGTGAAACCGCTAGTCTTTGTCTCATTTTTGACATTCTTTTAAATTCAATAAACATTTAATCATCTAGTGAGGAGGAATTAAGGGTGATACAAAACTTAGTTAAGATATAATTTCTATTCCCCTGGAGCATATCTCTAAAATGGCACATCTATCTATACAACTACCTATGTATATCTATCTAGTGACCTATGTCTCTAAATACACTTACTGGATCACTAAGTTGTTGTGAGAGAAAGTACTTGGTAAACTCTAAAGGGCCATGTGAGAGTTTTGTTGTGAAGGAGTCTGTTCTCAAACGCTTCAAGGTTAAAAGCAGTGATACAGTACTAATAATCCCACTTTATAGGCCTGTGGTTAACTCCATGAATGTTAGGCATCTTTGTTGATCTCATGGTGAAGGGAGATCTCCATCCTGGGGTGTGTTCAAATCATCTAAGAAGACTACTTATTCCTGATGTTTACTATAGGAGAGATTCCTAAAGCAGAAGGCCTGATGACCTTCCCACGTAGCTTAGGACAGTGTCTGCCATAAAGGAAATACTTAATGAACCTTTGCTCTTTGCCTGCTAACTTTGTTTTAAGGATATTCTGAAGACATGCTACATTCAGAGAAGCGTGTTTTGTTCTCAGTGGACATACCTACTAGAATTAATTATTAATGCATCATTTTGCAAAAATACAAATTCAGTATTTGGTAATTCAGTTGCCTAAATTAGTGATAAAGTTTACCTTTGTACTCTCTACAAAGAAAGGATTTGCTAAGTAAAGTTTAATGCAAACAAGATCAGAGAATGTGTCCAATTGAGAGAACATTAATATGAATCATTTTTTCAACATTTAGAGATATACAAACATTTCCAATATGCTCATTAAAAATGAGCCTCCTGTAGTCATTAAAGCAGTGGGAACACTGCTTAGCAACACTCTATTAGAGTTACCCTAATTACTTAAAGTCATGCAGTCACATTTATTGTAAAAACACTCCAGAATAGAACTTTCCATGAATTCCACTAGACCAGCATCCCAATTAGTCATAATTCATGTTTTCTTATTGCTTGTTCTCCTTAGTTAATAGCTTCAACCATCTACTACACATTCTGGAAGCTCCCAACAGGGAAGGAAAAACAAAATCCCAGTTTGACTTGTTAGGTAAAAATTCGAATTTCTTAAATTTTAAGTAAAAGCAAAAGTTTGAAATGAGTTGGTTAATCAGCACAATTGGAAAAAATTACATGAGTAAAGTTAGATTGGAGAGAAAGCTTCAGGATATTGAGACAAAGCTGAGTTACATGTGCATGCATTTGCAACACCTGCACGTGTAGGCACATAGATGTACATACACATGCACAAATGCACATGTCAACACACAGTCTTTTGTTTCCTAACCATCCTAAGTATTCTTGTATTTTAAGTATCATATACATTCATCTTCAGATTCATGGTAGGACTATCACTATTTTCATTCTTACACATGAGAGTATAAAATCTTAAATTTGGAAAGCCCCTAGGATTCTAAAATATGGCAAGTCCGTGGAAATAAACAAGTTCGTTCTCCTGATTTTAAAGATAAGGAAAATGAAACCCAGAATGATTATTTCTTTGACTCATTGTCATGAGACCTAAATGATTTTATTGGAGATGAGATAGCTAGGTCATGACATAATTGGAATCAGGTTCTGCTTGGATTTTTTTAACCCTCCGTATGTTAATAGTTTTGGAAGTCAAAAAATGATGATTAAAAATATGTGGTAATTGTATGCCATACTAAATGATGTGAAAATTGAAATACCTATTTAGTAACCTGCCTTATAATGACTTAAGCTTTCTCCCTGTTTTATTCATTTATGAATCCTATGCATTCATGGAGAAAAAAGATCCTTAAAAATGCTCTCCAGATATATTCTTCTCTGGTTGTATCTATTTAGCTAAAATACTTGGGTACATTTAGCTAAAAATCATTATTAAGGCCAATTAAAATTTGTACTTCTGTCATAAATGATGTATTTATGACAGGCAAAAATTCTGCCAGGATTTCTAGGAAGTATAAGCTATTTTCTGAATGTATCAATATTAATTATAATAATCCACTTCATGATAACTCAAATGTACAATGTTATCCTTTAAATTCTATTTTTATACAACTGATATCAAATGCATTTTGAAGATGAGAAACTTCCATTTTACTAAATAATTTTTCCTATATTAAAATGCAGTTAATTCTAAGCAATATAAAATAAAATAAATGAATGCAAAATACAAATCTTGTTTCAAATTTTGTGGCGTCTATGGTACTCCTTGCATTAGCTGACGTCTCTTAAGTCTTGTATGTCTGCTACTAAATTACCTTCGATTTGAGGCTTAGCATCAATTTATAATACACCATTCCTTAAAGTATTCTAAGAATATCTAAAGTATTCTTAGATAATATTTAAAAATGTATCTCCTTTTCGAAATATGATTACCAATTTCTTGATTCAATTTCACATATTTCCAGTTTGGGAATTTAATGTAACTTAACTTTATTATATAAAAATTGATATTGAATTTTCCTGTCTTATGTTTTCACTCTCATACAATCTGATAACTATGAAAAAGCTAGAATTCACTTATAGCAATAATAATTACTATTAATTTGATTTTACAGACAAGAAAATTGAGGCCCAGAGAACTGAATCAATTTCCTTAAAACAGCATGGTGCCTTAGTTGGGTATCTTGTCAGTTTCTCAGTCGCATGTATACATTCACACTTGAAAGATCAGGCATATCTGTTAGACACTTAGGTGCAGTGTTGATAAAATTATTCTTAAAGAAAGCTGATGAGTTAAATTATGGTTTTGTCTACATGTTTATCAGTTAGGTGAATGGTCCATTTGGTCCAAATCACAAGCTTTGAGCTCTCTGCTGATTCGGCCTTTGCCTCCATAGATCATGGTATTTGGTTTGGTGAGCTCATAGGATTACAGATCTAGAGCTGGGAAGGCTTTAGAAAACATGTAGCTGAAACCTCTCATTTTACAGAAGAAATTGTAGTGGGGCAGAGGCTCGACGACCAATGCCTGCTGTTATAGTGGGGATTCCTTTCATATTTAGGTTGGACTATATGGCTACTGAGAACACTTCCCCCATTCCAGTTTTGTGGGATCAACATACATAGAAATAAATTGACTTGGACAAGGTCACACATGACTTTCTCCAAGTGGCAGAGCATCCTGGCCCAGCCTTAGATTCCAAGTCCAGCTCTTTCCTCTTCAACAAAACTATAGGTAGAATTGATCAGTCAGTAAATATTTAAGTGCCTACTATGTGCTAGGCACTGATGAAATAATAGCATATAGCTCTTCAGGTTTTACAGATTTCTTTGTACAGATCATCTCCTTCAGTCGTTAAAACATTAGCTAATTTGCTCATTTACTAACGGGTACAATGAAAGGGAGCTCAGAGATATGGGAGTCATATGGTAGGAAATGTTGCAAGTGAGAGTGAGTCCCAAGTCCTCCTGACTCCAAGTAGAGCTTCTTTTCCTAGCATCAGCAGCACAATGTTGCTGGTTTTGTTTCTCTACATATAGACATGCCCTGAAAAGAATAGTGATTCCTTCCTTGAACTTCTCAGCATCCACAAGAAGCTATAAGTATCCAGATCCCCCTTGGAGAGCAATGACATCAAGGGTTTTATGGCTAAAGGAGATGTCACCTTAAATCCAACTAGGAACATCTGTGTCTGTGTCCTAATTTTTAATATCTCGATCTCACTGCGGTTCATTGGCTTCTAGGGGTTGCCTGTTCCAGAATTATCTGACTTATTTCTCTGATGCCCTTTTGCTCACTTTTGAGGATGACATATAATTAATCAGCAATTTTTAAGTATAAAATCTTCTTTTAAAATTGCTCAGTGAATAAAATAGCAATCTTTTCTTCAAGGCAAAAAGCAAACAAAAAATCAAAGCCAGATTCCTTTAAATTTTCCTCGTAGATCCATTGGGCTCTATATCTTTCTTTTATTCAGCAGAATTCAGATCCAGGTGGGGACCGTTCCTTTTTTCAGAAAAGTGTCTGGTACGTTCTAGGTATTTAATAAACCTTTATCGATTAATTCTCACCTTACCACTTAGGGTGCTGAGTCATTGAAATAGGATTATAAATCTAGTGATTGAAAGCCTGCATTTGACAATATGCAGCATGGTAGGGATGACCATGAGCAAATTCTTGCTTGCTTTTGGACATATCCTGGAAATTTAACGATGAGCTCCTCTGTCACTTTGTTCTCAGTGCATCTCAGCGTATCTGTGTGCTTATGTTGCTTGTTTCTGACTGGATATTTTGGTCAGGGGAAGCAGGTATGTTAAGAAACTTAGATCATTTGCCTTTTTTGAATAAAGAGCCAGGCACCATGTGGGTTCTTAGATTTCGTCACCACTGTCTTGTCTGATCTGTTCTCATTGCATTCTATTTGATCTCCCTACCTTCAATATTTTCTCTGTCCAGTGTTTCCCCCACACGTGTGATCTGCTCTCCTACTGTTGTGAGAGTCAAATGGGATAAGAATTGTAAAGCCCTCAGCACAGTACCTGGAACCAAGTAAGCCCTTTGTAAGCCCTCTTTTCTTCATCTTCCTCTTCTCCTCCTCATCCTCCTCCAACACCACCGGTCTAATCATACCACGCTCCTGTCAAATCAGGTTTAGTGCTGGTGTTCTTATCCGATGTTCCATGATCTTTTAAACATATACATTACTCACTATATTTTAATATAATTGCTTTTCTTTGTAATCCTATGTATTTTGTTTTATGCACTTAAAAGCATGGTTCTGATAATAAATACAACAAATTAGTGATAGCTAGATTGTATATGTAGCACCTTAATGTTTGCAAAGGTATCTCATTTTGTTGTTTCCCATATGGCGTTGTGGCTGGAACATAGTAGGCACTTACTAAATGCTTATTTACTATTGGCTTTTCTCAGAACAACTTTAGAAGATAGGTCTCGTATTACAGATGAGGAAACTGAGGCAAAGAGAACTAAATGACTTGCCTAAGTTCATTACTAAGCTAGTAAGAGTGTGAGGCCTGATTTGAATTCAGGTCTTTTTGCCCCTGGGCTGAATGTTCTAACTAACCACTGGAGCTGCTTCTGTTTTGCCAGTTTGACAAGGGGGTCCATGGTATGCAAAAATGGTTAAGTCTTCTCAGGTGGTTCTAGATTGCTGCCAGAGTCAAGTGGAAATTTCTCTATTTGACCTTTAAAACCCTTCACAAGCCTGAGTCAATGTACCTTTGCAATCTTGTTAAATATGTCAGCTTCATGCATTCTGCAGTCCAGCCCAACTGGCCCTCTTTCTGTTTTTCAGACGCAACACTCTATCCCATCTCCACTCCTTGCCACCTACCTAGACGACCGTCTTACCTCAGCATCTCCTCTTCAGCACTCTAGTTTGTTTTTTTTTAAACTGCATTAAGCTCTATGCTCTCCTCTTTTTTGTGGATGTCTTTTCCTACACAATGTAAGTTCTTTGAAGACAGGGGCTTTTCCCATTATTTTTCTTTGTTATCTCAAAAGTCTAGCATAGCTTGGTAAATTCTGATGGATTGATTGATACTGAAAATACTCAGTCTGACAAACACTTAGGCAGATTATTTTTTTTGTTTGCGTTCATCAAGGTAATTAAGCTATCGAATGGAATTTTTAAAATTGCTCAATTGAGTTTTTTTTAAAGTATTGATTTTGTCATTTGGTCAGACTGGCTTGTAGATGCTTGCTGGGAAGCAGCTTGAGGTTCTCTGTCAGGTCTGCTCTTTGTAGGAGGTAAGCTGAAGTCTATTTGAACGTCTGGGTTCTTCAGTCTTTTGGGTGTTTATTGACTGTCTAGACCACATATTGAATTTTGCTGTTTTCACATATTTTGGCAAAATGAGTTATTCTTCAAAACCTCCTTGATGAATAGTTTGTTCATCTGCTTAAGACGAAGGGAAACAGTCTAACAGCATTTCACTGCAATCACGAGCTTTGAATGTCTACCTCTGGAGATGAGATTTGGAATTTTGTTTAACATTTAATTGTTACAGAATAATTTCCAAAGTTTATTTTCTTTCACAAGAGAGAAATGGGATGAATGGTGTTCTCATTGGGAAATTCTAAGGCGGTTTTCAAAACATAATCATCTTGGGAGTGTGATAGCTGTGTTTATTGCACTACTTTAAATAATCGTGAATGTGAAACATGTAATTTGATCATTTCCCAAGCATTCTGATCGTTAGAGAAATTGTTCATTAGAAGTAGAGAAATGTAGTTTCTTGATCAACAGAGATGAAAATAGCATTCATATTGCCCTTTTCATAAATATTGTCACATTTCATCCTCACAGCAACCCTGAAAGAGAAGTGTTATTATTGTGTCCATTTTACAGATGAGAAAACTGAGACAGACAAAGGGAGGTTAAGCGATGTTGCTCAGGTTCACATAGTAGTATTTGAGTCTGGATTTGAACTCAATTCTTTGATTCTGGTTCCATTGTTCTAACTATGCCACCCAGCTGTTCCAAGTGTAAGTGTTTCCAGTCTAATTTGGTTTCGTCCTTAAATATTTATATCACAACCAGAGACCAAGAAAGCAGTGATTGCACGAACGGTGGGAGCAGAGGAGGAGAGGAGGTATCAAAAAGAAAATTTTGGCCTGACCTTAAAAAACTAGGTGTGATTCTGACTCTTATGCAGCTGAATTTTTATTCATCTTCCTTTTTTTCTTCCTTTCGTTCTTCTTTCCTTTCTCTTACCCTCATCGTTCCTTTCTTCTCCTCTCTTCTCCTTCCTCCCTTGTTTCCTCCCTCCCTCCCTTCCTTCTTTCCTTCCTCCCTCCCTTCCTCCCTCCCTTCCTTCCTTCCTTCCTTCCTTCCTTCCTTCCCTCCCTCCCTCTCTTCCTCCCTCCCTCCCTTCCTCCCTCCCTCCCTCCCTCCCTTCCTTCCTCCCTCCCTCCCTTCCTTCCTTCCTTCCTTCCTTCCTTCCTTCCTTCCCTTCCCTTCCTCCTTTCCTCCCTCCCTCCCTCCCTCCCTTCCTTCCTTCCCTCCCTCCCTCCCTCCCTTCCTTCCTTCCTTCCCTCCCTCCCTCCCTTCCTTTCTTCCTCCCTCCCTCCCTTCCTTCCCTCCCTCCCTCCCTCCCTTCCTTCCCTCCCTCCCTCCCTCCCTTCCTTCCTCCCTCCCTCCCTTCCTTCCTCCCTCCCTCCCTTCCTTCCTCCCTCCCTCCCTTCCTTCCTCCCTCCCTCCCTCCCTCCCTTCCTTCCTTCCTTCCTTCCTTCCTTCCTTCCTTCCCTCCTTCCCTTCCCTTCCTCCTTTCCTCCCTCCCTCCCTCCCTCCCTTCCTCCCTTCCTTCCTTCCTTCCTTCCTTCCTTCCTTCCTTCCTTCCCTTCCCTTCCTCCTTTCCTCCCTCCCTCCCTCCCTTCCTTCCTTCCCTCCCTCCCTCCCTTCCTTTCTTCCTCCCTCCCTCCCTTCCTTCCCTCCCTCCCTCCCTCCCTTCCTTCCCTCCCTTCCTTCCTTCCTCCCTCCCTCCCTTCCTTCCTCCCTCCCTCCCTCCCTCCCTTCCTTCCTTCCTTCCTTCCTTCCTTCCTTCCTTCCTTCCTTCCTTCCTTCCTTCCCTCCTTCCCTTCCCTTCCTCCTTTCCTCCCTCCCTCCCTCCCTCCCTTCCTCCCTTCCTTCCTTCCTTCCTTCCTTCCTTCCTTCCTTCCTTCCTTCCTTCCTTCCTTCCTTCCTTCCTTCCTTCCTTCCTTCCTTCCTTCCTCCTTTTCTTCTTTTCCTTCTCATACCACACCTGTGGTTTTATTTGTATAGGAAACACCTGGGGTACCAATTTCCCTTTCATAATTTAGTTCAGCAACTGCTTCTTCACCTGATTATCATCTTAGGGAGATACTGTGGGGTTCAAAGATAGTAAATGACTCTCAGAGTTATGCAGCCAGTAGTGTCAGCTGCTGGGAGAAATTGAACTCAGGTGTTATTCCTTCATTCATTAAATCAATCAGTCAATGAATAAGAATGTATGAAGTACCTGCTGAATGCAAAGCACTGTTCTATGTACTGGGGTTACAAACAAAAGGAACCAAACACTCCCTCTTTTGTAAGCATTGGTTCTGAGGTCAGGTCCTTGTCCACTGCACTTTCCTATCTCTCTTTCTTCCCTGATCCCAAGTATGAGAGTCTCAAGTTTGAATGATGCTGAGATGCAGAAATGTTTTGGTCACAAGACAGCAAACATTAAATGCTTGCTATGGAGAAGACACTGTGAGAAAGGCGATATAGTCCCTGTTCTCAAGAAGCTGTAGTCTAATGGGGACATTGGCAACTGTATACAAGCTGTATACATAAAGGATAAATTAAGCATAATTAGCACAAAGAAGGAATATTTAGGCCATCCTTTTCGGTTAAATGCTCAGACGTAAGAAAGTTTATCTCCATTTTGCCATCCTCCAGCCTTGAGATTTCCCCCATCCCTACAATTGTCCCACTTTCAAACTTATTGTGTGGAACGTGATATTCCTTATGACAGTTTATTGAGAGACTTTTCTGCAGATATCTTTTACTTTAGGGAAAGGTGGACAGGGCCATCCTGTTTGGGGGCTCACTCCCACCCACCTTACTCCAATTTAGCATGGCTCAAGAATGAGGAGAACTCTTCCTTACTCACTCCAGTCCTTTGAAGTCATCAAACTCGGCGTCTGACAACTAGTAGCCAAGGACAAATTTCCTTTGAAGCTGAGATGCATTAGGGATAGACGCCCGGACTGATAAAACTCTCACAACATAATGCAGAGCATGTCTTGCCAATTTGCATTCAGTCTGACAAAGAGCCAAGACAGCTAAAGGAGAATGCAGACAACCTCAATTTCTCCTCTCCCAGCTGCTGGGCCTTCTTTAGAGGAGAACCCAGGTCACTTACTCTGCATCTTTGTATCACATCGCTGATGCTTATGTATTTAATGAAAGATGATCAAAAGTAAATGTCCCCGTCTATTTTCGTAATCATAGAGTAATCCAGGCATTTACTTAACTTTCCATTTTGAAAAGAAAAGATGCTTCGCCATTTGTACCATAGGTTTTTAAGCTGCTGGAATAACATTCCTCGAATCATTTTTGCATTTATCTTTTACTTTACCTGAGAAACAATTTCACATGGTTTGTTACCCATGAATGCAAACATGGTTTGAACCATCCATTTTTCAATCAATATCCAATACAAAGTCTTTCTTTGCTTTCATGCTGGTCTTCCCACCTGCTATTTCATTGTTATATTTTAAAGTCATGTGAAAGATTCTTTTAAAATGTTTCAGACACTTAATATCCATATGCTGCAAATGTCCTTCCTCTTGGCTAATTGCAAGGTCAAATTTACAATATCTTTTTATGATTTGCTTTGTCTCTGACTTTAGGTTACAGTTTTTGATTTGGAAGGAATTGCTCCCTCTCTAATTGTATAGCTTTATCTTATTTTTTTGAGTAATAGTGTTTTATTTGGTTAAAATTATCTGATGTTTCTTTCTTTAGGAATGTAATCAAGCATCCAAGTCCATGACTTTTCATATCCCTCCGTCTCTTCTCCCATTACTTCTGGAAGACACATCTTTTGCTTTTCTGTTTTTTTCCCCTTTCACTTTTTGCAGATCACTCTTTTTCCTCTTGACTGATGGATTTCTTTTATTATCTCTTAGAATTCAACCAATTCCAGTCTGATGAACTGATTTCTCAATGTTGTCTTTGTCAGGGTCATTTCAAAGAGTTTGCCTAATTCCAACTTTGGCAAATGTCCTGCTATTGGAAATAGAATAATGTGGGAATTTTTTCCCTAGAGTCTTGGAAAGAGTGAGCATTGGGAAGGATTTCTGATTTTGCTGGGCTCTCCAAATAATAACGCAGTGTGACTTATTGTTAGAACTAGGAGTTAGAGCCCTGGTTGCTGGTCACATCAGCACTTGATTCATTGAGTTTTACTTTCTCTCTGTCATTCATTCCATCGATTATTGCTTGTTCTGTTGTACTGTGTATTGATCTGGTATGTCTTAAATAACTGAACTATATAATTTTATCATTAAGGAGGCTCAAAGTGCTGAAAGATAGTGCTTCTTGTACTTTTAATTGAGTTAGTTATGTCAGCCTTTTGGCACATTGCAGAGTAGTTAGAGGAGAGGAGTCAGTGGAACTCGTGTGGGAGAGGGGACTCTGTCAAATGTGTCTCTGGCTTTTAGGTAGCAGCCCAGAGCAATGAAGTGAGACTTTCCTGGATGGAAGCAGGGAGTTATTATTTAGACAGCAGTAAAGTCAAATCTGGGATTTTTGCCATCTTTCTGTAGACAAATCCAAGAAAGAAAGTCCCTTTAGCCGCTCTCTCGGCAATTAAAAAGAGTATCCCTTCTTTGAGAATGCCCTCTTTTATCAAAGTTTTCCAGTTTATTTTCCTATCTACGACTGGACGTTGTAGAAAGAACAAGATTGTTACAAAGCAGGTGGATGAACTGAAACTAAGAGGAAGTAAGAAATCGGGACTGAAGAGGTTGATTTTCTCCTTTGATTAGTGGGCAGGAGCTTGTCGTGGTCTTTTGTAGATAGATGATTGATCCCTTTCCCTTAAATAGATTATATTTTTCCTTTAATTGTTAGCCTTTCATCCACTTTATGCAGATAAAAAAATTCTTTTGGAATGAGCTCATATGTTTCATCGGTCCTCCGAATGAATTCTACCATGTGTCTCATCAACCTCATGGCTCCCACTCATGGAAAAGTTTTCATTTCTCCTTAGCTGCACATTGGGAACCAAACCAGTGGCTTTAAGTTGAAGGGAAGTTTTCAAGCCAAAACAGATAACATCAGTGCTTTAAACAAAACAGTGAAGATAAAACAAAATTTCATTACTCAGTGGTGGTAAAGGGAAAGTGTTGAAATATCATTAATGAAAATGTAAACAACAGCATCATAAAACTTTTATTTACACCAAACTGTTGACAAAATTTAGAGGAGTCTTTTTCAGTGACTATAAAGGTACTTAAGTTTTTTTTAAAACTATGTTTGTTTCAAAAATCAAGAAATTCACTTGATTTCCATTTCTTTATGGGCTGATTTATTTTAATCTCTGTATTTCTAGCACATTTTTGCCTAAAACATAGTAGGAAATTAATAAATTTTTGTTAAATTAAATTCATATGGAATTAAATAAAGCTCAATATCTTTCCCCCAAATAGCTACTTTAATGGCTCTTCATTAATTTTTTTTTTTGATACTTCGGCAATGAAAATGTGATGTGTCTGAGGTGACTTAATTTAGTATTATTTTCTTGGTATTTTTTATAGTAAAAAGTAGAGACAACAGATGGATGAATGAATGAAAAATAATGTATTAAGGGCTTCTGAATGTGCTAAGTTTAGAGGATCCAATTTTTCTTTACACGTGATGATCCCTGCTTCCTGGTAGTTGACATGAAGAGACAATAAATGTGGGTGAGTGGTGATCAAAGAAGGGAGTGTGATGAGTCATAGGGATAATGGATTGGTCTGTAGGGTAGCCATTTGACTATTCCCTTTCCAAAATCAATATTTATTTTTTTTTATTTTATGACTGTGTCCAGAAGAGGTGGAACATGGGGAGTTACACTCATGATGCAAGACAGATGGCAACATACCCATGAAATGTAATGTATAATTTGAGCTTGCACTGACCAGATATAGGAGGGTATAGTCACCATTGAAAATTGTTCTGGCCGAAGATTAAGTTTCCAACCTGAGTATATTAGCTTTTATTGGAACTGTTCTTTGATATCGGAGATCTGGTGAGAATGCTTAGGGAAGTTAGGGAGGTACCATGTTTTACATGACAACAGGGCAGGGGAAATGGCAAGATGGTTGGCCTGGATGGAGAGATGGGATGTGAATCCCAAGATGAAGAGTTGGTGGGAAACCTCTATTTTGAAAATGTGGCAGCTCAGTGTTTAAGTTACAGGTAGATGAGGGACAGCGTTAATGGCACCATTTTGCAGGGAGTGCCCATTAGAACAGAACCCTTCATTTGGAAGGTAGTCACAAAAACACTTACCTCCTCAAAACTATCTCCTGTGTTTTCACCTAGTGAGACAGCAATATTTATTTAATGTGTAGTTTCTACCGAACTCCCTCCCAAGTCCTACTAAGAAAGCAAACTAAAGATTTTGAAGATGTTCATCCATATTGCTTAGCAAAATGAAGGTCGTTTTTAGACTTGAATTCTGATTTTTCAAAAAATATTGCTCTTTTTTCCTTTGAGTTTCCAATTCCAGCTGCTACTGGATTAAACATTTATCGCCTCCTCTAGTATAGGTTATATCTCTAGGTCATACTGCTTTTTATCATACATGTTGTATTTCATGCTCACCTCTTTTCCTGGGAGGGATAGCATCCTCTAGGAAGCTTCCTGGGTCATAGATACTAGCTTTGATCAAGTTATTTCCAGTGCTAACAGGGAAACAAACAATTCTTCCCTTGGCATAGTCATTTCTTGTGAATGCACATAGATAGGCTAGACCAACTCTCTGCCTTTTCCCTTAGGACCCCTTAGACAAAAAAGGGCTTTTTTTATCAAAGAATTTTTCTGGATACTTTATACTTTAAAAGAGCAACTTCATGCCCATTAATAACAAGATGGCTCTTTTTTCATCTTTTGTATTCTATTTTGTTCACATTTCCACTTTGCCTCTTAATTATAAGAAACTAGCTGTTCTATAGGTCAAGAATATGTGAATTATATTTTAGTCAGTCAAATAAACTGGCTTGGGGATGCTCGGCTCTTAAAATACAACTACTGTGTAAAGTATATTTGAGATTGGGACTTTTCAAAAGAAATTCTTTTAATATGTGATCCATCAAAGTTTGTATGTAGTACTGGTTGACTAATCTCAAGTTATGAAGCTGATACTGGATGCTACAAAAATTACATTTGAGAATTCAGATGGAACTTTTACATACCTAAATTCATTTGATTCTCATCAAATATACACAATTTTAATTGTTTGTAAAGGTATATTTGTTAGACATACACACATAAACAAGTCAACACCTGTGCTTTCTTAGTAGTTACAAATAGCAACTTTTAGTTTTTGAATTCCAAAGGTCAAACATATGAAACCCCTCTTGCAGCAAAATGATACACTTTGAGTGGCATCAGAACCGTTAATTTGTTCTTCGAATTTTCATTAATTAATAAACCATTGATCCATAAAACAATCCTAGAAGCAAGAAGAATATTGACCTTAGGAGATCAGAACAGGAAACAGGAAGGATTGACAGTCAACCTTTGCCTGCAGGATCTTTTGCCCTCGTGACCGAGTCAAGCAATTTTCCAGACTATTTAACAGTACAAAGGCAAGGACTTCTAAGCAAGTCATTTTCACTATTATTCTGAAAATATTTTTTCTTAGGAACTCTTTTATAGAAAAACAAGTCACTTGGGGGAGAAAATGGTTAGTCATAGTGATTATAAAAGGATATGTAAACTTCATAGGCAAACATCTAAACAGGATTCTAATGTTATCTCATAGTTCTGTCGAGTATCTTAAGGCAGTAAGAAAATCTCCAAGTGCTGACTGTTTTCATTCAGCTCTTGAGGCAAAAGGTTTTTAGATTTCCTTTTCTCAAGCTTTAGTTTATTCGGATAGAAGAAATTATGGTGGATACCAAGGGCAGCTCTTCAGGTGGTATTATTCTGACCTCAACATGTGCTTTGAAACCTAATTTGAATGAAAAAGACTTGCATGATTGACTAAAAATCACTTGCTGGTTTTTCATCACTCCATTTTAAGTGGTTTGAAAAGACCCATTGCTTCAACTGGGGAATGCCTGAATAAATTGTGGTATATGAATGTAATGGAATACTATTGCGCTATAAGAAATGATGAACAGAAGACTTCAGAGAGGCCTGGAAAGGCTTATATGATCTGATGCTGAATGAAAGGAGCAGAACCAGGAGAACTTTGTGCACAGCAATGACCACAGTGTGTGAGGATTTTTCTGGTAGACTTCATTGCAATATAAGGACCTAAAAAATTTCCAATGGTCTTTTAAGGCAAAATGCCTTCCACATCTAGAGAAAGAAGTATGAAATTCAGTCGCAGAACGCATCAGATCATTTTCTTTTGTAATACATTTTGGTTTGTTTTATGATTTCTCCCATTCATTTTGATTCTTCTATGCAACATGACTAAGGTGAGGGTGTATTTAGTGGGAATGTATGTATAGAATCTATATGGAACTGTATGCTGTCTCAGGGAAAGAGAGGGGAGAAAGGGGCGAAGGAGGGGGAGGGAGGGAAAAATCATCTAGGTTATATGGAAGTGATTATGGAGCACTGAAAATAAATGAAATAAAAAATAAGAAAATGAAAAGTTACACAAACAATCATATCCAATCACTTTATTAGGATAAAAAAATAAAAAGATGATTACATACAAAAAAAGAAAAGACCCATTGCCTCGCAGGTCCTATTCTTTCCATGACCCAGTGCTTAGGGCATATATGCATGATGGTTTTGAGCCCTTGGCTTATTTATCATGATTACACAAATATTTGAAGGAATAGACTGGAAATCTCCTTTCTAAACCATGACTAGTTCTGGTGTCAGTCAGAATTGTGGAAACATAGTCAATATTTAATTTTTTTAAAAAAGATCATCTTTTGGA
Organism: Bettongia penicillata ogilbyi; assembly: GCA_023548195.1. Taxonomy (NCBI): domain Eukaryota; kingdom Metazoa; phylum Chordata; class Mammalia; order Diprotodontia; family Potoroidae; genus Bettongia; species Bettongia penicillata. Next base: position 2,150,910 of record JAJHZJ010000575.1, on the reverse strand, counting down.
CATTTGCCTATTGAAATGCTAGAAGGATGGACTTAATCTAATAAGATAATATTTGAGAATAATAAATGTAGAAGTCCTCCAATTATTCTCAAAAAATCCTTCATTACTATAACTTGAAGGAGATGTAGAATGAAAGTAAAGCTCTGGGGACTCAGTGGACTGCAGACTTGGTAGGCACCAAAAGTGATGTGGCAGCTAGGTTTAGGTAGTGTATGGAAAGCATTTAAAAACCTTAAAAATGGCAGCTTTTTTCTGGTTATTTGGAAAACTGACATGATTGTAGGCTGTATTCATAGAGTTAGGATGTCCTCAATGGGAATAGTCATAGACACTTTGTTCCTTGTCTCCAATCACATCGCCCTTTTAACATGTTTGTGTATATACATGCATATGTATTACGTACATAGGTTTGGATGTTTGTGTGCATGCATGTGTATTTCAACTTTGAGTGCCAAGTTTTAGGAGAGACATTAAAAAGTTAAAAGACATCCTAAGGAGTATCACCAGGATGGTGAGAAAACTGGAGATCAGGTCATATGAACATGGGTTCGAGGACCTAGGGATCATGCTAGATTTATCTCCAAGAGGACTTGTAAGGCATTGTCATCTTTAAGTGTTTGAAGAACTGTATCGAGGACGCATGATTAGACTTGTTCTTGATTGGCCCCAGTACCAAGAAGCTGTAGCTTAAAGTTGCAGGGAGGCAGATATTAACTTGATGTAATGAAAATACTAAGAAGTAGTATTTAGACTTGTTCAAAAGTGCCAGCTGCTTCAGGAGGTGATGAATTCTCTCTCATTGAAAGTCCTCAAGTTGAGGCTTGATGATAACTTTTTTGGGATGTTGCAGACTCGATAGATTTCTATTCATGTAAAAATTATCCTTGGTGGTATCTGAGGCCTGTTCCAACTTTGATTTTCTATGGTTCATATTTAACTCTACGGAAACCTCACACTCTTTTTGAGTAATGTTTCTAATACTTGTTTTCACCGGCAATTTAAACAAAGTGACTGTTTTTATTTTTGAGAGGTTGGAACATTTTCATCAGATTCCAAGTTGGCCAGTAGCATTTTCTTGAGTCAGAGTTGTAGATGCAGAGAGATGGAATGGCTCTTTGCAGTCATCTTGTCCAGTGCCCTCAGAGGAAAAGGAAGCCTAGGTGACTTTAGTGAAATGTCTTAAGAAGGTAAGGGCATAGGTCCAAATGATCTCTAAAATCCTTTCTATCTTTAAATCTCCGTAAGTTTGTCTAATAAGAATATTTTAATATTTAATTGTAGGAGTCTGTAGTGTAACATATTCGACTTCTCTTTTGAAAGTAACCCCATTAACACGGAATATTTAGTGAATGGCCTGATTGACTGAATTGAAGTATTATTTTCCTTAAAACCAGCTTCTTTAGCTTTCTTTGTTAATATTTTGCTTTAGTTATCAGGGGACACTAAACATATTGAGGTCATTCCACTGATACCTGTTATCCCCTTCCAGAAGAATTATTGAGACATTGACATGTTTTAGCCAATCCAAAAGATCATAAGATATCATAGAATGCTGAAAATGCTTTGAAACACATGGTGGACAGCTAAACTCAGTATTACGGAGCCTGAAGGAGCCTTGGAAATTGTCTAGTTCCAATTCCTAGGTAGTAGCTTAGTACAGTAACCAGAGCACTGGACATGGAGTCAGGAAGACCCAAGTTCTAATCCTACCTTGGATAGGAAGATCACTTACTTACTTTACCTTAGTGCTGCATTTTCCTCATCTCTGAACTGAGAGAGCTGTACTACAGAGTCTGTAAGGCCCTTTCTAGCCCTTAAGCTGTGTATTCTCATTTTGCAGAGTAGGAACAGATGCCTAGAGAGGGAAAGTGACTTTTCCCAAAGCTGTACAGAAAGGTAGTATCAGAGTCCCTCACTTCCTGATTCAGTGCTCACTTGATTGATTGAAAACAAAGATGCATTAATTCCTGGCTAATTGGATGATGGTGGGTTGTTCAGAATGTAGTTTACTTACTCAATCTGATAATTGAGGCCAGAACCCAGAGGCTTTTTAGTTGACCTTCAGAGATGCTTCTTGTCATGCAACAATGATATAATGGCAAACTTTGGATCAGAACCACCGAGCTAATTATAGAAGGTTGTTTTGAGAGCTCTTTTGTTTGTCGGTTGGTTTTGGTGTGAACTTTCAACTTCCTTAGTGTAGGGAAATCCCATTATGGGAAATCCTTGTACCTGCTGGAATTGGCAACCCACCTTTTAGTTACAGTGTTTGGTTCTTTGAAAGGTAGGAGATTGCGGGTTTGGGATGTTACGTATGCTGTCAAGATTTGTTGATTAGTTTTTCTGAATTTTCATTTTTTTCTTTGGTTTTTCTCTTGTTCTAAGGGATAGACCCTCTGATAGGAGTGATGATATATGCTCAAATATTACAGTGACATAAAATGATACTGCACTAAAAGAAAATATTGTTGTAGAGAATTGCCTAGGGTTCATAAAAGGAGAAGTGACTTACTTGCCTATGATCACATAGCTGGTTCATCAGAGGCAGGAATGGAACTCAGATCATGATTCTAAACTTGGAGCTCACTCCACTATGGCCTATTACTCCTCCTGGCCAGTGCAGTTAAAATCTTCTGACCCCATGGTGGCCTGCCTCACATTATGTCCCTGGAGCACTGCAATGTTTAGAATTCTATCATGGTGTGTGTGAGTTATCTTGTATGGACAGCACATGAGAAACTGATCAACTGTTCTACCTCAGCGACTTCCCATAGTCAATACCACATCAGAAAACAACAAAAGGTGTTTTAAGTGACTTAATTCACTTTTATTTTGGTCAGTCTGTGCCCATTGCAAGTACTTTATTGGAGAAATAGCTGGCTTTCATCAAGAGGAATATTTACTTTTCTGGAGCATTGCATAAGTACACGATACTACCAGATAACAGTGTTTTCTAGGGAATTGTACTGAGAATATAGAGAGGGATATTAATTAGCTTTTGGTGTTTGTTATGAGTAGTAAGCTCTTGGGAGGTAGACAAAAGCTGCAATGATTATATTTGTTATCGTTAGAGCAGTCATAACCGCAAGAAAAACAAGAGGAACTTGGGCTCTTTGTAGAGAACTTGCCTCCCCCTTCACCCATCATCATTTGCTTTCTCAAGTCTCAGCATATTCTGATTTCAGTAGCAATCTGAGGTTTGTCTCTCTAAGTAAAATTGCTTCTGAAGTTGCAAAAACAAGTAATAACCCAAAACTTGTCCTCAGGCTTTAAACCAAAAGCCTGATCAGAGATCTAGAAAAGAAACTACTTAGATTATGTAAAATCGCACCCCCTTGACATCACAGGTTAGTACTAGGGGCCTGAATAAGGCAGTGCCTAGTTGGAATCACAGTTATCCACTCTGGATGGGATGGTCTTCAGAGAGGATCAGGTACTGAGTGCCTTGATCTCATCAGGTACAGGAGCAGACTAATTAGGGAGCTGGTAACCGAGTCCCTGCCACTCATTTCAGCATTAAGAACCAGTGTTCATTGAGCCGTCCTGGCTGATATCTGCCAACAGTTTGTAACCGTCTTCGGCTCCACGAGGAAATGGGACTACTGCCTTCCTTTTAAAATGTTCATGCTTTGTTAAGGATGAAATGGATTTCCAAGGGGTTTAGCAATAATCGTGAAGAAACTGCTGGCTGGGTGAACTCCCCTCAGGCCCACAGTCACAGCTATCATCATCGTGATCAATGAGCCTCATTGCAAGGAAAATCCCAGAAGCCTCAGATGTCCCCACCAAGGAGCCCTTCACATTTTGTTTTGTTTTACTGCAAGACCAAGAGTTCTATTTCACTGTCACCAAACCTTGTATATTAGGAAATAGTGACTGTAGCTATCTGGCAGACAAACAGCACACACATCAGATGGGGGACGTGTCAGTGTTTGTTAATCAGAGTGGGCTGGTAGCAGAGAAGCACAGACATATTTGTTGGGCACTCATCAGTGTTCTTCCTCCCCACCCCCCATTGCTGTATATTACTGGAAACTCTTTAAAAAGTAGACCATTTTCCAGTGGGTTTTTCTTCCACTCAGGAAAGCATTGTAACTGAGACGACTTCTTGAACCAAGACACATCAAATAAGTCACCTATAGAAGCCAACAGTGTGAGACAGAAACAACTGTCACAATCTCCATTATAAGCATGGAATAAAACTCCTATCACATTCTTGGGAATGAGGATTCAAAGACTGTCCTCAAGGAACTTACCTCCAGCAAGAGGGATTCAATAGCTATACATCTCCCTAATCACTGGAAGGACACAATTATGCATAAAAGTGAACACAGGCTCCTGTGAGTAGATCAGTTTAGGTGTAACGAGACTCAGAGAGGAGAAAGGGTTTAGAGGGGGCTTCAGGGGGTCAGTGAAAAAATAATTTTCCATGTTGTCATTAACATTTTATTTCACATTGGGTATTAGACATTATGGCATAGGGCTTGGGAACTGGAGCTGTGATTTTTTTTTTTTTTGGCATAGAAAACTCCTTGACAAAGAAACTATCAGGATAAGCTCACACCTTCTCTGCAGTTGCAAGTTTAAGAGGGTTTGCCTAGAGCTCTGACAAGTTGTGACTTCCTAGAGTCCCCTAGCCAGTGTTTGTTAGAGGCAGGACTGAAGTCCAGGTCCCCTTGGCTTTGAGGTCATCTCTCTTTTGACTAATGAATGGAGGGCCAGGTCTGGAGTCAGGAAGACTTGAGTTCAAAACCTGCCTCAGACACTTACTAACTGTTTGACTCTGGGCAAATGAGTTACCTTCCTGCTGCCTCAGTTTCTTCATTTGTAAAATGTGAAGAATTTTGTCATTCACCTCCTATGGTTCTTGGGAGGATCAAATGAGAGAGTATTTGTCAGGTGCTTTGCACAGTGCGTGCTCAGTTAGCGAGTGTCTGGGACAGGATTCACACCCAGGTCTTACAGAGGTGCCCTCTCCACTACACCATGTTGACTTTCAGACGTTCAGAAAGAATGTTTTTGCTTTTATTTAAAGAATAGATTCACACCGTATAGAAAAGAATAGTAATAACTACAGAGAACAACCATCCCTCCTCCGGAGGCTGCCCCCAGCACCTACTGGCCATCTACCTGTGTGTGTGTTTCAGCCTAAGAGAAACTTCTCAAGTAGGATATCAGCATCAAGGCAGTTTGTTTCATTTGAACACACACTTATGTGTTCGTGGGAGACTGGCATTTCTTCTAAATCACATGCTCTTCATGAGTCAGCCTTTACTTCATAACTAGGGCAGGGAGCAACAGTGGTGATATGCAAGGTGTATTTGAATGGATATGGCCCTGGACAGAATTCAGAAGTGGAGGAAGATTATTGTTGGGGCTGTCCCAGTATCTTCTCCCTTCCTTGGGTTTTAACTCCTTCTTCCCCACACCTTTGGAGGGAAGCTTATACCGAAATGCCTTGAAATCTTTTTGTTCAGGACTTTGACAGGTTTGAGTGACAAGGTGGGATGTGCATTGTACCAGAAGGGGATGTCAGTGGTTCTCAGTTCTCTGTCAGCTCTTTAGTGAAAGTGTTGGGTTTTGGCATTTATTTCCTTTTCTTTCCTTTTTTATCAGGATATTTTAAAAGTATTTTGTTGACTGAGAGAGTATCCTTTACCTCAGCTTCTGCTTTCAGTTTCTCAAATGTGAGATTTAAGTCCCATAGACTAAACGGTTTTTAATAGTAAAAAGAAAAAGAAAAATTACCACTCTTGAAATGATAGCATTGGCCATGGAGAAAGGGTGTGTTTTCTTTTGTAACTGTCAGTTCCCAAACATTTCTTCATGTCTTGTTGTCAGGTTCATTCCCTTCCATTCAGCCAGTATCATTAAGTGACGAATGTTTGCACACCCCTGTGCTCTTGCAGGGGCATTTATAAGTGCCTAGGGAGATACAAAATTTAGAAAACAGGTCCCTGACTTCTTTGTCTAGGAAGAAGAAATAAGTTTGCATTGATAATAGTCATTAAAAAGTAATAGGTGATAAATGCACTTAAGAGCTGTAAAACAAATTTCTGTGCCAAGTCATCCCTGCCCAGAGGGACCAGGGAAGGCATCCTTGAAGGAGAGCTTATGGTGCTCTTGAAAGTGATTGATTTGGAATCAAAGGACCTGCAAGTCCTAAGTTCCAGTTCTGACACTGTTACTTGTTAGCAGTATGATCTCTGAAAAGTCACTCTCTAACACAGGATTGCCTAGAATTTTAGAGTATGGGAAGAGCCTTCAGTGGCCGTCCAATCCGCAAAAAGAATTCCCTCTAAGACATGTCTGAGAAGAGTGGCCCAGTTTTTACTAAATGATCTTCACTCAGGGCAAAGCCTACTTTTTTCTGGAGGCAGACTATTTTACTTTTGGACAACTCTGATTGTTACAGAGTTTTTTCCTTATTTCAAGCCTAAATTTTCTTTGTGGCAAATTGTAAATCTCAGTTTTGCCCTCTGAGGGAAAACAGAGCAAATGTTTTCCGTCTTCCACATGACAGCCCTTCAGATACTTGAATATAGACATCATGTTCCCTCTGCTATGTCTCTTGGCCTCAGTTTCCGCATTTGTAAAATTAATTTGGACAAGATAACTTCTAAAGATCCCCATATGTGAAAATCTATCATCCTTATTACATAATGAACTCACGATCTTTCAGGCAAGACTTTGAATCAATGAATAATTGTAACACCAAACCAGACCAACTGTATGCAACATAGTTGCATCATAGTTGCAACTATAGTTGCAACATAGTTGCATCAATGCCATGGATATGTTGAGTTTTTTCCCCCTCAGAATCTGTGGTTTTACTCTCAGTTATCCCTTCAAAAATTCAAAGATCTGCCTCCAGCTTTCCCTAATAAAGTTTTAGTACTTAGAAATAGATGAAACTGAGGCCTAGGAAGGTTACATAATTTCCCCCAGGATCACAACCTATATATTTAAGCTTTCTGATTCCAAATGCAAGGCTACCAACAAAGATCCCTTAATACATTTCTGGCATAAAATTTAGCAAAAGAGGAAGTTTGTTTTTCCTTAGAAGAATTAAGAGGAAGAAAGGATAATGGGGAAGCCCTACCTCTAACCAAGTCTCTTAAAAAAAAAGCCTCAATCCATAAAATATTATGTTATTTTTACACAAACAAATAATCTGAAATAATTTTGACTTTGAATTTTATGAATAGTGACTTAGTTTCTCTTAAAAGGAAATAGGTGAGCAATAGCTGCCATCCTTATCTATTTTTTATCTATTTTGGTTGTTTTTCTTTTGGTAAATTTTGGCTTTTTAATCTTCCCCATGATTTTTGCACTTAATTTTTCTGAGTTTGCGTGGATGTATGAATGGTTTTACTAGTCTGTGACTTTCTTTTTTCTATCTTCTATTGAAAGATAATGGACGTCAAAGAAGTTTGAGTTCTTCTACAGAAGTTTACTATGAAAACATCGGATGTTAATTTTTGTTATGACTTTATTGCCTTGCATTGTGTAAGGTCATGGTGTAAGTTACAGAGTAGTGGAATTAAATAGAATTTTTTTCCTTCTAAAATTATTTCTGATTTTTCTCCCTTTAAAAATAGGCTTTTTATAGTTCCCCTATCCCCCAGGTTTAAATAATTTAAAATACTCTCCAGGTTCATTTGAATAGTTAGCAACAAAATTTGGAAACACAGCCAACACCTTGAAATCAGGCCATATTGCATAAAACATTGAGTATTATATTGAAAAAAATCTTTGTTTGCATATATAAATTATGTATTCTTTCTAGAAGTCAACTTAAGGCACATTTCCTTAAATAAAAGTGGCGTTGTAGGGAAAAAGAGACTCCTGAACAAAAGTCTATTATGTCTTCTCCCCTGGAGTTTCTTCTCAGGGAATGGAAATGCAAATTGTGTCTACATGCAGGGTCTGGCAGTCCCAGATTTTGGGTCCAACTTGATTTGTTGGGTAACAAATGATGCATCCTTGAATCATTCTGTGGAAAGAAGGTGTGGTATTTTGACTTGACCCGATGGTACACTCTTAAGAGTGGGAGAAGTGAACCAAAAAAAGTTTGCAAATAAACACGGACTGTTTTCAAATGCTGAAAATAGAAAAAAAAGTAATCTAAATGAGTGAAGTGGAAGGAAAATTCCTAAAGAAGATGCTGAAAAGTCAATGTTACTCAACCCCGGCAAAAGCATCAGGGGAAAATCTGACGGGGTGGAATAACAGGAAGATTAGTCACTTCTGGACGGCAAGAAACAAAAAAAGAGAAGAAGTATTTAAAACAGGAATGTGGAATTGGAAGTGTGAGTGTGGAAAGAAAGAGATGAGCTAATAGGGCGAGGAGCTCTGGGGCCTAAAAACAGAATGTGACCCATCGGATGAAACAGCAAAATCGAGACAGAAAGAAAAGTTGAGGAAGCCTGTCATGGCGGGCTAAGGTGGGCTTGAAAGAATTAAAGGACTGGCTCATTCTCATTGAGTGAAACCTGTTAAAACATGGAAAAGTGAAAATTTTTCCCTCAAGACAAATGAAACCTTCAGCCAATCATATATGCTGGAAAATAAAGTACGTGACTCAGACAACTTAATCTAGGTGTGATGCACCATGAAACACAGAAGCATGTTGGGATTGAAAATTGTGATTCACAAGTTTTCCTTTTGACTAAAGAGGGCGACTCATCTTCGTTTCCCTTCCTTCTTTGGCCTCCAATCCCACCTCAATTTTAATTAGTATTTCTACTTATATGATTGTTTCCCTCTAGGCAATTCATAGAAAACTTGTAAGAGAAAAATCCCTAAATATTCCTGCAAAATTTTAATAGAATTACATTTGATATCCCCCTCCCCCATGTGTTCGTTTTGCTTTGTTTTTCTTGGCAAGATCATTGAGGATTTTTATTAAGCAAAAAAAATCCATCCATCCATCCATCCATCCATCCATCCGTCTGTCCATCCGTCTCTCTGTCTGTCTGTCTATCTCTTAGTTATCTATCTATCTTAGTTATAACTAGTTATCTATCTGTCTATCTATCTCTGCTCTTGGAGAATCCTGATAACAGGTTTTATTATTGGTAAGATGTGAGTAATCACCCCATGTAACCTACATTTTAGGGTTATTGTAAGGGTCAAATGAAATAAAGCCCTCTGTAAATCTTAGATCATTCTATAAATGCCAGGAACTGTACAAGATTGTCCAGAACTTCTGTAAAACAACATTTATCATCTTTTGTCCATTAAAGGTCAATAATAAATAATAAATTCCATGTTCTTCTAGCCAACTCCAGACCACTTGTCATCTAAATCCAGTGTCATTATGTATGTATCTTAGGAATGCCCTATGACTTATAGTCAGGTCCTGATTCATTTCTTCGGACTTCAGTTCAGCTATGGGATTTCCAAGCCTCAAGGTGGCCTTTAGGGATGTAGGTCAAGTAGAGAAAACTCACAATGATTCCAGAAGGTTAGGCTTCCTTTCAAGTGGAAAATATGAGTAGATTTTGCATTATCCGAATGACTTGGAGCTTTGCCAAAGAGACCTTAAACAGACTTACTTTGTGTTCCAGCTAATATCTATTTGAGCCTTTGCACACTTTGAAACAAGCTCAGTGGAGTCTGTAGGTCACCATTGCCTCCAAACAGATTTCTTAGTCCCATAGTATCTCGATCTATATTCTTTCCATGCATTTCTCCTAGGGCACAGGAAACTCCCTTCTAAGCCTAAACAACTAGGTAAAGTAGCAGATAAGATATTAGGCTTGAGGTCATGAAGGCCTGCTTTAAAACCCACCCTCAGATACTTAGCTTACTGTGAAGCTGACCAGGACAATTGGATTAATTTTTCTCAGCCTCAGTTTACCCATCTATAACATGGGTATAATAATGACCCCTCCCAGTGCTGCGATGAGAATAAAATGAGAAACTGTTTGTAAAGCCAATATTAGCTGCCACTAGTGTTAGCATTATTGTTATTATTGGGAATGCACATTGGATTCTATATTAAATATCCATTTAAACATTTTTCTTTAGCATACCATTTTCTGAGATCTTCAGTGTTCTGGTTTGGTTTTATGGGTAGCCTGAAAGCAGGAAGCCCAGAGTACCCTTAGCAAATTCAGCTATAAATTCCAAGTGACCAGTTAGCTGCAAGGCTGCTGGGAGTATCTTGGGGTCCTAGAACATGACTGGCAAGCATAAACTCATTGATAAAGAAACAAGCATTTTATTAAGACTGTAGCATGGACTCTATCATTGCCATTGGGGCTCATATAGGAAGAGGGACAGGGACTCATGATTTCCTGATGCCGTAAATCCTGCATGAACAAAGTCCCTCTATTCACGCAGTTTGACACCTTCTCTGAAACAGCCTTATTGTCGAGACTAGCTGCCAGCACTAAGAGATTGAGGATCACATTATCCTTTCCATTTCTTTAAGCAAGACAGCAGAGTGGCACCCATCGTTTTGTTCAGTTTGTCGCTGTGGGCTTGGTCTTCCACAGTCAAGCTTAAGCAAGTTTCATTTTTTTCAGTGTTGGAAGAGGGAGGGTTATTGGATATCACATCTTTCTTTGGAGACTCAATACATGCCTTAACCCCTTTGTTTACAACCAGATTTCCACTCCCTCCCACAAAAAGAAAAGTAGAGGGAACAATTCTTTGAATGCTTTTATCAGATTTAAACTCTGAGTTATGCAAATCATTCCCATTTAGGCAATTCTCAGCAAAACAGACTCTGAGATATACGAAAAACAATGCTGGGATGCAAATTAATATTGAAAACGTGACGTGAATGCAGTGAAGAACGCCACTGGCAACTACATTGTCCTCAAAGTATATGGACCTAACTTTTCCCATCTAGCTAATGAGGAGTCACATCCCTGCACTGAGGAGACTGGATTTCCATGATATTTATGTTCTTTCCCAATAATCTGTTCTTTGGTGAAATATTATCCTGATTCCTCTCTTGTCCTCTTGTTCTCTGATCGATGGTTTAGATTTAAAATTCTCTAGAGGTTTTTTGAGCAAACATGCTTATCTTTTTCTGTTTTTATTTTTGGAAACACATGTCACATGATGAGTCAAGACAATGCGTTCTCCAAAACCATTCCCACCATATTCTTCTAGCTCCCCAGTGAATTCAGTGCCATGGACAAATGGATAACATGAGAATGGCAGCAAACTGAAGGAGTGAAGGAACCTTTGCCCACTCACTATCTTCAAGTAATACAAAGATTCGGATGCTTGCTGCTAACCTATCTCACAGGAGGGGCAACAAATTGCACTTTTCTATCAAGTACTTTTTTTTTACCAGAAAGATAGAGTAGTCACAGTGCCCTGAGAAAAGTGCTACAGACAATGCATGTGTTATCATGGTTACCTCAATGGAAAGTGCCTCTTCTTTTTTCCATTAATAGGAAGTTGCATGCCAAAAAAAGTCATGTTCTTCTTGGCGTTTCCTTCAAATAACTGAAGCTTAAAACATGCTCAGAATTGTCCTAGTAACAGTGTTTTTTTATAGCAGTGTACCTCTCAGATGCACATGGGAGCAGATTTCCAGCATGTCCAGGGAAAGGGAAGCACCTGTTTGAGACTATTTTGGGAAATAGTACAAGGGAACAAGTACAGTCTCTCTAGGTAAACAAGACTGCTTTGGCTAGCATCCTGCAAGGAGGTGGGTCTGAATGGCCTGCCCCAGCCGCCGCCGCTGCTGCTGCTGCTTCTCCTTTTGCTGGCCAAGGGAAAGTGGCTGACCTGGCATATCCTTTACTCTTGGTACTGCAGCAGCCACTCAGGAGATGGGTTCAGGGGCACCTCTGGATCCTTAACATGGCGCCCTGGCGAGAGGAAGCCGTATCTTATATCTTGAAGAGAAAGCATGGAGGTGGCTAAAGGATGCTGGTGAGTCAATCAGGCCAATGGTTGGGGAGTCAGTATGATAAGATGTTGATGGGTCAATCCTTCAAGTGGTGTCGTTGAAAGGGATTGAAAATAACTCAATATCTAGTCTTAGAGTAAAAAGAAAATTTTAGTATATCTGACCGTACTCTAACTGGCTGACCATATGTTTGGATAATTTTACTCATAAATCAATGTCCTGTACAGCTTCTGGTTGAGATATTTCAGGGATCTGGAAGGGAAGGATTTTAAATGTCAATGTATAGTTTCTAAGTGATTGTTACATCTGCACGTTTTTTATTTACATGGTTCAGAGAGAGAAAGGACATATTTATGAGGGCCATGCTTTGGGAGAGGGGGTAAAAAATAGAGAGGTATTTTGATTTTTTTCCAGTATCACAAATTATGTCATTTTCATAGAAGAAATAGGCATTATTTTGCTGAAGGAGCTCAGGAGAATTGATGGATAGACTTAGTTTTCTACTGAAGAAGAGTTCTCAAAGGAAATGGATGAGGCGCTTGAGATGGGTCGTTGAAATGCGCAGTGGGTTACTGTTTATCATCAGTTTTCTGGCTGTCTTAGGTTGCTATGAATTCGAGATAATCTTTTTTACTGTTGTTGACCTCAGCTTCTAATTAGTTATATGTGTACTAAATCATGGCCTATCCATGTTGGAAGTATCCTAAGATTTAAAGATAAAGATATCTTCAAGATCATCTAATGTAATTCCATTATTGTAGAGACAAGAAAACTGAGGCCTGGAGCGAAGTGACTTTTCCAAGTCAACCCAAGTTTTGAATAGCAGAGCCAAGTGTCTGGTTCCTGGCCCCCTGGTCCTTGTCTCTCCATCATTTTCCATCTTGGACAGTTGCTTCACTTCTCCAGAGTTCAGTTTCTCAAGCTGTAAGATAAAGATATCAGATGACCCTTCTGGCTCTAGCATTCTGTGATTTGTGGCAAATAAGTTAATCAGCAAGAATTTGTTAATCACCTGCTCCATGCCAGGTGCTGGGTTGGGGCTGGCTACACAAATACAAAGAACTACACAACCCCCAGTGGGTTATATATGCAGCATACAAGCTACTTCATTGAGTGAAACCAAGTACAGTTTCCATTTGTTCAACCATTTAGGCCATCAATTGGAGGAGACAAGAGGAATTAATAGAGATTTGTGTGCTTTAGGATACTGGAGTCTGCAGAATTTTTGATGTCGTTTTCCTAAGATGCGGATTGATGAAAGCAGCCATTAGAAGGAACATCTTTCTCACCATGGCCACATAAAGCATCCCTGAAACCAACTCCATATTGGAGCAGCTTTAGATGTGGGCAGTTCTTTAGCACTGGTTCTAGGCATCATTGATTAGCCTACCTTGTCTTCTATCAAAAATACCTGATGTGTACAACATTCTAGTTAGCTTTCATTTTTAAGGGTGGTTTTTCAACACCGTTGAAGAATCAGAATGGTATTTGTCGTCATTTAGTATCTGCACATGCAAGTAAACCTTGTCAGAATTAATTGAATAAGAGTGCATTGATTGGATAGGCATGCCAGATACCTACCTCTCTTTGGGAAACCATGGGAAACCATTCTTCAGATTTCAGATGCCATGTTTCCAGAGTGATTAGTTAATTAGCTCATTCTTTCCACATAGCAATATTCTTCCTTCCCCCTCCTCCCCAACCTGCTCCCCAGTATATCTTATGGATTAAAATGACTTTGTGATGTTTAAACACCATACAAGATTAGCATGGCCTATTTGAAAGCAAACTTACAAACTGTTAGTTGAATTTGGTTTAAAATCAAACAAGATCCCTAGTACTGAGTAGCTAGTTTCATTCTCAGCCAAAGTACCACCCATGAAAAAATCAACAGCAATAGGTTCATTTCTATATTTAGTTTGGAACAACACCACAAAATAAACCTTTGGGTTTGGGAAATCATAAATCCAGAAACAGGAAAGACCTGAAAGGCAAACTAATCTAATCTCTTCATTTTATAGATGAAAAACAACCTCAGAAGTCAAGTGATTTATCCAAGATCACTCAGAGAGCCGAGTAAATAATAGAGGATTTGAATTCTGTCATTCTTCTTCCCATTAGCCCAGATCATCAGAATTTGTATAATCTAATTAAAAAATGATAAAGTCAATAATTTAAAACTCTCTCCTCATTTGGAATGATAGGTCATCCCTTAAAAGGTGAAGTAAAATAGTTTTGCTTGCTTAGAATTTAAATGATTCTGTGTCTTTTCTGAACTCAAGGGAGGTTTTGCCTGAAAACTGCCTCATTTGTAGGTATCATCCTTTTGCATGGACAAAAATGTCCAAGGAGGGTTCTCGAACCCAACTTTTCATGACTTTGAGGCCAGCTCTCTATGGAAATTACCAAATGCTGAAGGCAATATTGGTCAGCAGGACCAGGGAGTGTCGTATTTCAAACATATTAAACCATCTTATTGTCATGTTGGGAGAGTGGATTTTTGAATATGAAAGAGGAGTTGAACCCACAAGGAAACTGACTAGTTAACTGATCGGCTAATTCACATTCCAAGGGAAGTTGCGTCCTAAAACAGCAGATTGATGTGGCTCGTTCTTTCAAACATATTGACCGTCTCTCTCTCTCTCTCTGTTTTCTTCTACTTTTTACCTTTTTCCCTCTGTCCCTTTGTTTGGTGTTTCCTGTGCCAAGCAGTCTCTTCTCCATCTTTCTCTTCATTCCTCTCTATTGCTTCCCCTGGCGCCTTGCCCCTTAACCATCCCATAATTTTAAATTGAAAAATATTATAAAACACTCTTATTTTTATTGAGTAAAGCTTGGTTAGAGGATTCTGATTTAGACCTGGAAGGTGTCCCAAAGGTCATCTAGCCCTTCATATTCATTGTGAGGAAACTGAGGTGCAAAGCTGGATAATGACTTATCAAAGGTCACATTGGTAAGAAATAGCAGAGCTGGGATTTGCATCCAGCTCTGGGGACTCCCAATCCAGTATTCTTTTTACTCCACATTTTTTCTTACCATCATCTTTAGTCTTGTTTATTTGAAAAACTAGCTGAGCCCACTTATTAAGTGTTCCCCTTCTTCTTGTCCTCTAGACCCCACCTTCACCCCTCCAAAAAACTCAACTCAAATAGTCTCTATATCTGTAATCCAGAAGCTTGTCTTGTTATATCATGATATGTAGACCTCCTGGATGAGGAGAGCCCCTTTCCCAGGACCAGTTTCCACCTTTTCTGCAACTTAAGGTCTCAGAGAGTTGCCTGGAGCACAGCTTCACCCCTCAGTTTATGTCTGAGATGGAAATTGAGCCCAAGTTTCCCTGACCTGCTCTAACCCTTAGGCGACACTACTTCTTTCCTCAGCTCCTCTGTAATCTCTTATTGTTTTCCACCTGTCTCTTTTTCCCCCTTAAGTGGCTTTTGCCCAGGGAGAAAAAAAAATGATAAGGTTACTCACCTTTGTTATAAATTTTGGAACTTAAGAACTTTTTTCACCTGTTTCATATTCATTCACTAAGTATGTTGTCATGTCTGTCTAAGTAAGTGTGCTGTCATTTGTATTCTTGACTGGGCACCTATGATGTGGTGGAAAGGCAACTGGCTTTAGCAAAGGTCTGGATTGGAGTCCATTCTCATATTAACTGTACAACCTGGACCAAGTCACTTCCGCAACCCTGTGCCTCAATTTTCTCATCTGAAAAATGGGGAAAATAGGGCTTGAAGTCCCAAGCTCAGAGAGTTGTTGTGAGGAAAGCACTTTGTGAGCCTTTAAGCACCATGGACGTGCCAGTCATTCTTCTCCTTGGGTTTTGGCTTTAGTGAGGGAGTACTAGACATACTCGTTTCCCCTGCCTTCCTTGTCCTCTTCCTTTCAGCTCAAGTTTCTGGGTTTGTGTTGTAAAACTCTCTGTCACCTCATGACATGACAAGGCTCTTCTCCTTTTTCCGGGGTCTTTCATGGTGGGCAGTTCTTTCTTTCTTTCTTCATTCCTTCTGAAGACACTCACGCCTTTGTGAGAGAAGGACCCATTCCTTCCCCTGCCGCCACTATTTGAACTCCTGCTCTGGACGCTGGACGCTGAGACGCCCTTTACATCTGCTCATTGTTCAAGCTTCCTGAGCTTTGGCTGTGGCTCAAGTACCCCCCCTTATCCAAACCCCAAAGTCTTCCCAGGCTCCAATTCACTGGTAGTAGCAGGTGGTGTTGGATATGGCCACTCTCTCCCACCTTTTAAGACACTGGAAAGAAGAGAATGACTATGGCATAGGCATCTTCCAGACACCAGGATTCTTCTTCAGAAGCTATGAAAAGGTAAGTTTGTTCTAGAGTTTGTGGGCAGTGATGAAGAGCCCGGGGGAGAGCATTCTCCATCTCCAAAGGGACATCTAACTCTTGTTTGATTGAAATGGATGGCTGGAGCACATTCTTTGAAATTGATGTGGACCAGTGAGCTATCTGAAACTCAAGATTGATTTCTTCATGGGCTCCACTATGTTTGACTTTTGGTGCAGTTTTCACATTCCTGTGCCATTCTTCGGGTTATAACAGAATTCAGAGGTGGCTTTGGAAATAAAAGATTGGTGTCTTTTCCCCCTTCTCAGCTTTTCCTGTGGCATTTTTTGAACATTCTTTTTGGTATCTCTGCATTCAGCCTACTTAGTAAAATGAGTCATTGGAGTGGACAATGCTACCATTTAAAAAGAAAGAAAGAAAGGCAGGAAGGGATGAAGGTGTGTTATTCCGCCCACCCCAGATTTAAAAAATTTGTTTTTTTCTTGATGTTACTTCAGTGTGCTAGACTTCAGTTTTGATGAGCATGCCAGTGGAGTCAAAGTCCTGATAGGGCCACCAATAGAGAAAGGTTTGGAGCACAGCCTTGATGATAACCTGGGCTCCAAGGACAAGCCAGATTCACTCTAGATGACTTCATCACCACCCACTATGCTCTAAGGTGAGGACTGCTCTTCCGTCTCAGCAGTTCGTTAAAGAAAACCAAACCCCCAAACATAATACTTTATCTCAGAGTCAAAAGGGCCTCCCAGTACCTTTTGGTGGAATGTGTACCCATAATACTAAAATTAGCTGAAGTAGTTCATGTCTCATTGGATCCTAACCTGCTATTAAATGAATAGAATGAGTATTTTTAACCCCATGCGTCATATAATCAGTCTATTTCTCTTAAGAGTTCAAGGTCTTGTCTACATTGATTAGTTGTGCTAAGGATCAGTTATGTCTGGTCAAAACCTAATATTTAATATATGACTTGTATTTTACTGTGTTTCTTTTAGGAGTTCACATTATCTGCTTCATTTAAAGATCTTGCAATATTGGAAACTCACTTTGGGTTTCTTGTCTTTTCTTCTCTTGCCTTCCCTTCCCTTCCTTTCTCCTCTCCACTCCATCTCTCTCCTCAATCTATGTGTAAACATGGAAGCTGGAAGGAGGCCACCTTCAACGTTTTGCTGTTCCCTGAAGCTACATTAGCATAAGCAACACAAGGAGGGCCATCCATTCCGAATACCAGGCCTCGTGCCATTTATGAGTCACAACACTTGTTTATACAGAGAATAATCTCTGAAGTGGCATTAAAATACCTTCTTCCCAGTACCATGGTGCGGTCAGGGACAGTCAGACTATCTAAAGCTTGGTCTTTGAAAAACGCCACTCCCTCCAGTCTGCTTGTCTTTCTCCTCCTTATTCTAAGAACAATCAAATAGACCAAAGTGTTTTATAGACTAATTCCTTGTTTGATTCCACTGAGTCAGGGATCAAGGCTTTACATTTAATGAGGATTGAAGCACTTTGCTTTAAATGAACAAGAATATAGTTAAATTTTAAGGTGGGGAAAGAAAACTTTTTACTAATGATGATTTTTGAAAAGCAAAAAGTTCTGGCCCTTGTCACCATACTGTCCACTGGATGCTTCAGTATCAGAAGATGGAAAATTAGGTGGCAGCTTCTCTTTTTGAACATCCACACGTTTCATTTTGTGTCATCCAGGCAAGGGACAAAGCATTCTTCTCTTTTTTTGAAATGGATTATTTCCTTAGAGATGGAAGCCATGTAGAGTAAGATCCTCTGTGCGTGCCCTCCATTTCAAAGGGAAAGATGAAAGTGGGGGCTTATTTTTTTGTACCATTTCTACAGTTCAAAAAAAATTTATGATTGATTTTTAAAAAAATATATGATTTAGAAATTTCTTTATAAATGCTAGAAATATATTTAGTCACTTACTGAGTATAGAGTATGATTTGCATTTTAAGCATTTCAATATTATTATTTCTTTGTACATGTGCTCTGTTAATTAGTGTCTGTCATCATATTCATTTAATGCACAAAAATCAGATCTAAGAGAGAATTACTAATTGGCCAAAATTAAATCTAATTTTAACCCAGTGAAATTGGGGCTACAAAAAGACTTGAGGGATTCTTGAGATTAACCTTCTCATTTTATAGTAAAGCCAACTAGGGCTCTGGGAAGGAGTGTGGCAGATGGGAGACCCCAGCATTGACCACAAGGCTTCTCCAAATCTTGACCAAGTCAAGGTACCTCCTGAAGCTTGTTCCTAAAGACAGGCCTCGTCACCTTGCCCTGAGGATTTTCGTTTGCTCGAATATGCTGAAGCATGACTAGAATTGTCAGAGAAGTCAATGAATTGGGGCTGGCATTTCTTGATTGATTCTTGAAATTATCCAGAAAAAGTCACTAATTAAGATAATACTCTAAGTAGCCAGCTCCTGCTCTCTCCTTTCCTCTACCCCTCCACCAGTTTTCTTCAGGGTCATCTTTGACACTGGGCTGCTTTTTCTCCAACCTGGCTGGCCAGGAAGGATGTCTTCCGAGAACTGATTTCTTTTGCAGGCATCTGTGAGCTTCCACTGTCTCATGCCTCACTACTCATGACTGTCATCATCTTCTGTTGGAGCTGATATAGTTGTGAAATTAAACCCAATTCCCCACAGTCTGGTTCCTAATTTTCAGAATTCTGCAGGCCTTTTGTTGTAGAGTTAAAAGACATCTGGCAGGCTGTTTATTTCAGTCAATGATACTGGTAATTTGGAATGTTTCAGAAAATTTAAATCCCCAAATTCAACAAATTAGACCAGTGTGCAAATATAGGAAATTCATCCTGTGTTAGATAAGAAAAAGTAAATAAATAAATGGAGCAGGTAGGTGGCACAGTGGCTAGAGCACCAGGCCTTGTGTCAGCAAGGCTCACCTTTCCAAGTTCAAAGCTGGTCTAGTGCCATTTGAGAAGAAATCTTTGAAAAGATCTTGTCGATGATATTGTTACCAGAAGAAGATATTTGCCTTTCTATGAGCAGCCAGAAAAGGAAGACACTTACTAAATAAATGTCATGGATATATGCAGGGTACTTAGCTATGAATTGAGGCCCTGGAAGTCATTTCCTGGAGGGAGTGCATAGGGGTCTCTCAGTAAAGATGTGATGAAACTAAATATTAGCTGATATAAGGCACTAATATTCTCCAAAGAAAATGCTATTATTTGTTTTCCAAGCAAGATCATTAGACTGATTCATTTTTATTTCTTGTTGACCTACAGACATTTTCATCAGGGAGCTTAAGAAATCTATTACTTCAATGTGAACGAGAAAGAGAGGATGTCCCCAAAATCTCAGTGCACTTTAAAGTCACCAAAACTTTGGGGACATGCTGTATAACTACAAAGTTTGAGCATATTTACCATATTTTATAGTCAAATTTCTGCATCAATACTATGTATCCTTTTAATCAAATACAGAGGTAGTTGAAAACAAAGAAACAAAAAACAGTTTCAATTATATATCAGTTGGAATGGAATTCAATAAATGGTTACGTATGCAGAGTGCAGCCTAGAGTTACACACACACACACACACACACACACACACACACACACACACACACATACACACATACACACACACACACTCGCGCACACGTGCGACAGCAAGGTCAGACAAATTATCTGGCTGCTATGTGCATGACATTAGATGAATATGTGTTTATTCAGGGGTGGGGAACCTGTTTTTCCTCATTTGGGGGATGTGTGATATTGGGTTCCTTCCCCCATGCTGTAGGGTCCCTGGAATAAATTCACAAAATCTCTGAACTGGAGAGTGATGAGAAATCCTCGCTATACTATAAGAAAGTTGGCAACCAGCTTCTGCTTGAGCACTAATTAAATCCGTGTGCTCATGAATAGCTAACGTCGCTCCCTTCTCTTGAGGCCACAAGGTTGAGAGCAACTCCATAAACTACATTCCTTGGCCAGGTCTAGAAAGTCAGCATCTAGGAATGTTCTTCTTTGTCCGAGATGATCAAAGCGCAATTGACTCCCATGAGTCTGTATTGCAAGACATCCATTAATGCATCCTGGAGCTGGGGTCTGCTCTTACCTGTTTGCATGTCTCCTCAAAGAGGAAGACAGTAGAAAAAGGGCCAAGCTTGCAATGAAGACTCCATTTTGTAAATATAGTCCAAAACATGAGCTCTGGGGGCCAGGAAATACAGTGTAGTCGGACTGTCACAGGATCTGAATTCAAATCCCACTTCTTGCCCCTTTGCCCCCTCTGGGACCTTGGACAGATCATCCCAACTCCTTGAGCCTCTGTTTCAACAGCTGTAAAATATGAGGTTGTATTAGACAGCCTTTTCCAGCTTTGAGGCTGTGTTACTCCAGCTGTCGAAGTCACTCATTTCATTGCCATTGGAGGCAATAAAAATCAGTCTCCACAAAAGACTTGCTACCCTGTGAGTTCATCGAGTTGATCATGGACTATCCTTGCTCAATACCTAACATATGAGTAAGGATACACAAGCAGTTGACATTGGAAAGGAGAGAAGCAGTCACTTCATCACAAAGTCCAGCGATGTTTATGTCTTCAAATGGGGCAACAAAGGCATAGTTCAAACTCCTTGTGTTTAAGTAGAGAAGAGTGAGGCTTGTGCCTAAATGTGCCCTGCTGAGGAGCGTTTTCGAGTCCAGACTTGGAGAATGCTTCTGGGATAATGGGGCTTCCCCAGATCTAACCCCCCAGGCCTTCATTTTAGGATTGTTTTGTTTATCATTGATATTTGGTTTATTCATCCTCCTAAATCTCTATATTCTAGGAAAGTAGCCCCACTCCTTATTTTACAAAACTTAATGGGATTTATTCCTTTCCTCTCAATTTTCTCCAAGTTTTCCCATTAAGCTCCCTAAAAGGAGAGCCTTATTTGATTTGATTTAAAACATTGTTCAACTTAATTCAGTAAATACATGAAATTTCTGACCAGAAGGCCAAGTATAGATCTATACTATAGGCAAATCTATAGGCAAACCTATATCTAGGTTTAACAATATCTAGAAAGTCCTCCAAGACTAAGAGGCAGTTTCTGATCTTTTTGTGCAGAAGGAATTTATATTCCAGGAGTTGCCTATGAGTTTGAAATAAAAAATCTGTGCCTTCTCTCCCCCAACCAAAAAAAAAACAAAACAAAAAACACAACAAAATAGAACATGCTAACCAGATCAAAAAAGTTTACAGAAACAGTTTTTTAATGTTGTAATGATCCAATTGGTTTTGAATATTTCTCTACCTATATGCCTTATAAATCTGAATTATTTTTGTTTTTTATATCAATGAAATAAGTTTAGAGTGTTCAATTCTTTCAAGTAAGAATTATCTAAGTCTTTGTATTTATGTACCCAGTACTTAAAAGTCATTTACATGGTAGGTCTTTATTAAATGGCTGTTGACTGAGTAATTGATACGTACATTTTATACATTAATGCCTAGATAGTACACCCATGGACAACAAAGAGATGGTTTTAACACCATTTGATGGACGTATATTAAAAAAAAAATCCAATTATTCAAGAGCTTAGTGCTTCATATTCCAGCATAGTATATTATTTCCTCAGATACTTCAAGACAGCAATCAACTTTTTTTCTGTGTGGTTCTATAAACAGTCTTCCTTCATTGATTCTACAGACCAAACTGGGGTCCATGATTCTTCTGGACTTGAAGAAGGTAGTTTTGATGATTTGAGGAGTGAAAACTTGCCCAAGACCTTTTATTTTATTTTATTATCTATCTCTATCTCTCTCTCTCCTTCCATCCATCCATCCATCCATCCACCCCTCTGTCCATCCATCCATCCATTCATCCATTCATCCATCCATCCATCCATCTCATCTTTCTCTCTCTATCCATCCATCCATCTATCTATCTATCTATCTATCTACCTATCTCATCCATCCATCCATCCATCCATCTACCTATCATTATATACTGTCTCTTCTCTAATTCATATATGTCAAATCAACCCCTCTTGGACAGTCTTGAAAGCCTTAGAAATAAGTGAGTTCACCAGCTCTGGAAAGCAACCCTGTTCCGCATACTCACAGCCCAAGTTACACTGAAGTGGGATCAGTGAATCATACAGGGAGATTAAGACAATTTTAACATTGCCTACTTGTTTGTGTTTGTTGTCATGGAAATGTGTGGTTGAGGAACTCTGTTAGATCAAACTCTCACCACTATTTACTCACCCTCATTGTCATAGTCGGGCAGGGTGTCTATTGAAAAAGCTTAGGGTGTGGAGTCTGGAGGGCTGGGTTCTAGCACTTAGTTCCTCTTTGATGCTGAATTACTATTACTAACAAATAGTTAGAAATAACCTACTATGTATATGGGTCTGCAGGGAAGGAAGGAATTTAACAAAGGGTAGGATACGTATATGATTACACTAACTATTGTTAGTTAATGCTCAGTACTGAGTAAAATGGGGTAGAAGATTCTGAGAAAACTGTAAAATTAGATCTCAACTATTCCTGCCTTCTAATATGTATAATTTGCCACAGAGTAGTGATAATTTATATTTATCTTTATCCTTATCTTTATATCTATGTATTCATCTAGTTATCTAAAATATATACATACATATGTATACACATGTCAATATACATACACATATGCATGTGTATATATATATATATACATATATATATAATTATATGTAGGTAGCAATTATATTGCTCTTTAAGGATTGCAAAGCACTTTACAAGTATTATGTCCTCTTATTTTTGTAACACTGCTGGATGCAATATTTCTGTTTTCATCCCTGTTTTATAGATGAGGAAACTGAGGCAGATGTGGGTGACTTACCCAGGATCCTACATCCAGTTTAACTCAGATGTGTATAACTCCAGGTCTGGTGTTTCAGCCACAGCACCACCTACCTGCCTCATAGATCTAAAACTGGAAAGGCATCTTAGCATCTATCTAAGTGTAAGACTTTCATTTTATAGATGGAGAAGTGAAGACCCAGAGAGTTACTGATCTAGTAAGTGCCTGAGGCATAATTTGATCCCAGGTCTTCCACATCCAGCATTCTATACTGTCTCACCAAATAATGACCAGACTACGCTTGTTGAATAGAATTGACTTTATAAGCGGTAGATGGTAGTGTTGCTGGCCATGATGAGGCATCATTGATCAAATTTGGCATAGGAGAAAAGGAACAAAATTTCTGGGCCAAATGTCTTTTTTTGGTGACTCTGAAACAATTTGCACACTGTTAGCTTAAAATGCCTTGGATTAAAAAAAAAAATTCCTGATTTCATTTGCTTCTTACCCTATCATTTTGGCATGGAATGATCTCTCCATGATTTACACTTGGGGAGGGTGTGTTTCTTCTTGGTGATGGCATATTTAAAGACACCTGTTGATGATTTTTAATCTTTCTGCCAAGTAAATGCTATTTGTGCAATGAACCTAAGCCCTCTGGAATACCAGTATAACACTGCGCCATTATCTTGGGTTGTTCTATTTACCTTAGTACTGATTTTTAATCTGTTTTTAAATATCATTACCAAGAGTGCCCTGATTTATGCAGCTTGTATAGGTCCACAATATTTTTTGAATAAAAGTGCAAATATTCATAGCTTAATTCAACCAATGAATTTGCTATATTTCTTTGTTGTTGCTCCAGCGATTATATGGATATGCTACGATTTTATCACATATTTTGAAAGGATATAGAACCTCCTAATGGGGCATTGTAATCTTTTCACCACCTAAGCTCCTGATTTTTCATTTATTTTTGTTTTGAGATTAACTGGAGGAAACTTTCAAGACTTGGAAATAATGAGATCTTTTGGGAAGAACCCAGGACAAGGGAAATTGGATCCCATTTCTGCTTGAGCATTAGTTCATTCCCTTGTCTTGAATAACTTATTTAATTTCACTGCATCATCTGTAATTTAGGAATGATAATATCATAGACCCTCAGATAGGGATGGCAAGAAAATTGAAGTAATGAGTGAAAAGTATTGTATTTCTTGAAAAAAAAGATGATTAATTTATTTTGGCCTTATACTGGTATTTCTTAATGATTAGGCATTTAGGGCTAGGAAATTATACATATTAGAAGGCAGGAATAGTTGAGATCTAATTTTACAGTTTTCTCAGAATCTTCTACCCCATTTTACTCAGTACTGAGCATTAACTAACAACAGTTAGTGTAATCATATACGTATCCTTCCTCACAGATGGAATGCATTAACTCTCATTCTCTTGTCCTCATAATCGATTTATTTTGGCTGATTTTATTTAAGATGGTTTATTTTTATTATCTTCAAGTGAAGATGATTCTAATTAACTAAGCAGCCGTGGGCAAGCCTTTCTTGGCTTCTCAGTTTCCTCATCTGTAAAATGGGTATAATAAGATGTGCTGCCTAAATCACAATGAGATAATTCTCTAGGACCGTGTGGCCTTGGGGGAATCACTTAATCTCTGTTTGCCCCAATTTCCCCAAGTGCAAAGTCACTATAATAATACCAGCACCTTCCTCACAGGGCTGTTGTAAGGATCAGATGGGACGGTATTTGTAAAGGGCTTATCATGGAACCTGGCACATAGCAGACACTGTGCTAATGTTTATTTCCTTCCCACTCTTCTTTAGACATTAAATGAGTGCTTTGGTTATATTGGTAGACAGTTAAATAATGACTTAATCCAGTCCCCTTCAATTATCAAATTAATTTATTAGAACAGAGAACTTTTTTCTAAAGCTAGTGTAGACATTTCATTAAAGAGAGAGAAATAGAATTTCCATGCCTGGGGAAACAAATCCACTGGCATTCCAATAGCCTTCTTCTTTTGTTAAACTACTAAATCTTTAAAGAATTCCTACCATATGAAAGATGCACTTTCCTTTCCATTTAGAAGTTTAGAGGCAAACCACCAGAATGGGGGGATGCATTACTAATAACCTTTCTTTACTTATCTCCTTTATATTTCTTCTGAGGAGAGAAAAGGTATTCTCAGTCTGATTTAGAGGGAGAATCTCCTGATGACTTGCACCTACATTCCTCATACAGGAAGGATTTCTCTTCCAAAAATGATTTTGGCCATTTACAATTTCATGTAGACTTAGGGGTGTTTAAAGAATTGTTGGGGTTTCACTTTTTAAAAAAATTTTAAATTCACGCTAAAATAATATGCGATTGGATGTGACTTTCTGTGTATGCATTTTTTCTAATTTGAAAATGTGGCAAAGAAACGACAGACCTAAGTCATTTAGTAAGACCCAGCTTCGATCCCATCCTCATCACACAACCCTTCTGTTATTGCCCTGTATGCAGGGAGCTCATGCTCTTAGGAGACCATAGAGCAATTATTGTCTTTTTTACTCATTTGGCACTCAGTTGTGTCATAGATTTTCTATGGCTATCTGCATCTCTTGTTAAATATTTTATTTTTTGTATTAAAGTTGTCACTCATAGCAGATGTCCCTCCCCAGGCTGTTAACATCATCCGGACAAGAGCTGAGTTTTCAACGACTACCATTGGGACTGATTCTCCTCCTCTGCCTGCTTCTCTCCTCCTTCTAGCTTCTCCTCCTCTTCTTCCTCTACTCCATCAGTGTCTTCTACTGAACAATCATTGTCTTAACTGGATTTAGTCTCAGAAATCTCAGTAGGATGAAGTAGAATAGGAATACAATTGGAACACAGTGTCAGCCAATTACTGAGCAATCAAAATCCTTGGCAATTCTATCCAATGGATTGTTGAAAAAATATTATATTTTTGTAAAGAATGCTTTATATAACTGTGCCAACTAAAAATAGGCATATAGTGGTTGAAGAAAATTGAATTTGAAGGTGGATAGCTATGTGGCTTTAAATAAATCATTCAAAGTAAATGGAAGAGAGAGGGGAAAAAACAATGGACAATGGAGTCCATGTATAGAAGAATGGGATTGGGGATTAATTTCATTAAACATAGCCATTATCATTTATTTATGTTTCAGTCATATTCACTGCACTGAATTCTCCAGGTTAGGTGGAAAAGCTGTCAGCATTGTCTACTTAGCAGGCAGTAACCAGTGATTAGAAGTCAGGGCCTTATCGTGGTATTTCACAACAAATGTTGAGGCACTATCATGCAACTCAAAATGTAATTTTCATGATTTTTGCTTAGTACCATTCAAAATGACAGGAAAATTATTGGAAAAAAGGCTCAGAGAACCAGTTTCCAGTGTTGTGATCAGCAGGAGAAGGTTCTGAAGCCAGAGGACAGAGGGGTGAACCTTGGATCTGCTTCTGACCTTTGTGACTTTGGACACAAAGTCCTTCTCCAAATATTGACTTTTCTAGAAAATGAGGAGACCTAAAGGAGTGTTGTTCTTTAAGGTCTCCTCAAGAGTTAAATCTGACACTTCTTTTATGTATCAAAGAAAAGGAATCCACATGATAAAAACTGATTCCGGATTTGGTGACAAATTTTTCAGATACCACAGGGAAAAGTGTGTTGTTCATCAAAATGAATTGATGCTGCTGTCTGAGAGGGGAAAACCATTAGGAAAGATTTTTACAAAAGAATCAATAGAAGAGTAATCTATCAGTTTGCCCTGATGTTGGACTGAATAATTGAAATTAGTTTATTGTACATCCTGTCATTTGGACTAGAATAGGGTAATTTCCCTTTCTAGACAAAAACTGCAAAGTAAAAAAGAGCTGAATTCATCTACTGAAATTCTTTTAGGAAAAATCATAATTTCTAAGAAAAAATAAAAGTGATAGAGAAGTTTCCGCTCTTCTGATCCTCCAGTAGGAAGCTTGTAAAATTCTTTCTACTCTTACCAGCTTTTACCTGAGCGTTTAAGAAATGGAATTCCCTGGCTACAGTATTTTTCATGAGGCACTTGCAAAAACTTTTAAAAATAGCTTAGTATATTTTTTCCTTCATCATTACAAAGGTTGTAGCAAAATGAATTTAAAATTACATTTTATGTAATTGTATTTTTAAAACTTAACTTCTTAAATAATATGGAAAATACCAGGATTTCTACAAAATCAGTCATTAAAGATGATTGAAGGGAACCTGAAGCTTTAAATTTCCCCACCAGGTGACATGCTCTGCTAAAATCATGAGATAAATTTACATTTAGTTGAACAAATGGTAAAGGGGCCTTTTTCAGCTAATTGTCCAGCTTTTTATTCATGATTTTAAGCTCAAGCACTAGTCTCTCTCTCTCTCTCTCTCTCTCTCTCTCTCTCTCTCTCTCTCTATATATATATATATATATATATATATATATACACATATATATTTTAAGAGAACAAGATATACAAACATGTATATGTATGCATATATACACATTTATATATATACACATATGTGCATATGTGTATATATACACATGCATATAGAGAGATATAGATATGTATACATGTATTATTTCTGATAAAGCCTGAATTGATTTGATTCTAAAAAGGTTTATCAATACGGAACAATAATTTGCGTCATATCAACTCAATAATTTACATTTGTCATTTGCCCTGATATTTTCAAATGAAAACTTTATGTTAAAAAAAATCCTTTTTTTTATATCATATATTAGATAATGGACCAGAATTTTGCACATCTGAGTGATTTGTATATCTCATATTTTGAAACAGTCCTCTGTTTTCAGTCAACATTTTCATAAAAGGCACTCCTTAAGAAGGCATTAAGAGCCCACTTAAAAATCTGGCATTGTCCCCCACAATACGCCTAAAATTGGAAACTCATTAGTGAAACAGTCCACAATTAGTAAAATTGGTGCTAACTGTTCACATTAAACAGAGTTGAATATTGAGTCTCCCTTGGTGTGCTTGAATGTATGTGATAAAACACAGAGAAAGCATATGTTTATCATGAAGTAAAACCACAGATAAAATCCGTTTGTAATAAATTGTCAGACAATCCTTCATTACTGTTTGCAAGAAGGATCCTGCGATATTCCCATGTAAGTCGTCAATCCTGTCCTTTACGCTTAACACATCTGAGCAGCCTGGTGGGTACATTTTATCTTTATTTTTTTATCTATTCTTCTTTCTTAAAAACAGAACATCACTTTGTCAGTCCTGATATTTAAAAATCAAAGCTCAGAAAAGCTTCTTTGTTATTCAGTATATGATATAGGGAAGGAAAAAATATCTCCATATTCTCTTTCTCTGCCTCTCTGTCTCTGTGAGTATATTTATGTGTACATGCACACCATTTTCCAGTTAGGTCATCTAGGGAAGTTGAGGAATAAAATTAAACTTATTAATTTTAATTTAAATTAAATCCTAATTTAATTAGGATAAACATTATTACCTTTAAAGAAAATTTAGGAAGAAATAATGTAGATCCAGTGTAATTGGTCATGTGATTGATAACCAGATGGACTCATTCATGGGGAAACCACAGATAGCAGACAGATAAAAATTTTGATAGGTTGATAGTTAATAAAAATGGTCTGGAGTACCTTTGGCTGGCTGAGCACTCCCCAATCCTTCTTTCTTGATTCTCTCTTGCTGGTTTGCACTGTATGAAGCTTTAATGATAAACAGATTAAATTCTTCATGCTTTTTATGACTTAATCGCAGACAGTCACTGCATTGCTATTAAAATGTTATTATGTGCATTAGGATTCGGATCCTTTGGATTAACAGAAAGGCCGACTAATGACTTCTCCAACTCCGTTTGTAGTCTGCATTTGACTTCATTCCTTTGTAATACAAAGCATATCTCAGAAATTCATATTCATTCATCTGGAGCATTCCGGTTTTTAAGCCCAGGCAAAATGCCTGAGCCTGACTTCTAGGTCCTTAGCTCAATATCCAAGGAAATCTCATTGGTGTTAGCTGTTATGAGATAAATCACCTCCCAAATATTTC
The DNA here is from genome assembly GCA_023548195.1 of Bettongia penicillata ogilbyi. NCBI lineage: Eukaryota > Metazoa > Chordata > Mammalia > Diprotodontia > Potoroidae > Bettongia > Bettongia penicillata. The sequence continues at coordinate 2,121,812 of JAJHZJ010000575.1, read as the reverse complement.
ATTTTTTATTCTGCTGGTCTTCAGAGACTGATATCTAAAGAAATCAATCTCAGGTCAGTTTTTTTGTGTGTGCTTTATAGGTGTATCTGCATTCTTGGTAAGGCATCATATTGTAAATAGACATTATGCAAACTATATAAATCTCTATCGCCACAAATAGTTAAGATATCAAGAGACTAAAGGGACAATTTCTCCTTTCTGTTTCCAGATATTTCAGTATTTGTTCCCCATCATTATGATTATTGTTTCTTAGATATTTCCAAAGTACTTTTGAGGTTGTCACCTAGAAGGAAATATGAAGTTAAAATAATATCATTATTATTTGCATAGCAAATGCAGCCCAATTCATTCAAGTCAGGGATTCCTAAGCAACAGATAGGATGCTACTTAAAAATGCGCAATCCTCCCTAATCTTTCTGCTGTTGACTGGTCTCTGGCCCCATCTCTTCCCCAATCCTCCTGGGCAGTGCTTTTGCCAAACTTCATTCCTGGGCAGGAAGATGGGGGAATCTAGGCTCCCCCTTCCCTGCTCTTCTCAGGGACTTTATTACAAGGGCAATATTCCATTTCTCTCTCCTCATATCTTCAAGGAAGTGAGAAGCAGGCCACCAAAGCAGCCCATGAGTAATAGAAAGTGTTGCAGTCAGGAGAAGCCTGAATTCATATCACTCGTGGCACCTTGACCAAGTCACATTTCTTCTCTGAACCTGTTTTCAGCCCCAGTCTCTGAAGAAATGGTTTGCTAGAAACACTCCAATATTTGGGTTGTCAATGATGCATTAAAATGATTATATATGCAAAAGGTGATCTGCTTAGGAAAGGTCTGTGTCTTTTGGTCACATCCATTTTATCTGGGCCTAATTATAGATTAATTATAGGACCAGGGCAGCTAGGTATCACAGTGGATAGAGTGTTGGGCTTGAAGTCAGATGGACTCATCTTCTCAAGTTCAAATCTGGACTTGGACACTTACCCTGGGCAAGTCACTTAACCCTATTTGCTTCAGTTTCCCTATCTGTAAAATGGGGTGGAGAAAGAAATGGTAAACCACTCCAGTATTTTTGCTGAGAAAACCCCAAATGGTATGAAAAAGAGTCAGATATGACCAAACATCAACAAATGATCAGACCACAGATTGAGGTCTGGGGAAGCCCTTGGAATTCTTTCATTTAGGCCTTTTCATTTTACAGTCAAGGAAACTGAGACCCAGAAAGACATAACAACTTTCAATTTGCTCAGCATTTCATAGTAGCAAGATTTCTTTGGTCACTCCAATTTAAGGACATTAAATTAGATCTGCTCTGTAGCCAAAGTAATTTGATTTCAGGAGTCTCTTCTTGGTTTTTCTGGTGGCTAAATGCATTTAAATTCTGTGATTTTAGAACTCCCCTACTGAGGCACATTGAAAGGCATCCATTAATTTGATGCTTTAGGGAGTATCCTGATGCCCAGACTAAGAGACTTGCGGAAGTAATACAAACAATAAGTCATCCAAGTGGGATTTAAACATTGGAGTTCTGGAGTTGAAGCTGAGTGTTCTAACCTTTAGCATATGGTCAAGCAGCCCTAAGATCCTCTCTCAAAAAATTTCAACAGCTGTGCAACTCTGGGATCCCATACCCTTTCTGTGACTCAGTTTCTTTATGTGTAGAATTCGGCTGCAGATAGCATCTATCCTCTAAGTCTTTCTGAGGATCAACTAATATAGCATACATTATGCACTGCACATCACAAACCCCAGGATGTTCCATAAACATGAACTATTATGAGCAAGATGATGAGTCAGGGCTCTTGATATTTCCTCCTCTTTTTGTTGGTACAATCGATTCTAACCCTAAATGTCAGTCAAGGCTACCGATGTATTTGCTAGATATTGATTCCTTAATATTTCACTTACTGAGGTACCATTTTATTTTTCTACATTGGTTCTACTGAATGCTGTGCTTACATCATTTTGCAACATAATAAGCTTTGTGGAAGGTAGAGGTAACTTAGTGACATGGGAAGGGAGGGACCAGATTCCCCATCTCCCTGGATGTCAGTTTTGGGACTGGTAGATGCAACTCACTCCTTGCTGCTCCCATTGAGGGCTCAAGATTGCTTTTTTCCATGGTCTCTGGCCTTCTATGTCTTCATTCACTGACAGCAATAGAACCGGGACTCTTTAACCTACTGAGACAAACATATTAAATAATCAGTGGATGCAGTGATGGAAAGCAAAAGGGAACATTTAAATAAAGGACATGAAATGCTATTTAGATCCTATCACAAATAATGTATTATCAATATATGAATAGAGGCTGCTTTGGCAAAACAAACAAAAACCCAATAAACCCAAAGCTAGCGTTGTGCATTACCATAACATTATGCTCAAAAAATCCAAGGTGGAGTTTTAGACCCTAAATGATTTGGATTCTGCCTGAATCTTCTGAACTATGTTATTAAAACCCAATTCACAGAAGAAAGGCAGGATCGTCAGTATGGCTGGAATTGTCTTCTGAGTGATGAAGACCATAACTCTGAAAATTGTTGGTTGTAGGATCATGGGAAAATAACTTCACCTTGAAGTGCTACCGATTGCAGAAGCTAGGAGTGGCTGAACCAATGATGAATGACCTATTTTCATAGGGAATATAACCATGTTTGATGTTCTCATTACGAATGAAATCATAGGTCTGGATTACCCTCCCTACAAAAAAGAAAAAGAAAAAATCACAGTGCCTTGTCCATTGTAAATTCTCAGGAAATATTTTATTTGATTCAGTCTCAAAAAGGGGAGGAGGGGAGTGAGTCATTTGAGGAGCTCTCAACAACAAGTACCATAAAGGATCTTCTAGTGTGGCAACATCTTTGCTGTCACACCAGGAGGAAAGGAAATATCCAAGCCAAGTTCAGATCAGATTATCCAAAATCAAATGTTTGTACACGTTTTTTATCTCTATGAATGGGAGGATAGTCAAATTCCCATTCTAATGCATCAGATCACTCTTCATTATATTTTTTTAAATAAATTGTGCACTAAAAAAAAGCCAAGGAAAATCACAACTAAAATTTGACACTACAACTTTCTCTTTTCATCATATCCTTACCAACTTGTTTGTTGCTCTTGTGCTAGTCTATTATTTCCTAGTCATTCATCTTTCTTTTTTATCTTTCATCAAGTAGTCATAGTATGCATAACGTTGGCATAATGTTAGATTTGCATCTCATTATTAATTCTTTCTATTGCCCCTGTTTATCTGTTGGCATTGAGTCATTGCCTTGTATTTCTTTTGCTATGATTTTTTGGGTTGGCAGCTTTCTGACCAGGCTGGGTTTTGGCATCAGAGGCCCAAGGTTTAAATCTGAGCTCTATTATTTATTTCTTATGAATTCTTGGGCAACTCATGTCTCACTCTCAGACACTCACTTTCCCAAATGATCAAAATCTGAGATGTTTTCCAAAGTCCCATCCAACTTTAAATTTGATATATATTTGCTATGACATATTTAAAGTCACTAGTTTCTTGATAATATAGAATATCACCTTAAGTTCCTGTTACTTGAGCTTAAAGACCAACTGATAGATAATTTTTCCATCATCGCAAGGTAGAGGGGAATGAACAAAGATTTTATGGTGCAGGATAATTATTGATAAACCATGGGAGAGGCTATTTCCTTTTGGGAATTGTCAGTGAAAACCAGTGCCATTAAAACAAAATGAGAGCCAAAGACCTTTTTTTTGTATTGTACTTTCTTTTCCACAGAATTCCCAGCTTTCCCTAAGTGTGGATCATTCCCCTTGAAAGTTGCCCTTGATGTACAAAGCAGCTGATTATATTAGTCTGAACATGTATTTTTAGATTTCTCTCAAGATTGAGTATTTTAACAGAACGAACATGAGCTTTCACACTGGCTGATCCTTGAGAAGCACTACTCAGGTTAAGCAGAAATAGGAGGTAGTTGCCCATTGTATAAAATGCAATTTATGACTAAGTAAATTGAATGCATACTTTCAGTACCTGTTTGCCCAGTGAATATCAGTATTCCAGTAGATTCAAACAAAATATGGAACAGAGAACACATTCACAACGTACAGCAGCCAATTGTCGAGGTCCTATAGTTCCAGTTTTAAGTAAACAAACATGAGTCACCTAGGGAAGCAATAACAGTGTAGTGCCTAGAATCTTCTTGTTCTTCAGTTAGTGTCAAGCAACGAGAACAGGTGTAACCATGAATAGCCCCCCAGTGATTCTCTAGAGCTGAAGATGGGGGAGATTGAGCCGGTTTCTTTAACATCCATAAAAGCCTGTCGAGCATCCTTTCGTGACTCATTATTTCTCATGGGAGTCATTCCATACCCATAAACAAGCAAGTGAGAGCTTGAGATTAGTGCAAGATGGAAATCAGCTTGGCTCTCTTACATGTTATGTACTTTGTAATCCTGCATCGCAAAATGGCAGTGATTAGGGGAGAGCAGTCATGAAGAAGGCATTAGCTTCTCCTCTGGGCTTTACATCACCTGTTACTAACCAGACCACCATTTTGCTGATGAAGTGAAGCAGACTCGAGTCGTGTTTATCTTTTTACCATCAAAAATGAATTAATAATATTCACCCCATGATGAACTTTAAAAGAATAAGAACACATGAAGATGGTTAAAGCCATTTGTTGACATGTACTTTGTTTCCCCTTCTGAGGTCCAGTAGACTTGAGAGTCCCTCTCCTTCTTATGTGGCATGTATTGGAGCCAAGGTATTGTGAGCTCAGTCTGCCTTATTTTATGTCATGGCTTGCGTTTGCCCCTCAAGAGGAACAGGTGTGTTCCACCACAAGGCAAAAAAGCAAACGAACATTTGACTTAAGAAGCTCAGATTTGGCTGATAATAATTATTTACATTTTCCAGTTCAGCCTTGCTTAGCTTCAGGGGGACAGGAGGTCAATAACGCAGTGAGTATTGACATTTTTATATGGAATAAATTTTATGGAATATATAAAAATAACCATATACCTTTCCCCCTACAAATTTAATTTGATTAAAATAGAAAAGGAAACTCAAGGTTATAATGCTGAGGGCATTTGATTTGCAATAAGAAAAAAAAAACCTTCCTCTTTTTTATAAACACACAGAATATCAGGCTGTTTTCGCCTCTTCCTCAAAGGTATTTCAAAGTAGATTAGATTATTTAGTATAATGTAAGGTGGAAGGACAGTCAAGTCTCGGCTTTTCTCCATGATGCATACCTGGCAATTTATCAGTTTGTAAAACAGACTGTATTTTTAATTAGGAGAATATTCTTACTGTGAATTATGTTCATGGGCAAGTACTTGGAATTGAATAGATCCCACAGATGACCCCACATAGTCCATATTATGTAAAAAATAAAAACTATAAACCTCTAGAACCATTTAAAATAGTGAGGGGGATGGGGAAGGAGTAAACCCTTAGCAGCAGCCCCCACTAGGCTCCAAGTCATAGAGTCATAAAACAGGTAAAGTTGGAAGGACACTCATTTTACCACACAAAGTGAGCAAACTGAAGTCTCAATAAGCAGAGCAACTTGTCCCATGATGGAGCCTTAGAAGCAGGGCTTGTCCTAGATCATACATCTCTTGATTTCCAGTCTAGTGGTCTTCATACCACAGCATGCTGCCTTTTCCATAAAAGTTCCATTATAAATGAGCACAAATGGATTATAACCATTAATTATATGAGAAGCCCCAATACGCCATCAGGTAGACAACCTGCCCTTAAAAGTAACTCTCCTCAATCTTGCATATGTAAAGTCAGTTTGTCAGAGACGTTCAATATGAAGCAGTCAAGTAACAGTAAATTTCTGGCTTTTTTGGATTTCTGAAGAACTGAGGGGCTGGGGGTAGGGTTGGTAGGGCATGACTTATGTCTTTAAAAGGAAGTCTAGAGGACTTTGAGGAAATGGCTTCTCGTTTTTTTTTTTTCTTAAATAAATTTCCCTTTAGCAAGCAGAGGCATTAAAAAGAATTCCATTGATTGTGCCTTTCAAAAATAGCCCTTGCCACAGAGATGAGCATAAGAGTTAGTAAAACAGGAAGTGCCTCTGGGGAGGGCGTGGCAGTGAGGGAGCATCTTGGTGTTACTCTGAGTCCATAAGCTTAATGCTAGAAAATATTCTCTGGGGCATCTAGGAATTTATTTTGTGTCATCAAGTTATTTCTGATTTGGAGGTGTTTTGGATAGCAGTTCACAATTTGAATACAAGAGGGCACTATGTTTAGACCTTGTCCAAGGTACCAACGTACAGCCTCCCAGCCCGGCGATGCATTTTGATATGTGAAAGTGGCATGAGGACCTTAAGGTTTGGGGGGTCAGGAGGTTAGAGAGGAGGCATTTGTTTCAGCTCATCTGCCTTTCTTTGTTCTTTCATTCCCAACTCCACCCTTCCAGTCCACCATCTTTCTCTGCCCTTCTGAATCCTTTTCTGTCAACATTGAGCTCTGACACTCCTCCCACCTCTCCATCCCTAGCTGAAGGTCCTTCATCAGGCCATGGGAGCTTCGATTTAGAGTTGGGAGGAGGACCTTAGAACAATGGGCTTTAACCTGGAGTCCGTAGATAGACTTCAGGGTTTGGGAGGTCACTTTATTCAAATATACTTAGTTTTCTTTCTAAATGTTACGCATTTTAATTTATGCACTTAATAAAACTTTTTTTTTAAAGGGGTCCATAGAGGTCACCAGACTGTGAAGGGATGAGAGGTGATATGCATGATTCACAAAAAGGTCAAACCCACCTTCCCCAACTCACCTCGTTATACAGATAAGGAGACGGAGGCTCATATTTTGAGTGAATCCATGCCTATATTATGTAGACAAGGTCAGAATTTGAAAGCAGGTCCTAGGATGACAAATTCAGTGGTTTTTCCCCACTGACCAATCTGTACTAGAAGTTGTAACATAATAATAACTAACTTGAACTTGATAAATGCTATCTTATTTGGTCCTCAAGGGAAAGCTGGGAGTTACGTGATATTATTTCCTCCATTTTACAGTAGAGGAAACTGAGGCAGACAAATTAATTGAATTGCCCAAATGGGGCCATGAAGAGTCCAAAATGACTGAAACAACTCTCCAATAACTTTGTAGACAGGACACATTTTCTTTGAACATATTGCCTGAATTTCTTTTGCTATGATAACATGCCATTTTACTTCTGAATACAAATGGACCATCGTTAAGGACAGACACAACTAATTCTTTTTATCTTTGTACCCAGAGTGCCTTCTAAAGTTTTTGCTGTTGTTTGGTTGTTTTTCAGTTGTATGTGACACTTGGTGACCTCATTTGGGGTTTTCTTGGCAAAGATACTGGAGTGATTAGCCATTTGCTTCTTCACATCATTTTAAAGATGAGGAAACTGAGGCAACAGGGTTAAGTGACTTACCTAGGGTCACATAGCTAATAAGTGTTGATGCTATATTTGAATACCAGGAAATGAGGCTTCCTGACTCCTGATAACTCTGATCACTCCTCTATCACTTAGCTGGCCTGCCATCCACATATTTGGAATTAATCATTGAAATCAAAAAGAGGACGTGTAGTGGATGGCACTTTGGATTTGGAATAAATGAGACCTGGTTCAAATCTTGCCCCCAGATGCTTCTTAGCTATGTGACCTTGGGCAAGTCATTTATCTCTTTGATTCTAAGTGTCCTCATCTGTAAAATATGACTATTGGACTCAGTGACTTCTAAGGCCCGTTCCAGCTATCAGTCTATGATCCTATGACATAAAATGACTCTGAAAGTCAGCCTGGAAAGGGGATAAGTCATAAAAAGGCAAGCTTTGGAAATGTCAATGGAAATGGAAGGGCAAGTCAATTATGTCCCTTACTTTAATGCTACTACTACCACTGCTGCTTGGTAGGGACTGCCATGGGCTGTCAAATACCTATCAGTCTTGGGAATATTTTCATGCTTCTTAGAGACACTATCATTAATCATCTGCTACCAGGATAGTGTAGAAAGGGTGAGGAAGAGTGAATCAAGGTCACTGGAAATAAAGGTTTTAATTAACCGTGTGGACCGGTGAAGCATTGAAGGCTGTCCCTTGCCTTTCCCTGTACATGGTTTCCTCTGCCTGGTGCTGTATTAGGATGTCTGAGCGTCCTGCCCTCTGCAGAGTTAAAACCTGAAGAGAGGGAGTGAACGCAAGAGAATCCCAGTAATCACAGCTGGACTTTTTGAGGTGAAACAGATTTGTCACAACCCCCTCTTGTCACGTGGAGGCAGAGCTGAGAGGTTTCCCTTTCCTCTTCCCACCCCCCAGTACTGGCAGAACACATTCAGTTTCCATTCTGTCCCCAGATTGCACAAGAAGTTCTAATTTCACTGTGCTTGCGCTAAGCAATGAATGGAACCCCTGAGTCAGAGTCCCTGAGGTGACCTCTGGCTCCCTCACTTCCTCGCTTTGTGATCCTGGGCATGCAGGGCCTCTGTTTCCTCATCTGCAAAATGGAACTACTTCTTCTTGCTCCACTTCTGAGATTTCTGAGAGTTACAGAACTAGGAGCACCTTTGATGACCAAAGGTCCCTCTGCTCTGCAGTAGGAAAAGGGGCTTCCACGTTGGCAAGTCATTCCATAAATGCAGTTAGATGGGGAAAGGGCATGGTTGGACTTAAAGTACATTAATAACTCCTTGGCTCTTAATGATATATGACCTACGTTCTCCTGAAGGAAACAGTTTGACTTCTGTGTTTATTTATATTTGTATTACATATTTAGCAAATTTGCTGCTGGTGAGGGAGGAAGAATTATTTTGTGGGTGCCTGAAAGATCATCTTTTCGTCCAAGCAGAGTGCCAGCTTGCCCACCTGTTCAATCATTTGACCTGGGTCACTTTAAGAGCTGACATAGGCGGGATCCTTTGCCGACTGAGCAGAAAAGAAATCTTCGCCATCTGGTGACATCACCTGGGCAGGATGCAGAAGAACTGACTCTCCTGGCCTTTATTAACCAATTAGATGCTGATTTAAACTGGAACTAGTTAGGTAGAGATCTGTCATCATGGGAATGGAGGGAGCCCAAGCAAAAGAGACGTGAGTGTCACAGGTCTATGCCCACATAGCTCCACTCATCACTGCTATACCCGGGAGGGCATAAGTGACCCTCTCTGGTCACCATTCCTCTATGTCTACCTGTTGGAATGCAAGCGCCTTGAGAGTAGGGACTGTTTTTGCTTTTGTATCTGTATTCCAGGGCTTAGCACATGGGGAGCACTTAAGAAATGTTTCTGCTTTCCTTTTTTCCTTCATTTATTCAAATGCTTGGAAGCTTGGGACTTTGGGGCTCTAATGTTCCCATTTTGCTGCAGACTGAGCATGCCTCATTAATTGTTGGCATTTTTGTCAGAGTCGTTCAGCTTTTACTAATATCATCTTTGGTTTGGATAAGTAACAGCTACATGCTGCCTCAAGGTCTGCAGAGCACTGTACAGACACTGTCTCATTTGAGCCTTATAACAATCCTACAGAAAGTTAGTGCCACAGTGGTATTACTACTTTTATCTTACAGATGAGGAAACTGAGGCTCTGAGAGGCCAAACAACTTTCATAGGGTCACACAGTCCTTCATTGGCTGGAGTAGGATTGTCCTGCCTTCAATAATTTGATGATTTTACTTGTGCTCTCGCAGTCTTCCCTGGATGCATTTGCGAAGCCAAGATACAGTCAGTGTGCAGATTTTCTTTCAGTTACAGACTTAGGAAAGTAAATCGTTCTGATACCTGAAGCCCATTGACTATTGACCTCTCCTATCTAGTGGCCCCTGTTTCAAGATCTAACTTGTCAGCTCTGTAGCCAGCTTTTTTTAGTTTGCCATGGTAACCAGGCACCTGGGCCAAATCCCCAGCACGGAGGTCTCAACTGTTCAGATTAGCTTCTTAGATCTTGTTTTGGCCCTTAGCATTTCCCTGAGAGGCTCTGAAACAAGGGCTCTTAAACAAACAGCTCTATTTTTTTTGGTTCCTTATCCAACATTCCCCATATTTTCTAGTCCTTAAATCCAATAAGTATTTGTGACTTGATGGGACAGAGGTGGAGCTTGAACCCACCCCTAATGTCTGGGCTGCCTTTGGAGAGTAGAAGCGAGGTTGTTCCAGACTAGTTTGTGAGTAGTAGCTTTCACCATCCTAGGGTCACAAGGAGGAGGGGATGGATGGTGAGAAAATACTCAGCCCCACTGGAGTGAAGGCTATGAGAGAGAGGAAGGTGACAATTGTACTCAAAGGAAATACACCAGATATTCCACGGCAGGAGCAGAGAACAATATATTGGTGAAAGGTCCCTTGAAATAATTCTATGAAAATTAAGCTTCATTGTTTAAAATACTGCTGCTTCTGCTCCCACGTTCTTTCCTTCTGACATATCTTACAGCTTTTTGAACTACTGAATGGCAGAAGATGATTATTTGTTTATCACTGACTTCTGATGTCCTGGTCAGGGTCCGAATCACTGAACCCCTTCATGTGACATATGATCTTAACCAAAAGGCAAAGAAGCTATTTTGTCTCCTGGATCTTCTGTCGAAATTAAATGATGCCTAAGTTAAGAAAAATAGCGGGCTCCCTGCATAGGATTCATCCAGTCATCTGCTGTTTTTGCAATTACAGGTTTGTAAGAGGAAATTCCTATAATTAGATCCCTGGCTTTCTCAGGTACAAAATGTCATTTAAGGGATTTCACTTCCTGCTACAAAATTCTCTTTCTGTTGGATAAAGAAGGAGCTAATCATGGAAAACCTGCAAGTCGTTGGGGAGATTTTGCAATTAGTTTAAAGTTTTTGGGTTTATTGGAACAGTGATTGATTTGCAGATAACAGCATCTCTGACAAAGCTCTGTTCTCACTGGATCACATCACTCAGATAATCTGCTGCAGTGCAGATGCACACAAGCTTGGGCGGGTGGCGAGGGATCATGCTGCTTGGGTTTATGGTAGAGATGAGCTGAGGGATGGCTCTATATGTATAGAAATGTCTCACCTTTGCCACTTAGAAACCCTTATATCCTCCAAGAGTTGGCACAAGCACCACAAAGCCTTTTCCAATTCCTTTAGGAAGGAAGGAAAGAGAAGGAAGGAAGGAAGGAAGGAAGGAAGGAAGGAAGGAAGGAAGGAAGGAAGGAAGGAAGGAAGGAAGGAAGGAAGGAAGGAAGGGAGGGAGGGAAGGAGGGAGGGAGGGAGGGAGGAAGGAAGGAAGGGTCAAACAAATAAGCGTTTAATAAACATATCGTTTGTGACAGACACTGTGTATATCTCCTTTGATCCTACCAACCACCGTGGGAAGCAGGTGCTATTGCTATCCCCATTTCATAATTGAGGAAACTGAAGTAGACAGAGCCCTTCCCCAAGGTCACACAGATAATAATGGTCTGAGTCCAGATTTCAGCTTTGGTCTTCCAACTCCAGGCCCAGCACTCTGTCCACTGCAGCATCACCTAGTTGGTCTCTCTGAATATCTTTCATTGACTTTATACTCATTCCTTATATTTATATTCTTATGCATGCATGTATTTTCTCCTCCACTGGACCATGCGGGCACAGAGTTTCACTTTTCTCTTCTGATCTCCCTTTTTCTTCCATTTTACCATCCATGGCAGGTGATTAATGAATGTTTAGTGCTTGGTTAACTGCATGATAGTAGATAATCAGATTTATTATTTGAAGTTCAAAGCACATTCCTTATACAGATAATAATTACATATGTGTAGTCTGTGTTTATATGTGTGTATATGTATACACATTTTCTCACTTGTACCTTATAACAACTCTGAGTGATAGGTGCTATATGAGTTATCATCTGTATTTTACAGATAAGGAAACTGAATCTCTGTCAGGTTAAATGACTAATATAGGGTTAAATGATGAGTTTGGTATAAGAGAGGATTTGAATCCATGGTCTTCTGACTTCAAGGCCAGCACTTTATTAACTGAGACATGGTCCCTTCATAGATTTCTGTAAGAAGCCAGTTAGCTAAGGGAGCAAATGTACAACATTGGCAGTTAAACAATGTCTTCATGATTTTGTCCCAGAGGTATTTAGTGGGAACCTTATCTGATTTACTTCTACTTAGATTGTCAGCTCCTTGAGGAGGGACTATTTTTTGCCTTTTATTTTGTATTCCACAGTACTCCAGTGCTTACAACAGGGCAGGATCACAGATTCAGTGCTTAACAAATGCCTATTGACTTAACTTGATGTCATAATAGGAGAAACGGTTTATTATTCCATTAAGCATTTTTTGGAGAAAGTTCTATATTGGCATTTCATGTAAGTGGTTTAGTGAAAAGAAAAATGTGCAGCCCAATGAATAACACTCAGATCAGAATATTTTCCATGACATTGGGTTTTCACCATTAGAGAAACTATTCCAAGTATTCCTAGAGGTAGGCTACCTCTGTGTAGGTTAAGATTTTATACTATAAATCTGGCAGCCCAAAAGATTAAAGGAATGTGTTCAATTGAGGATTGTTACCTTACAAAATCATTCCAGCATCAATTCATTCAATTAAAATTTTGATTTTTATCTGATGACAAATCTTTCTGTCTTAAGCTATGACAGAAGAATCAACAAAGGACTATTAATAGACATAAATCAGTGTTCTTATGGGAATTTTTGCATGTCCATGAGCATGATTTTATTTTTAAACATTGTCACACCCAGACCAGTATGTACTTTAGAGCTAAACCATAAGGAGACAAGATCAGTCCAAACAAAGAAATAAAAGAGAAATCCTTGCCTCTCATTATCTGGCAACCTCACTCTCCAGTGTATCCTCCTCAGGCTGGTAGCTGGATGATGAATGACTAGATCTCTTCAGGGGAGTGTGGTTTCCCAGCTTAGATACTGTTTTAGGATTGGAGTTTTTAGATGCTTACCTTTGGGGGGCAATTTCCAGAAGACAAATGATAGTTCAGTTAGAAAGATGGAAAAGTTTGTCTTTGTGTGTGCATATATCTGCACGTGCTGTCATGGGGGAATTGGCATGGTGGGGTGGGGGAAAATGGTTCCATCCAAGCTAATCTTTCAGTTTTGTAGTAAGTCAGAGAACATGAGAGTTAGAGGTTAAAGTGTCACAGGGCCAGCCAGTTCAATAGTATGGGTTTTCAGAGGGATTTAATGTATAAGGAATTAAGTAAGTGAGGGTAGCTGTATTATATAGTTTGTGGAGAGAAGTAAAGTGTAAGAAATTAAAATGTATGGAGGGGTAACATTCTTAAGATCTTTAAATGCTAAAGCTTTATTTTTGATCCTGGAGGCCATAAAGAATCACTGGTGATTATTGAATAGCTGTCTGATAGATGGTCCAGTAGGTATGGTGTTTGTTCGAGTTGAGAAACTAACTCTGGTCTCTGAGTAGGGTGAGGGCAGAGACTTGAAACCGCAAGACCAATGATCAAGGTACTTCGGCAGTCCAGACGTGAGGTGTTGAGGGGCTGCTCAGGAGGTCACCGATGAAAACAGAGGAGATGAGCCTTGCTGAGGTCTGTGATCCCAATAGCTCTCTGAATGCCCTTTCCCCCCACGTTATAGACCCAGAGAGCTTGTTGCTCCCTCGCCTCGTTGATTCTCATTGATTCATACCCAAGTTTTTTTCCATGCCACAGTGAGACGTGAGAGTAAGATATCTGATATAGGAAGAGAATGGAGGTGCCTCAACAAAACTTCTATTTCTACCACTCACCTAACTCAGTGTAGTAAAGGGAGCTTCCCAAATTATAAATGTTAATTAGAGTCTGACCTTTCACTTTCATTTTTGGAAGTCAGAACAACAAAAAAATTGAATTCATGCATTATTTGTACATAGTTTAATCATGGCTTCAAAAATCCACCCGTTTTTCTCCCCCATGTTCTTTTCTCTAGTTTCTCGAAGGGGCTCCTCTCTCACCTCTCCCAAACCTGTCTCTACAACAGACTGGTCTTCATGCCTGTTTAATGACAGAGTTCACACAAAGTTTGCCAAATAAGAGGCAGGAAACCCAGACTATGAAGTTTTATGGTAAATTTCATATCTTATCCCATTTCTGAATGGACCTGAGGTCATTAGGATTAATCTTGCATTATTCTAGACTCTAGTCCAGGCTATTGCCGTTGACATGAAGTTGGCCAGACAAGATAGCTTTGATATTAAAGATCAGCTTTAAGCCAACTTAGTTTCTTCCTTTCCTGCCTGCTCCTCCTCCACTCCTCTCTTCTCCTCCTCCCCTTCCTATTTTCCTTTCCTCTTCCGTAAAGCAAACCAATTAGAATCTCTCCAAAGACTTTTCGATGTTTCCAAAGTGATCCCAGCAAAATAATCACTCTTGCAATGTCCCAGTAATATTGATTTTATTTGTTTGTTTGGGAGTATTTTTTTAGTTGGTGATATACCTTGAGGGGCAGTGAGACAAAGTCCATAGAGACCTGGCTTTGGAGTCCCAGGTTCAAACCCTACCTTGGACCCTCACTAGATGTGTGACCTTTGGCAAATCACTGTGATTTTAATAGGCCTACCAAAATGTGTGTGTGTGTGTGTGTGTGTGTGTGTGTGTGTGTGTGTGTGAGGGAGGGCATTCAGAAAGCTAACCCCCAGGCTGTTGGAATCATAGACCTCAGGAAGTAGTCCTAACATCTCTCGACTCATCTCTTCTGTTTCCATGTGTTCTTGGTGCTCAAAGTGACTCTCTGAGGCAATGAATTGCACAGAAGGGACTGACCTTGCCTGGCAGTAGAAATTATTCAGTGGGAGCCACCTCCCCCCACAACGAAGTCTCAGGTCCAACCTATCCCTAAGAGGGTTTACAAACCCCAGAGTCATGATGGTTTCCTGATATGGTGGAACAAGCTTCATCTGTGGAATCTTCCCAATCCCTCTCTGAGTCTGTTTCTTCACATGTCATGTATTTCTACAAGCCAATAAAAGATGTTTATTGAATACTTACTAATCAATATGTTCATCATAATAGAGTTTATCTAGTTCAATCTTCTCGTTTAACATATCAGGAAATTAACAACCCTGAGGTCATGAGTAGCACTGGCCAATCTGTGGCTTGAACCATGTTTCTGAACCCATTAGTGACTATTGCAAATAATTCCAAATCCATCCATGGATTATCTCTAACATTTTCTTCTTCACAATGACATTATAGGTTTCTGTGATTCATCAACTTTCAAATTTAACACACAGTGTCTTTAACAGTTACAGTGGAGATAAGAAACAGTAAAACAACCTTGACATCATGGCCACAGAGGATGCCTATTATACAGGTCATAAGGCTCATCCTTCTCATCTTGAATTGTACTGTCTATAGAGATGTACTGTTTTGTACCAAAAACAGAACACCTCTTTGATCTTGAGACAAAAAATCATTGCATTTCACTTTGTTGAAAAAATGGCAGATCCTTTGTACAGTAAACATTTCATCAGGTCATTTCTCCCCAACCCCTTCCCTACATTCCTAGTTGTGTCATCACATAAGTGCTACAAAAATTCACAACAATGTCTCCAGGACAAAGGCTCCTGAAAACTGTTTCCATTTGGCTGTGTATGCCCTACCCAAAATAGTCATATTGAGCTACGGTACTTAATTTCTAGTGAGTGGTACAGAGTGGAAGAAGGATGGAGAAGTCTCTCACTTTTTCCACAGGTTTTGGATCCATATGCAGAAATTTGTTGCTACTGTTAGATACTTGATGGGAGGTACAAAATTGAATTATAACTGATGTTAATAATAATGAAGAAAAATATTACAACCAATTATGAAGGTGACCAAGCATTTGAGTGTCATCAGTGTCCTCTTTCATGGTATTCCTATTTGTTAAGAGAATGAGTGGCATGAAATTAATTACTTACTAATGTCGATTATTTTGGATCATGAATTAAGAAAAATTTCCTCCAGGTATAGCCTCAGATTTTCACCCTTAATTAACAGAGAAAGAATATGTTCATAAGCACAGCTGTGCCAAGGGCAGCAATTTTTAGAATTAAATGATTTTTTACGCTTTTTTACAAAACACTATAGAACTTAAATGCGACATTGCCAGAATAATATGCTTCCATATTACCAATCATCTTTTAATGCATTTTATGGAGTTAGGGTTTCATATTAGTTACTTAAATGCAAGAAAGCATTGTCTTTTTGAGAGGAAACATTAGGTAAAATTCACATTTTTGTGATCTCTGATAAATTATACATTTTTTTTAAAGGATAACATTTGTGATATATTCATCGAGTACAAAAAGACAGTGACAAGTTTTTTAGGAACTCTACTCTGAGTTGCTAAAAAGTCAATTAAATTCCCCAAAACAGATAATGTAATTTACATCCTTATTCTGTCTGAGAGTGGAGGGAACTGAGTACAGAATGTTGTATGCATTGTCAGATACGGCTATTGTATCAACCTGTTTTTACTTTCTTTAAGTGTTTCCTTTATACTAGAAGATTCAATTTTGGGGTCAGAGAAGGAATAGATTTAGAAATTACTGTGACATAACAAAAAAAAGATACCAGCAAATTTTTTTTAAAAGATATGAATTCTGAATAGTATCACCTGACATTTTTAGAAAGGAAAATGGTGATCTGGTGTACTGTGTTTCAATATATACTTTAAAAAATAAGTCTAATTCAGCCATTCTGCTCTTAGCTTATTTTGCTTATTTTGGAAGCAGGCAACAACCAGGTATCATGAGGATACAGTATAGGCATTGAAAGAAAACCCTAAGACATGAGTCATGGAATTATACCATGATGAGGCTTGCCACTCACAGTGTATGTGGTAGATTCCATGGACACAAGATGTAAATTTTAAAAGGGTTAAGTTACAGGGGTCTTTGGGATGAATGGAGAAGAGTTCATTTGTCCATTTTGGTTTATGCACAAAAACTGTTGCCAAGGGAATCTAAAGTTGCTCAGAAGAATCTTCTGGAAATAACTGTGCATACATCTAAGTCATAGCAGACTCCAGTACCTCAAGAGTTGGTAGGCAGTTTGGCTAGCACTTAGTTATTCCCCAGATCTGTTGTTGACAGGCAGCAGTGTCACAGTCACTCAGACTCATCAAGCTGACAGGTCTCCCCTTCAAGCTGTCTTCTTCGCCATGACCACTCACGCCATGATGTCTCATGCTGGTCAGAGGAAATGGACTGAAAATGGGCAGGATGAGATTGTCAGGGAAGGGAAATTGAGCTGTCATTCACCACTTTGTTTAGATGGAATTTACCAAACATGAGCAGAAGGTTTATTGTGAACCAGAAGGTGGCAAAGATACTTGGAAGATCAGTTGAGGTCTTGGGGGTTTACTTGAGTCATGAGCAAAGGTAGACATACATTGCCACATCTGTCATCACCTGCCCCACTCACCATGAGATTACTAAAATTCCTAAAGATCAAAAGTTACTTAGTTTTAGTGAAAGAAACACTTTTCACAATAGGACAGATTGATTCTAATGTGGTATTCCACTGAACTACTATATCTTACCAATTTTTCCCCCTAATAAATTCAAGATGAATTCAGTGAGCTCAGAAAGGCATTGCAATCACAAGGACACCTGAGGTTATCAATTAATCAAGATCGACAACACTGATTGCAAACATAAATATTTACAAAGTCTTAGAATTATGAATCTCTAATAGCATAACAAAAATTTAGCTCTTGCATCTCCAATTAAACTCAAAATAGCACAGCATGGTTCTCCCATCACATACTTATAGATTGTTATTAAGGCCTTCAGTGAGTCTTTGGAAATGGTGATCATTCAAGTTAAACATTCAGAATCGATATAATTTAACGTGAATGAAATATTTGTGATAGTAGGCCACTTAAAGCACCATTTTTTTCCCTTTAGGACATAGCAAACCTCAGTTTTGCTTGACTGTTGTATTTTTACCCCCTAGAAACTTTTCAAAAGCAATATAGAGTAATATGTTAGCTATTACTGATGCAATCATACAACATATAACTTAACGTTCTGTTTTAGAGAAGAAGAGCTCTCAGATATAATGATTTTCTATTTAGTCTATTGGCCAGGTTCTCTCTTTCTTCCTTCAGAGTCCTAGGAATCAACTTATCCTCTGCCCATCTTCCATGGCATCCAAAGATACCTATTCCAATGATCTAGCTTCATGCTGGCTGGATGACAAGATGGCAAAATGAACATTTTTTGGAAGATTATGACTTGGTCACCTTTCCTTCCTAAATTCTGTAATCAAACATGAAACAGCTGTAG
This sequence comes from Bettongia penicillata ogilbyi, assembly GCA_023548195.1. NCBI lineage: Eukaryota > Metazoa > Chordata > Mammalia > Diprotodontia > Potoroidae > Bettongia > Bettongia penicillata. The sequence goes on along the minus strand of JAJHZJ010000575.1, from coordinate 2,103,594 downwards.
TCCACAGTGCCTTGATCCAAAAACAAAATCAACCAGTCTGTGGTTGATTTGCTGTAGTCACAGCCAGAGTAGTAAGTGTTTCTAATGTTCAATGAGAGATGATCATGTATTTGTCTATGATAATTTGCTCCATTTTTAATAATACTGTTTCCAAATAGCAAAATTTAAATACAACTCTTTAAAAATTCATACAGGTCTTAAAGAATCAATAGAAACTCCATCTTTCAATAAGACTTTAGTGACAGAGGGTGGTTATCTGTGAGATCATAGCATCTTTGTTGGAATAAACATCAGAATGCAATGTGTTCAACCCACTAATTTTATGCATGAGAAAAAGAGTTACCAGGAATCCAAGGCAATTGCCCATCAGTTTCTGAGGTACAATTTGAACACAAATCTTCCCGACTCCCAAACCTGGTGCTTTGTCTTCTATACAAATGTACTTTAAATAAGTTTCATTTTACACATACACACACATATATATGTACATGTAATTATAAATTGAACACATTTTCAAAACTGTCTTATATTCCTGAATATTCTATGTTCATACAATGATAGATTTAGAACTGGAAGGAATCATAAAGGTCATCAAACCCAACTCCATTTTCAGGTGAAGGTACTGAGGCCCAGAGAGTTTTAGTGACGTGCCCACTGTTACACAACTAAAATCCAATGTGGAATCAGAATCCAGGTCATCCTGACTCCAAGTTCACTGTCCTATTCATTATAACACTGATACTCTACCCCTTTGTATCACTGATGCCACAGAAATTTTAAATTGGGCACAAATTAGCATCTTCTGGATGTTTTAACTTGGTAATAAGACTCACTCAGACAGACTCTCACTCAGTACAAATCTGCAAACAGAGACAATTGCACTTGGTCACTGGTTAAATAGGAAATGCTATTTCTGTCGATGCAAGCAATTAACAACATATTGTGCCTCTGAATGCTGAAGAATCCAGCAAGCATGGGATCTGTGTGGAAACAGAGATTCCTGGGCACCAAAGACCTCAACTCTCTCACTGTGGGCTACGGAAAGTGGTGTCTGAAAATGTCATTCCAACTTTTGGAATGATCATTATTCCCTAAAAGTGTTTAGTGAATTCTCATCCTTTGCCCATGTGAAGTCTAGCATGCAAATGTACCTGAAGATAAGGGAAGGGTTCCTTTTTTAAAAAATAACAATACAGAAATTGCAACAATATCAGATTTTACTTAAATATAATATTTTTAGAAGCACTTGATATTTATGGCAAGATATTGGCCTATTTTTTTCCTGTTGCCATTACTAATTGCTCACAGTTATCCATATTATCCATTTCTCTATAGCTTGTATCCCTTTGACAGTTGATGGGGAGCCTATGGTCTTCTTCACAGAATAAGCATTTTAAATGCATAAAATAAAATCACTAAAGAAATCAGGAGTTGATTGGTGTACTTTTTCCCATTCAAGTTCTAGACTTCTTAGAGGTATATGGACCTTAGGTTAAAACAATTGCTCTACAGGAATGTGTATTTTATAGGAGGTTTCATAATTATAAAAAAGTAGACAAAAGTTACGTTAATGTTGATACCTCTTTATTTCAGTCAGAATTTTCCGCAAAGCACAGGGTAAAATTCCCTACTCTAAAGGTGGCTCCGTCTGATTTAAACATGAGATACCTTCTTCCATATCGTTCCTTGACGTGAAGTAGAGTTCCTGATAGAAAATGAGGTATTATATTAGACTTTCCAATGGTACTGCTACTTCTAATGATGAAACTCCACCCTCCATGAAGATTAGCACCTTGTCTGCCATTTATAAGCTTAGAGAGTTGCCTGCAACCTGAGAAGTTAAGAGACTTACACAGTCAACCCTTGTGAGAGGCAGCATACATGGTATGGTGGTAGACTCAGACTCAGGAAAGACCTGACATCATCATAGCCAAGTTCTGATATTAAGTACGTGCCGCTGATAGGTAGATAAGGAGATCTCAGGACACTGGAGATGGCCCTGGATGCAGTGGGACACGTTGGCCTGTTGAAGCTAAGGTCTTTCATAGGTCTCAGTTTGACTAAGGTGATGCCCATTCAGTGATCATTAGGCATCATCTCCCTGATGTCATGGTCTTCTTTGAGAATGGACAAGCCACAGCAATAAAATATATGACAGACAAATAGATGGCAAACACAGATGACAGATAGGTTGACAAAATATTAGGGAAAGATGATAGGTTTGTCAAAGTAAAATTTATTCTGGAATCATAAAGCATTAAAATATTTGAAGAGATCACTTCGTTCTGTCCTTCAGACCTATATTGGTAAATCTAAACCACTGGAGACAGATAATGTTCTTCTTTGAGTCCTCTGGGGATAAAAACTGTTGTCTTAGCTACATATAATTTCGATATTCTCTTTATAGTTGAGAAATCTATCTTTTCCATTTTATTAAATGTATTTCCAAATGGACTTCTTTTGCTATTCCATAACTGTAGTATCAAGTAATTTAACACATAAAGTGTTAAAATTGTCCAATTAATTGATATAAAGTTCAACAAAGACCTTTGTAGAAGACATTATATAATTTTTAGGTACAGCCTTACATAACATTTGGACGAGCCATTCCCTTGCCACCGCCTGTCTTTTAAATTACCCTGGCCCACCCACCTTCCTGTCTCCCAGCCCAGATGATTATCACCGCTACCATCTGGTACTAACCCAGAGAGAACAAAGGGGAAGAAGAGATAAGCAGAAAAAGTAAGGAAGAGGTGAAAATGGAGAAAATTGTGCTCTCAAACACAAATTGTTAGCTGGAATTAGACCCTCTGGCAGTGTCTTGAATGAAATCATATCTACTTCATTCTAGGTTTATCCCCTTCAAGCAGGAGCAGGCGAAATTGCTTTGTTTTCTAGTATTTAGACTAATCTTTGAAAGCATGCTTGAGTAAATATATACATAGACAATGTTGAGTCATAGAAAAATATGGCTGTTTCCCAGTGGTTGTCCAGCTTACTGATGTCATCTTTGGCACCTTTTGGGTTTTCCATGTTTTATTTAGCATTTGGGTTCCTACCCATCATAGTTTGGGTTATGTCTTCTGTTTAACAGTTAGTTAAGCATTCCACTTAAACACTGATATGTTTGGCTGCTTTCTTTTATAGAAATGCTTTCATTAGTAATTGTGGCTCAGCATTTTGCAAGGTTTTAAAATGTTTTTGTTTGCTAAACATTATGGCACCTTATTTGGGCAGTGAAAGATGGAAAGATATTTTAAAAGTCAAATCTACTTTTAGAATGGACTTCCATATTTTTACTTTTTTCCAAATGGCAAAAACATTACATATTTTCCTAAAATAGGGTTTATTCTGAGTGTTTTTATAACAAGTATCATATTACTAAAAGCTAGCTCTGTAAGCCTGCTCAAGTATAAATCTAGTCCACATCAAAATTATTTGCAGCCAAGTGTCATATGGAAAATGCTTTGTTAACACACATGTTGTAGGATGTGTATGTAAGTGGGGAAAAACAATGAAAATGACAACTAATCCAAAAATCTCCATTGTTTGACTAAGGAATATTAGCATTTAAACTATGTACAATTTGTTTACAACAGCACAAAAAGTTGAAAGTATTTTCAGTGGTTAGTGATGATGATATTAGCAGATGAAGAAAAATTTATTTGCATAATATAGATAACCACCTATACAAAGACATATCGTGTTCTGAATGTTGATTTAGAAGTCAGTTGTTTGTAATTCAAAATAATTTATGTGAAACAAAGTTTATTTTGGTCTCTGTATGAAAAATCTATTTTAGAAATATGTCAATCAATATTAAAGATAATTGGTTTTTTTGCAAAACTATGTATTTATTTTATTCATTTAAAAATATTATTCTGAGAAGTCAGTAAGTTTCAGTAGACCACCCTCCATCAGGTCCATGACAAACACAAATTTTCTTTTAAATTCCTGAATTAAAACAAGTAATTTTTAAGTGATGCCCTTCCCTACTCCCTCCCTGTGCTCCCCAAATCATTGACCGGTCAGAGGTTTTGTTTGTTTCCTCTGAAACTATTCTATCATTTTTGTAAGCTTGGTGAAGGCAGGGACTCCTGGTTGTTACCCCATTGCCTCGGTGGACACAGGATGTTTATTGAATAATTGATGTAAATACAAACTTATTCCAGTTGGTCACATGGCACAGCAGAATCTGGGAGGCCTTCTTTTTCCTTGTTTAGTAAGCAGTGATGTATTCATGTTGAACAGCGAAGGAAAATAGGCACATAAGATAATCTAACTCTATTTGGCAATAGAAATAGCCGTGTGAAGAAGTCAGCTGGCCTTTGTTTGCCACTTGCCTTTCAAAATCATTCTATCGAATGCCACTCAAACCAATGAAGGATTTGTTGAGACATTTCGTTTCCCAAACTTATTTAGTTTTCACAAATATTAGACTCTGGTGTGCATATATATGGTGGATGCCAAGTCATGTGTCATGGCAGATTAAGTCATGTAAGAAAAAAAGTAGAAAAAACTGGGAAAGATAAAGGTGAAAGACTAGGATGTGGATAGAAATAACCGAAGTGAGAAGGAATAACTTTGTCTGGCTTCATTCTCATTGACCTAAAACTTTTGGAATATAAAGACTTTGAGTTCTGATAGAAGTGTATAAAGTACATAAATCCATAATTAATGAATTAATCCCAGGTTTATAGATGTTATTTAATGTTACACAAGTTTCATTGCTCACCAAAGGTGATTGAGAGGGAAGTGCATCAGTACACGCAACCAATCTTTGTGCAATATTTTGTAGAGGGTGCAATAGCTCCATCTTTTTCTGGGAAACCATTCTCTAGAGAAACCTCTTTTGGTATTATGGTTGTGGGTTGGGTCTCTCCTTCTTTCGCTGGGCTTCCTAAGGCATGGTGGTGTATTGAAATGAGCACTGGATTTGGAGGCTTGACAATGAGGCTCATCTTTGTCAGTAGCTGGTAATGCCACCGTAGACCATTCAATTCTCAGCCTCAGTTTCCTGATCCCAAAGTCATGGCAGCCCCTTCAAATCTAATGTTCTATCCTAGGAGTCTTTTAATAGAAACAACCATGGTAATGACTAATGTTGCTTCCACAGAAACATAGACTAAGGCCTAGATTGAAAGCAAAAATCTTATTAGCTAGAGCACCATTACTTTTGGTAAGGGGTAAATTAATTTCAGAGCAAATCATGCAATGGGCAGGTTTAATTAAAGATGTACCTGGAGGGTTGGATGGGAGCAAAGACAGATGCTGTGAAATCTCCAGAAATCCTAGTGGTCACATCTGAAATCAAGGAGTAGTCATTAGTGAATGGCATCTTGTGCTGGGCCCAGGGAGGTTTGCTTTAGGACACACACCAGTCTTGTTGCAGGTACTCAACAGACTCTTGGGTGCAGTGACACTACTGTTCGGCACATTCCAACCACTGTGCCCCTTGCTCTAGAAAGTGAAGCTAGCTCTCTCCATCATTTCTAAAAAGTCCTGAAAATAGCTTTTATTTAAGAAAGGAACCTTTTTTTACACAGCTGATATTTATTTCATACATCCCCCTACAATGTATTTGGGCTGTGTAGAGTTATGGTGAAAGCTGCTGCATTTATTTTGAGTTGCAAAAGAAGAAATCAAATTAACCCCTCCAGAAAGGCTGAATTGTTTATATTGGGGGGTTCCCTTTCTCAAAAGCTTCAGCAAAATGGAGAATCTTTCCTGTCATAAATGTGATTTTCTTTAATTTAGCATGCCCCCCATAGGATCCAAGATGAGAGTATTACAATATGAGACAGTCCCAATGAGCCAGATTCTCCTCTAGCTTAAGATAATGCTTTTGAAAGCAGGATTAACCAGTGAACAGAAACCCACTCTTTTCAGGGGCTTGTCAGGATAAATATATCCTGCATCAATATGTATCCAGAGTTCAGTAAGTTTTATGTATGGCACGTATAAGAACTTCATTTTAACTGTGCCTTTGCCTATCTGGCCACATTTATTCATGTGGGAGAAGGTGAGAAACGACCTGGGTTTGTGGGTGAGTTTGATAAGAATGGAAAGGTAGAAAACAATGTACATAATTCTGTCCTAGGCAACTTTGACATGTCAGGCATCTTAATCTCTACTGTCCTTAATATTGGGGGCTTCTTAAATATGTCAACTGTGTCTCTCACATGGCTTCTCAAATGGCTTAAAAGCAAAATGTGTGTATGTGTGAATGTGTGTGTATGTGTGTGTGGAGAGAGAGAGAGAGAGAGAGAGAGAGAGAGAGAGAGAGAGAGAGAGAGAGAGAGAGAGAGAGAGAGGAGGAGGAGGAGGAGGAGAGATGAAAACGAGGGGAGATAGAGACAGATAGATGGAGAGGGAGAGAGAAATAAATGCTCTTTAAGGGTGGGTTCCCTTCTCTTTTATAGTTATATTTGCAGTGCCCAGTCCACAGTAGGAATGTATTAAATGCTTATAGTTGCATTGATTGATTGAGATAAGTGGGAATGTGGGGGCAGACGTCTTCATTTCCCCATGATTTCTTCATTGGTGGTGGGATCTCCAAGTCTGTGAGGTGTGTTGAACCTTGGACCGTTGACATCTTCTTTGTTTTGCTCATCTCTCTTAGATATTAATTTCCTCCTAACCATATCTCATTTGTGTTTTCTCCTTTGAGGAGCCTTAGCCTTGAAGGGAAGATGAAAACACTGCAGCACTGCAGTCATGGGGCTGTTCTTAGTGCCAGTCCTGTATATCCCACAACTTGCCCCTGAGACTGGGAGCTCACTGGTAGTCTTTTACACTTTCTGCCTGAAATTCTTGAAAACAAACGAACCAACCAAAACCACAACAAAATGAAAGCTCTTGTCCCTTGTCCTTGATGTTCTACACTGCCTCCACTCTCCCCGAGTCTTCTTCTGACTCTGAAAGCCCCATAGCTATCTCCATACATTACATGATCTCTTTACAAGTGCTCTCTTTTTCTACCTTGTGTTCCTTCCTTGCATCAACATTTTGTCTTGTTCTTACCTTGTAGAGGGCATAGGCCATGCTTGCTTTCTGCATAGTGAAATGGGGACAGAAGCAGCTTGGCTCCCTCTGTTAAGCACGCTTCCATCCAGCTCTCTAGATTTTCTACCAAGAATTCTCCCTTTAGCTCCACCTCTACCATCTTTCTCCACTCTCAAAGATAAATATCCAGTAAAGTCTACTGAGTTCTTGAAGATACTTAAGCTTTTAGATTACAAAGAGAGTCAAAAACATCTAGCTAGAAACTGGAAAACTCATTTTTTTTTTAAGAAAGTGGATGTTGAGTATTTCTGACTGAGATGTATTTAAATCTCTGCCAAATAAACTAACTTACTCTGTAAACAACCAAGAGATGTACTTGGAATGACACAGGCCCGGGACCATTGGTTATAGTGAATGGACGTTAAGACAAGGCTAAGGTTTAGAGCACTGGTGTCCTGGTGTTGGATTTCCTAATTGACAGCCTTGATGGGGATCAGGGCTCTCAGACTATGGATGGCATCCATGTGGGTTCATTCCAATGGAGCCAGTACCTGGGCAGATTCCAGATAGACCTAAGACCTGGGGCGGTGGTGGTGCTTTTCTTTAGCTATACAGCATAACTGTGCAGTATAGGGACCACTGGTTTTTAACATAGAGGCTTGTTTATTTGTTTTAACTTTTAAAAAAATGGTTACCAACATGATTTAGTGTCCTTATATGAATATAAGTTTACTCCATCACTGAATGATTGAATTAATTTTCCTTCTATTTTTCCCATCAGAGCTCTTTTTGGGTTAGAGGAGAAAGGGTCAAATTGTCAAAAATTTAGGCTTTATCAAGCCATATAACTGTTGAATTCTGCAAATGCTGCTAAACCGTAGAGATATAAATCAAGATATTAGGACTTGAGTGGGGGGCGGGAACTTATTGTACACAAAGTAATATTCAGAAAGGTGATTCTAACCTTCAAGTCATAGATAACCTTATATGAATAAAATTCACGTTAATAAAAGAGGCTGAAGTTGGTAAAATGAATTTTAAACACTCCCTCTGTAATGCCTGCTCCCCACACCCCAGAAAAGTTTACTGTAAATTGCTAATTTGGGAAACTATAGACGTGGTTCACCAAAATGATGCTGCTTTTCAGTCGTTTCAACCTTGTATGACATTTGGGGTTTTCTTGGCAAAGATATTAGAAAAGTTTATTATTTTATTCTCCAGCTTATTTTCCAGATGAAGGAAAAGAGGTAAACAGGGTAAAGTGACTTACCCAGGGTCATTCAGCCAGTAGATGTCTAAGGTCAGATTTGGTGTCAGGAAGATGAGTCTTCTGTACTCCAGGCCCTATACTCTACTCTATCTACTTTGTATTCAAATAATGTTCTTTTAGCAAAGAAACAATATCACCTCAGTTAGAACCTTGGTGTTTAATATCTTTTACAAAAGGGAAGCTAAGAGTAATTTTTTGTGAACGAAAACAGCTGGACCCTGGAAGCAAGCTGTTTGAGCATTTACAAGAAAGCTGCAGATTTTATATGGCTTCTATTTTCCACCCTCAGAAGAGAATGCATTCTATCTCCACTGGTGCAAGTCACTCGTACTAGCAAAAACAGAGGATCTTTTGTGTGGCTTTGAAAATAATCAACTTTGTAAAGCTGGGGTGTCACGAGGCGACTACTCCCTGTTTTATGTCCTCCACACTGCATTGTGACAGTGTCTTCCTATCGCTGATACACGGTATGCCAAAAGTTAGATTTTCCAGTGGGCAAATTCTTATGAACCTAGTGTGGTAAATCATTATAATTGACTTAGGAGAAAGGAATTCAGTCAGCACAGAAGCATTTTCGGGTCATCGAATACAAAATAGGTTTTCTAGACTGCAGCATAAAGCTGACAAAGGACAGGTACATGTGTTAGCAATACTCATTTGGTTTGGTGATTAGAGAGTGGAAACCTTTTCTGTTTGGGACTAAATGGGACCAAATATATCTTCAGATCTCCACTGTGTCTAAGCATTTAGCATTTTAATATACCTGCGTTTACTTTTGGTTTTCTTAGTCATGTGTCAGATCTTTAACTAGAGCAAAGTTGGCAACCTCTTATTCCTTGTGAGGGGACGAGACTCCTTCCTACTCTGTAATGTTGGACATTTGAGGAGCTTTCACAAAATTCAGCTGCCCTCTTATTTTTGACTTAATCATGTTTTCTTTTTCCCAAAGTACAATTAATGAAAAAGTCCATTGCTCTCATTGTCCTGAAAAATGACAAGGATATATATATATATATATATATATACATATATAATATATATATATATATACACATATAGGGTATATATATATATATATGTATGTATATACATATATATCCCAGCATTTTTCTTTACTGAGGTATAATTTAATATACAACATAATATCCATAAGTCCAGATAACTTCTCTTCCTTTTGGTTAAGGTCACATGCCACATAAAGGTGTTCACTGAATAATTTTAGGGACCCTAAAGTCATATAAAAACAATTGTCAGTTCTGCCTTTCAGTGGTTCAGAAAACTACAAAGCAGCATAGGACCCATAGTCAGAAGAGCATCTGAGGCACAGATCTAATAAGAAAAATGGAATCGAGATTAGCGTAAAATTCTCTACCTGGTATTAGAGAAGCAGCTTCGCTTCATGGCATGGCCAGGCAATGCTTGAGGTACAAAACGATCTCGGATTTTGAGTTGACTGCAAGCTAATTTAATCAGCTAGGGTGATCTGAGGCTGCATTGAGAGGCGTGGTATCTACAGTAAAGATAGAGAGACTAGGTTTGTTCTGATTGGCCACAGAGAGCAGAACAGAGTGCAGTGGGGAGGGTTACACAGAGGAAGTGAGGCATCCTCAGCATCAGTGCTTTTCCAAAAGGAGAAGGAGCTGCTTTGAGAGTCTGTAGCTCACTCATGACTGGGACTTTCAAGCAGAGGCTGCATGACCTTATCTCAGGGTTCATCTTGGCTAGTGTCACCTAGATCTGAGCAAAAACCCTTTCACCACATTCCCAGTGCTTGGCCATCCAGCCTTTGCCCAAAGACCGCTAGGTTCAGCGCTGTTGGGGAACTCTAAGGTGGTACATACACACTAAGTTCATTTCCAGCTCTGGCATTTGGCAGTTCTTTGATCTTGATTCAGGTCCTAGCCCTGACCCTATTGACTTATTTGTGTGATCCTGAGCAAGCTACTTAACACCTCAGTTTCCTCATTTATTAAAAGATTTGGTTGAAGTGATTCCTAAAGTGCTTTCCAGCTCAAAGATCCAATCACACCACTCACCTCGAGTTCTGTAGATGATCATTCCTAATAGAGATTTATACTCTTAAGAAATCTTGCTCCCAGCTACCTATGAGTATTTTGTAGATTTATTGTATTTATCTATTGTATTTATTTGTAGTTTTATTTATTAAACAAAATTATTTATTTATACATTGGTGTGGAGGTCAAGACTAGATGTGTAAATGATTTACATACCAGTCCTAGCCATTATGCCTGACCTTTGGAGTAGGAGCAGAAGGAGCACCAGTAGTTGTGTTCGTCCTTCGTTGCCAAAGAAGACCATGCCATCAGAGAAATGATGACTTGACTTGCACTTGACTTTGTTTTGAGTGAAGGAGGGCTGTGCAGGTCACCAGCCTCATTTCTCCTCCAGACCCATCTGAATCTAGTGGCCAGATATTCATTAGGATGACTGGAGATGACCCAGGATGAGGCAGTTGGGGTTAAGTAACTTGCCCAAGGTCACACAGCTAGTGAGTGTCAAATGTCTGAGGTGAGATTTGAACTCAAGTCCTGACTCCTGCTCTATCCACTGCACCACCTAGCTGCCCAATACCAGTAGTAGCAGCAGCAGCAGTAGTAACAGTAGCAGGAGTAGTAGTAAGAATTTTTATAACATTTTAAGATTTGTAAAGTGCTTTACTTAGGTTATCTCACATACCTTCACAATGACTCTGGGAGTAAGGTGCTGTTGTTATACCCATTTTATGGATGAAGAAACTGAGACATTCAGAGGTTAGGTGATATGTCCTGTCTCATTCAAGAAGTAAACATCAGAGATGTTTCTCTCTCCAATGTATTACGCTGCCTCACTTCCAATGCTGAGCTTGGAAACTTCCCTTAAAAAAGATGGACTTTGCATTTTGCAGTCATAGGGTTAATAGGAGCTCAATCTATTCATTTTAATTATTCATTAATAATAATAATAGCCATATGAACCCTTTGAAGCTTATAAATCACTCTTCATCCTCCACCACCTTTGAGAGGAGACAACAGATAAGACAGCCAATAGCATTTTTCCTGCCTAGTTTCACATAGTGATTAGTTATACTATAGGTAAGAAAAAATGTGATAAATCAATGACATCTTTAGTTTTGGGGAAAAAAATTTCAGTCTAAATTTCCTAGAGGAAGGTAACCTCGGGTAAAATTTGGCATTGATGGAAAAGTTAACGTTTTAATGGTAAATTTGATTTTATGATTGCTATTTAATCAGGAGCTAGAACATGTGAGAAAGGCATGTAAGCTACTTAAGACTTGCCTCAAAAGATGTTCCTTAGCCAAAGTGAAATTATAATCATATTTGAAACTTGGTTATTGGAACTTGCCATTTTTAGATGCTATGGGACAATTAAGTGACTGTTCTTCTGAGTCTAACTCCAAGTATGGATAGCAAGCAAGGCGATCTGAGCCTCCAATCTATGATGCCAGTAAGCAGTTGAGTTGCTGGTATGAACTGCAAAAGGTGATCTCATGGGAAGGGTGGGAAGAGAGGCTGTTCAGCCTGGGCTGAGCTAGGATTCTCCTGACTCAATTTCCCTACTGACACCTGGCAGACTTTAAGCCTGACTGAATGCAAGTGGACAATCTAATCCTGCATGGAACTGACATGAAGTCGGGGAGATATTGTATCCCTGCAGTGTCCCTACTCTTGGTGGCAATTTCCTATAGTCAAAAGGTTGCAAGCTTAATACCAGATCTATTCAATTATAGATTATTGGTGGGGGAACATCCGAAGTTAAGTCTAAAATTAAGCTATTAGGCATAGGACTTTAGACCAACAACAGTAAATTAGGGTCCTTTAATTCTTAGTAATACTATGGAGAAAATTAGATCAAGAGCTTGTGAAGTTAGCAACATAAATATTGTGTCTCAGCCGGTCAATGTTTAAAAAAAATCCTTTTGTGGTTCATATTGCAAATGCTTTAAAAGGAAGTATCACCTGATCAAAAGTTTAAATTGTTTTATCTGTTATAAACTGTGTTAAAAATAAAAATAAAATTTAAAAAAAAATTGAGAAAAATCATTTTAAATTCCACTAAAGAAACTGATTATTTTGATAGTCTATCTTCTCCGAATTCCAGCAGAGTTGGTTTGCCCAAGGCCAACTAGTATAAATCCCTTGTGTCAATAAGCAGATGTATTGGGTGGCATTTTTTTAGACACATGGTTTTTAGTATGACAAAGGATTCTTTGTAAGGAATTTTTTCCCCAAGTCAAAACACTTTTGATTTATTTATTTTTCAAAGAGTGTACAGTCACAGAAGTAGGAAGAGCCCTGTCTAAAAGCTTTTAGAAAATATAAATCTAATAATGTATCACAAAAGAGTAAAAGTCCTAGTAGTAAGAATGCATTACACTGTATTAGTCAAATAATTTATGAAAAATTCAAGAAACCCAGTGGAGGCTCTCTGTGTAACCAAGAAATTTTATTTCTTGGGAACAAGAGAATGTGTTTGATTCTCCCCTAGGGAGCTTCACACTTCTATGTACAATACATTTTTTTGGGTTTTAATGCTTAGACGTAAGTGACTGAAAAGATAGCATGACCAGCTCTTATTTTTCTGAGTGCATCTTAAAGCTGGTTGCTATGGCAACAACTTTTAATTGAAGAGCTGCCATTGCGCTCTGCAAGCTCTGGTAGATTTTTCTTGGATGCCTTGAATTGTTAGATTTGGCATTGTTCTTTGGTATAATAGTCAAGGTCAAAGATTTATTTTCATTGAATAATTTCACTGTACTCTGCGTGTGTCAAAAGGGGCTTCCAGGATTGCCCACCTCTCCCAGCCCCCCTGCTCTCTGTTGGGAAAGCTGGAAAGGTTTGCAAAAGACACCTGGGGCTGACGTTCTGGGCATAACTAATTTAGCTGATCCTCCTCCCACTTGGGAAGTCAAAGTCGACAGGTCTATCACCTGGCCAAATGAGTGAGCTTTTGTTTAGATAATGTTTCCAGCTTTTGTGAAGAGTCCATTTGTAGTTTTCAGTTTGCTATGTCCACGAACATCCACAAGTCTACTTTAATGGTATAGAGCTGGCTGATTTATGAAAAACATGTTTGTTGCCAGTTGGTTTTTTATAACTTATAGGTCTTGAATAAACATGGGGCTGAATGCTCTACCAGGGATTCGATGACTTGGATGAGGCTACTGCAGAGTTATAAAAATATCCTAAATAAACAGACACAGCAGGCCCTATGCAACTTAATTCTGAACCCTTCCCAGACCCATTTCAACCCTGAAAGTGCCACTGTTGGACAAAGAATGCATCTCTTTGGCGAAGATTAATATTACATAGCTTATTAAAAATGTTTTGGTGGGCTTACTGTTGGTGATTCCTCACCCTTCCATCACCCCTTTACAAAATGACTGCAGAGCTTTTCTGGAAGACTGCTTAGGTTTGATGTTTGAGGGTGTTCCTCTTGGCCCTACTGATATTGGCATCATTATAGTAACATAACCTTATGTAGGATATATGAGAAGATTAAAATCATTGTTCAGTCTGAAATACATGGGACCCCAGAGATCCATCCTCTGGTCCAGCCTATGCCGAAGGCATAGACTTATTTGTCATATCCAACTCTCCATAGTCTATAGGGTCTTCTTAGAAAAGATACTGGAGTGGTTTGCCATTTTATTCTCCAGGGTATCTCCATTTTACAGGTGAGAAACTGAGGTAAATAGAGGTTAAGGGTTGCCCAAGGTCACAGGCCAGGTTTGAACTCGGGTCTGATTAGATCTTCCTGACTCCAAACACAGTGCTCTATCCACTGCACCACCTAGGTGCATTGATTGCCAAATGTGAATTAAATGAAAGTAAACACCATTGATAATTTGAAATGACAGTCTGCAGAAGATAAAGCCATATAGCATCAGGCAAACTATGGAAATGGAAAGCAGTCACTGATCTCATCTCCAGCTTTTTCTTTTTCAAGTGCCTCCCCTTCAGGTGACTGACACTTAAAATGGGGCATAATTCAATACTTCAGAGATCTGTCATTTCATGAATTGATGAAGTGATACTGATCCCAGCCCCTCCGCACTGTCATAAATTATCTACATATTTTGCTGCATTATCTGGTGACCATCCTTGTGGTGATGTGTCTTCTGCACTTAGCTTGGCTAGTTTTCAGAGGATAGATCATTGCTTGGAATGCACTTGAAGACTTTCCAGCCTGGCAGTACTTTCTGGAGCTTGGGCTTTGTAGAAATCAGAATAACTTCCTTGCCACCGTGAGATAGCAAAATAGGACCTCTGTGGAGAAAAATAAGGCATAGGCTCCAGTGTTTTAAGATGACTCCCTTGGTTTCATTACTAACCTCTGGTATAAGTTTTCCTGAGGGACATTATTCATTTTTATCTCATCATTTCCCCCTTTCTTTAAGGTATTTTCTGTTTAGAAATGACCCTTTTCAAATGAAAATTCCTGAAAGCATCCATAGCTGAAATTATACATCTGTATTAATGTAATTCAGAGTAGTTTAGCCCTGTTGGCTAAACTCCCAAGAGTTGGAATTTGGGTTGTCTACATTGCTGCAGTACCTATATGATGCATGAAAGCACTTCCAATAATTGTTTGGCTCTTTAATCTGAAGTAAGGGAGTTAGTAAGGGAAAGAATTCTTAACTGAGATGCACAGTGGAGAAGCAAAGTGATTTACCAAGATCTCCTAAGAAGCCAGTTGAGGAGGCCAGAAACAGAATCCAGCTGGCTCATCTCTTTAGTTAATCCTCTGTTATGTATGACCCATTGCCCGATGTTTTTTTGTAGACCCAGAGAAATTGCCCTTTGTTATCCAAGCAAGATTGGGAAAGTAAAGTGTGATTCAGCACTATGCTTTTGTAATTCACTTATGATATATCCCTCTATGTCTGGGTCATGAATCCATTTTTGACTTCATCCTCATAATGGTGTAAGATATTGGTCTACATCTAGTTTCTGCCTGATTACTTTCTAGTTTTCCCAACAATTTTTGCCAAATAGTGAGTTCTTATCCCGAGGTTAGATCTTTAAGTTTATCAAAAACAAGGTTACAATAATCATTGACTATGGGTGTTGCATATACACTCTGTTCCACTAATTCATTTGCTGTTTCTTAGCCAGTGCCACCTTACGAGACAGTTTAACATCCGGTACCTCTTTACCTACTTCCTTTGCACTTTTTCATTAATTTCTTTGCTATTCTTGACCTTTTGTTCATCAAAATGAATTTGCTATATTTTTCCAGCTCAACAAAATATTTTTTGGATGTGTTTTAATTGGCATGCCACTGAAGAAGTAGATTAGCTTAGGTAAAATTGACATTTTTATCATATTGACTTGGCCTACCCAATTAATATTGCTCTATGTATTTAAATACGACTTTATTCGTATAAAAGTGTTTTATAATTATGTTCATATAGTTCCTGGGTTTGTCTTGGTAAGAATATTTGCATATATTTTATATTGTTTTCAGTTATTTTACGTGAAATATCTCTTACCATCTCTTCTTGCAGGTTTTTGTTGATGATATATAGAAAAGCTCATGATTTATGTGGGTTTTTTATATCCTGCTACTTGGTTAAAATTTTTCTTTCAACTAATTTTTTTAACTGAATCACTAAGATTTTCCAAGCATACCACCATGGCATCTACAAAAAGAGATAGTTTTATTTCCTCATTGTCCATTCCGATTCCTTCAACTTCTATTTCTTTTCCTATCGCTCTTTTAATCTACCAATTCTAATGTAATATTGAATAATATCAGTGATTATGGGCATCCTTGTTTCACTCCTGATTTTATTGGGAATACTTCTAGCTTATCTATATTACAGATAATGCTTGCTGAGATTTTAGGTAGATACTTCTTCTCATTTTAAGGAAAAATCCACTTATAAATACCCTTTCTAAAGGAGAGAAAGAAAAGCTTTTGGTTACATAAGAATACCTAGGGAGATATTTGTAGCATACTGAAGGGATTTGCTCATTCGCCACCTTGACTCGGAGCCCATGATTCCCAATCCTGGATGCCCATAACCATGACACATCTTCTTCCATGTTCCACTGGCACCATATAGGGTTCACACTGTTCTTATGCAAAATGTGTAGAGAGTTTCAGTGGTAGTTACAGACAGACCCATGAAATTTTCCAAAGCTTCATGGTATTTTAGGCATCTGCTTCCCACTTATAATTTCAGGGCACATTTTACCTTCAATTTCTCCCCAGTTTTCTCTTAACTCGATGAAGCATATGCCGAGTGCTATCTTTCTGGCTTCTCCTGTGCAAAGCACCTTGGCAGTCTCAGTATATATTGGAACTGTGAAGCCAGCACGATAGAAACGGCTGAAGTTGAGGTTGAGCATAATACAGATAACTGCCTGGAGCTCCCTGCCTTACTTTGTTTATTTTGTTTTCCCTCACAGTCTCACAGTTGATTTGACTAGAGCGCATATTGTGTAAGATGTAAATGTATGTAAGGAAATGGGTATTTTCCTTTAATAAATGTCTACCGTTTGTGGTGGAGGATTGGAGAGTGGATTAGAATGGAAGGGCAACATTTTGTAATTGATAACCGTAATTGATTGACGAGGTTTGTTTTTTGTTTAATTTTTTGTGGACTCTTCTACTTTTCAAGAATTTAACATGAATCAAGCACCAACCAATAACCTTCGGGACCATTTCCCTAGACTATTGAAATAGCCTTCTAATTGGATTCCTTTTCTCATCTTGCCCCTTCTTATGAATTTATTTGTCAAAAATTCATTTCAGACCATGTTTACTTTAGAAAACTCAACTTTTCCAATCTCCTTGCCTACACAAATGTCCTTGAAATTCTGCCTTAGTGTAACTAAACAAGAAGAAAGACAAGATATTCAAAGGGTCTGAGTTTAGTCCTTGGAAGGTTGGATCTTTATCCTTTTTTTCTAGATATGTCCATCTCTGTTTCTAGCAGCCTTGGTAAAACTATGTAATGCCATCAATTGGGTGAGCCATGACCTAGACATGAGAAAGAAATCCTTACAGTGGAGGAGTGAATGTAACCAAAGGAGACCTATTTCTGTGCAAACACCAACATAGTACCTAGCCTGGGAAGAAGGTAGTTCTTCTCACTTTTCAGATTAAAATGGACAACACTGTCAGGGAATCAGCATGTTGGCCAGTAAAAGCTGATCCCTAACCTGGGACCAGAGATGGAGTGGACCTCAGGGGCACACACCCCTCTTTGTACAGTGAAAAAAGTGGAAGCCAAGGAAACCAAAAGGATTTGTTCAAGGTCACACAGATAGGAAAAAAAGCAGAGCCAGGGTTTGAACCAAAATTAAATTATTTTTTCAGCTTTAACCATTTTCAGCTTAAATTTATAAAGCTTTTGATGAACATGATGCCCTTTATCCTCTTATTTTGTTTGTTCACAACAGCACTGCAAAGAAGGTAGGGCACAGATGACATTATCCCTATTTTACAGGTGAGGAAATTGAGCCTCAGAACAGGTAAACATGTTGCCCATGGTTTCACGAGAAAGGGTGGTGCACAATTCTAGCAGAGGTTTTCTAACCTCCAAGTCCAAAACTCTTTCTACTAAACCATGGATTTCTACTTCTTAAAAATTTCTGAGAATTTTCAATGCAGAGAATTCTGAAGCACATTTTTCTCTTCCTGATGAAAATTATGCTAGTGCAGATGGCTTCCTGAATTATCTAACATTTCAATATGAGTAATCTGTTGAGACCATGATCTCCATCTTGGAGAGTAAGCCTCTAGGGAAGTTCTCAATCTATAAATCATTTCCTTTGAGGCTCCTTAATCTTCCTCGATTTCATGACTCTTGATGTAGTTGTGGTATTTGAACCCCTGGTCCATATCCTCACCTTTTAAGGCCATGAGGCATCTTTGGAGACTCTTTTGGTACATAGTGAGCCCAACAGATGTGCTCTAACCAGTAGCTGCCCTTAATTGGGTCTCTGATAAACTAGAGATTTCTCCACAATTCCCAAGTATCTTTAGAGGTTTAAGATAATTTCGATTTCTCCCTTCCTACAGGTTTCTGACTTATCCTGAATTCCCTAGAGACAAGCTTACTCATTCAAGTGAATCATATACCTTTTCACCCATTTCAGAATGGAGAGGATAGGGCAATGGTATGAGCAACATAGACTGAGACGTCTCCTCTATTTGAAAGAACATGGTAGGATAGCAGTAGAAATCTTGGGCCATTCCATATTCCACTCTAAATCTCCATGGTGACTCTGAGGTATCTGAGGCCTTGAAGACATTTTGTAGATAAGAGAAACAGTCAAGATATTTCCTCTGGAGCACCATGGCATTTGGTGGTATCAAATTTCCCATTAAATTAGGGTGAAGCATTATATAAATAAAAAGACCATGGATTCGAATTCCACCTCAGACATTTACTAGCATATGACTTTTGTCAGTTAGTTAACCATTTTGACTCTCAATGCCTTCATCTGTAAAATGGGGATTATAACAGCACCTAACTCAGAAAGTTGTGGTTAGGATCAAGTGAGATGATATTTGTGAAGCACTTGGAAAAGTATTAAAGTATTACATGCTGTGAACTGGTATCATTCCCATGCTAGTGGAAGACTGAGGATGTAAACTCAAGCAATTGGACGGTAACAGTATAATTTATAATAAGAATTAGATAGTCCATTTAATTTCCTGTAGGGACTAGGGCTCTGTCAAGTTAAACAACCTAGTCTGTTTGCTGGTGTGCTCTAAATGGCATCCAGACTAACCTATGTGCTTGCATCCTCTTTCTTTGATGTTGACAATATGGTCCTCTAGCTAGGACGCCCCGTTATTCCTACTCTACATCATGCTTAGCTAATTGCCTTTCTCTACTTACCCCCTTGATTGCCCCCTATTTGAAAGGTCCTTCCTCTTTCTTGTGTCCCTCTGCTTCTCTCCTCTCCACGTCCTGCCTATCCTTCATCCCCACATCATCTGTGAAGACTTCTTGGTGGGGCCAACCCTTCCATTGTTGCTTAGGCATCTGTTGCTTAGACAAATTGCTTTTGTTAATATATGAAAACATGTCATATTAATGCATAGTACGATTTTCTTCACCATTTGTTTTGTTATGAGGAAATGGGGTATAATGTTGAGCTTATCTGATCTGGTGTCAAAGGCTCTGGATTCTGAGCCCAGGTTACCCCCGTGTGATTTTGAACTGATCCATTCGTATCTTTGGACCTCTTTTCCATCTTTAAAATGAGATAGAGGACTCAGTCACCCCTTTAAGGTTCTTTCTACCTCTAATTCTATCCTACACAATCCATCTTATCTATCTTATGGATTAGGCACCATAAAAGGCTTCTTTCTGTCCTGTAGCATCTAGCTAACACAATGTCTCTGTCTCTTTGTCTCTTTCTGTCTCTCTGTCTCTGTCTCTCTCTCTGTGACACACACACACACATGCACACACACACACACCAGTGCTCAAGGCACTGACTAATTGGAGACCAAGGGTATGGCTGAGAGTAACCAGAAATCTTCATGTATTCCTCTCCTTCCTGTGCCTTTGTAGAATTGTTCTGAATGCTGGGAGTTTGCAGCAAAAGCTTATCAATAAGGGGAATCCTTCCTCTGTTTATTCGACAGAGACCTTCCTGACATCCTGGCTTTCAGTGAGAGAAAAGACAAGATCTGAAGCAAGATTTCTCTGCAGAATCATCCCAAACAACTCTTTTAAAAATAGTGTTTCACTTGCAGAGCCTTTCTGTCAGGCTATTGAGAGCAACCAATTTAGCATCAATCTATTTTTATTCCTGACAATCTTCAATTCACTCCTCCATGGTTTTCCAAGACCAGCCTACACTTTCTAAACCAGGGATACCAGCTGAATTAGCTTCTGAAAGCCCTAGGGTTTCCAAAAAACCTAGACCTGTTGCTCTGTTTATAGTGAGGATGTCTGGCCATTGGATACTGGCTTCTGAGTCTCTCTTAACAGCCAATAAGACATCTTGAGGCCCCAGGGCATCAACACTGCAGTTTCATTTTTTTCACCCTCTTGCCCTAGGTCTGACTTGGCTCACTGGTGCCCCCCATGTCTTGTTTCTTTCTGTTGACGTTGATTCCTCTTCCTGGGTTTGGAAGCTAAAGAGAACAGTCATTTTTCCTTTCTCATTTTGTCCTACTCCTTGAAAACAGCACGATAGAATTATTTTTAATGAAGAACTTCCCACTCCACCCAGAGAAGAACATATGGAGTGAGACAATAGAAAATAACAGACCTGAGAAAGGATAGGTCTTGCATGCTCCCTATAAGAAGTCCAGCTTCATTCTTCCTCATTCCTCTTTCCTTCTTGTCTGTCCCCCTTCTTCTCAGAGGACCATAAGAGCCTAGATGGAGAGACCAAAAGGACCTTAGAGAACACCTACTCTAAGCCCCCTTCCCCATTTAACAGATAGGGAAACTGAGGTCCAAAGAGTTGAAAAACCATCCCTATAGTCACATGGGTAATAGATTACAGAGTCAAGAGTACATCCTGCACGTTCAGTGCCCTTGCTGCTGCCAGCTGTGTTGGTGCCTCCTTAAAAACCTCCATCTTTCACTTCAACAATTAGTTTGTCCATCTGGTGGACTCTTCACGGGATACTACATTTATCCTAAGATTGTCACACCCATCCTCATTTCCCTTCTTATGCAGCTTCCTTCTTTCATCAGATTTTAGGTTTTTTGGCCTGTCATTTTGGTGGTAAAGGAGCTTGTGGAGGAATGACATCTCTGTCCTCCAGAGTCTTAGCACTGCCTCAGGGCCTGAGGGGCCAAGTGATTATCCAGGACCCCACAGCCAGTGTGGGCTGAAAACTAGACTCATTTTTATTGACTTGCTTTTCACTTTCTCCATTCCTTTTCTACCTCTCTGATTATTTCCCATGTCATCTCTTACATCGGTAATATTTCTTCCCTTTTGGATTGATCAGCCTTCATTCACAACTTTCAAATAAATTCTGTCCACTCACTGAAACCTTCACTAACTAGACGAGGAGAGCTGAGGCTACATAGAGGAAATTCAGGAACGTGGAATTATCGGTGGGCATAGCCTTCAT
This sequence comes from Bettongia penicillata ogilbyi, assembly GCA_023548195.1. Taxonomy (NCBI): domain Eukaryota; kingdom Metazoa; phylum Chordata; class Mammalia; order Diprotodontia; family Potoroidae; genus Bettongia; species Bettongia penicillata. Next base: position 2,082,233 of record JAJHZJ010000575.1, on the reverse strand, counting down.
CAGTGTCATGTTTCCTTGATTCTTTTACATAGCATATTTGCGTCTGATATTATATGCATATGTAAGTATATTTGTATGTATATGTGTATATGTAAACATTGTGCATTCATACATATTATGTATGCATTGTGTGTATGGAGACTGCACATGTATGTATACATATATACACAGACATACAAAAAACACTGACATGGGAAAAAGGAAAAGGTCACACCAAAGGTATACCAGGGGCATAAAATGGTCTCTGCCAATCTCAATTTCTTCATTTGTAAAATAGAGGGGAGGCAATAACAACCATGATGCCGTAGGGATGTTGGGAGGATTGAACTCTTATTTTTCTCTCCATTTCAGTCCTTTCTTTTTATAGATGAGGAACCGGAGATGCAGGGAGATGAAGTAGATCGTGCAGTGTCACATACCTTATAAACATCTTAGGCAGAATGTGAGCTCTGTCCTTCTCGATTCCACATCTGGCATGGTGTCCCCATGCAATGGGTGACAGCTGAAGCCATCTCCCAAGGAAAGTGTTATGGAGAAAGAAGGTTTTGTTCTTGTTAAATTGTTTCTTTCATGTTTGACTCTCCATGATCTCATTTGGGGTTTTCTTGGCAAAGATACTGGAGAGGTTTGCCATTTCCTTCTCCAGCTCATTTTACAGATGAGGAAACTGAGGCAAGCAGGGTTAAACTGGGGTCACAAAACTAGTAAGTGTCTGAGGCCAGATTTGAACTCAGACCATCCACACTTATGCATGACACCCTATCCTCTGTGTTACCCCGCTGCCCAGAGAAAGAAGATGGTCAACATAAAACCCTAGATATACCCAGGTTGGGAATTCTTTTATCCAGTCTATAAACTGTCCCGAAAATATTAGTCAGAATATAACTCATATTACTCACCGAAGTACTGATGAGCAGAGGTAGAATGAGCATTAGCTTAAGCATCCCCTTTGTTTTTCTCAACCATGTCCTTGATAGATGTCCTGGGTAATGTCTCTCCTAAAACACAAACCATGTTTGATGTGTGTTAAGATTGATCATTCAAACCACATGCATCTATTAAATACCTGCTGTGGGCCAAGCAGGTGCTGTGCTGGGTGCTGAAAATACAGAGAGAAAAATGGAACTTTTCCTGCCCTCACAGAGCTTCATTCTATAGAGGCTCAATACACAACGAGTCTTTGATTGTTGCCTGGGTTCTTTATAACGTTGTAGACCATCAGTGTCTAACGGTTGTTGAATTGGGTTTTATATGGTTGTCGCCACATAAAATCACTGGGAGAAGATTGTTACAAAGAGGTTTTTGTGACTGATTTGACTGTGCATTTGGGATATTCCTGGGCTCAGTACAATTATTCCAATGTCATTTTCTAAAGCATTTAGAGAACTTCATCATCAAAAGGGAATTTATCTTTTGTTTAGACTCAGTGGAAGACATTTGGATTTAATTATGATATAAAAATAGTCCTTGTCCCATGTCATCTGTAGGTTATAGGCTCAGCTCTGCTAGTAAGTAACTAGCTGTGGAACTTGGGAGTAGGCACTCCCCTTTCTCTTAGGCCTCAGACCTCATCATCTTCCTTTGCCTACTGAAGAAGTGGGGGCAGGGCTGGTTATTAGCCAGTGACAGTGGAGGCATAGTGGCAAGGTGGGATGGGGAATAGCAAATACATAAAATGGAGTTTTCACTCCATTTCACTGCATTTCTGGTGCAGAGATCCTATGGATTTATTTTAAAAAGAAATAAGAGCATGGCTATTATGTTCACCTCTCTCTGCATTTAAAAAATTCTGTGTGCCTTTAATATACCAAATATTTTAACCAAATTTTTACTTTTATTCTGTCAATCAACACATTTATTAAGTGCCTATTATGGGCTAGCTGTTGTGCCATGCACCAAAAATATAAAGATAAATATAAAACAATTCTTGCCTTCCTGGAGCTAATTTATTCATCTTTTCTCTTTTTCATTGAATTTTGTATTCATGAGGATTTTTTAAATTTTAATCTTTTACCAAAGGGGCATTTGGAATCAGATTCTACTTTAATGAACTGACGTTGATTCACAGATAAGCTATATTCAATTTTCAAGAATACTGAACTTTTTTTTTCATTTTATATCTACGAAAGACAAATATATTTACAATCATAGTGTATTCTGAAATACACCATTGACTATGTTCTGATTGGTAAAGGGTGGTTTTGTAATGTTGTTTTTTTCGTTTCTTTCCCCTATCATCCTTTCAAAATGCAGTTAAATTCCAAAGGCTGGTTACATAATAACTTCCCTTTGCAAACATTGGTGAACATGCTGTTTTCGTCTGAGATTGTTCATGTCTGGTTCTACTTGGAGGTATCTGAACCCTTGAGGTCAATTCACATCTGTGTAATCACTTACCATCTACATGATTTATGCCGTATTTAATGTAAAGTGTCTTCCCAAAATATCACTTTGATCATTCCACTCTCCTCTTCCAAGGGCTTCAGTGGATTTCCATCGCATGCAGTACAGGTCCTTTCTAGCTCTCCATCTATGAGTCATCCAACAATTATCATTATTAATGGAGCATTGGAGACCCTGTGTCCTCTGGGGCAAACACACTCCTCCAACTGCTCTCTTTCAATATGTTTCTATGAACTCTCCACCCCAGACCACCAGGACCCTAACCATCCCTAACCATGCTACCCCCATGTGGAATCCCCATTGCCTTTTCTCTGAAGCCTTCCTATCCTTTAAAATCTATCTCAAATTCCACTTCCAAGAAGCCAGCCCTGATTTCCCTGGTTCACAATGATCCTGCCCTCATCTGAATGCAGATTCTCCCAGTCTTCACTGCTCATGGAGTACTTAGCATGTGCTGCCCTTTATATAGGTCTGAGTTTCACAGTCTTGTTGCAGTATGCACCATATCTTGTACTCCATGGTATGCTGGTAAATGTTCAACAACCAGCTTTTTGGCAAGATGGACTAATCAATTGAATCGGTATTAACATTTTCTTCATCATTTTGTAAGTTTAGACTAGCAACAAAACAGCAAATACAGCCCTAGTTTGTAGTTTTACTGATTCTTGAGGTTTGAACATGCCTGCTGAAAATGTAGCCATATCAAGACATTCAGAGCTTGTTCTAGTCTGGCGTGTCCCACTTCTGCCTCTTTTGAATCACCTGCTCCAATAAGGACTTCGCCTATTGGATGCTTACAACAGATCTGTCTTAATTATTTGATTGCTGAGGTCCAGGTCAGGAGTAGTCACCATGGAAGATGTGGATAAATGGATAAGTTAGTGAAATTCAGCACTATTATATCAATTATACCCATTATATCATTATGTCAATTATTTTAAATCAAGTTGCACCAATCATTGATATTTGTGGCCATATCTCCTTGGTAGATCATCCTGATGAAACCTAAACTTAATTATGAATAGTTTGAATTTCAAATATTGGCTTTTCTAAGGACTGTTTTTCCATTTTGTGGAATACTTCATGTGTAATGTTGCCTATCTTTTAATCAACAGATTGCCATGACAAAACCGATGCTACTGTAAGATGAAATTGCAGCTAAAAATTCTTCCTTTCTCATCCTACACACAGTACTGTGCTATCTGCCCTATCTAGCTCTTAGAGTTATTGTGAGCATAGAAAGGTAGAATGTGTGTGACTGCTCACACAGGAGCTAACTGAGCAGCTGGGATTTTTAATACCAATATTCGCTGAAAGACCTTCCCTTCATAGAGCATTGGGCTAACACAGTGGCATTGGGATTGCATAATCTTAACCAATATATTGAACCCGTGCTTTAAGAAGCAGAGCGGATGGGTTGCAATCCTGGTAGTTTTGGCCCCAAAGCTTCATTATGGCTTCTGTGAAGCTACAGACACAGCCTCCCCTCCTGTATTCTAAAGTTTTCCTGTAGCCATCTGCCCAATAATTAGACCCAGGTCCTTTCTGGAGTAAGGATAGCTGTCTTTCTGTGATGGTGGTCTAGAATTCTCAGTGCATTCCTGAGACTTTGGGCAGAAGATAGCAGCTTCACAATGCAGAATTCCGAGATTTAGGGGCCGCTTCAGCTGTGTTTTAATAGGCGCAGTCTATCTGGTGGTCATCAGTACGCTCCAGAGTACTTTTGATTGCTGCAGATGCTGATATTAGAAACTTGCTACTAAGGAATTTGATTCAATAAACATTTCCTAAGCGTTCTATGCAAAGTATTGGGCCAGATGCTTGAAGAGATAAAGAAAAGATGAAATGATGTCTGTCCCCGATGAACTGTGGTTGTGGTAGAGGGGTGACTGTGTGTGGTTGCTTGTAAAACATTGTTCTCCCATCATTTCTATATTACCCTGACTGGAAATCCTGAGCCATTGCTAATATGCTATAAGAGTTCATTATTTCCCAGAAGTAAAATCTCATTTGAAAAGGTATATAAAATATATGCTGCATAATTTGATACCATATGGTATCATTATTTGGTCGTGTTCGACTCTTTGCGAACACATTCTTGGCAAAGACACTGGAGTGGTTTGCCATTTCCTTCTCCAGTTCATTTTAGATGAGGAAACTGAGGCAAATAGGGTTAAGTTAGGAACTGTGTGAGGTGGGGTTTGAACTTGTGAAGATGAATTTTCCTGACTCTAGGAATGAAACTCTATCCACCGTACCACCTACCTGCACCTAGCTATGTGTCTCAAGTAAGCTAAAGTTTTTTCCTCCTTTCCCACCTCCCATCACCTAGTAGGTGCTTAATAAATACTTGTTGAATGAAAATTCATACTTTTTGTTTAGCGGCACCTGGATTTCCACATATGCATCTTCATTTATGTCTGAAAGGGAATTCAATATCTTTTCCCTCAATCCCTCCCCTCTTCCTAATTGCTGTGCTTCTGGCAAGGCCAACACCATCCATCATTCTTGTCCCACAAACTGGCTCCCTCAATGGTTAACTCTTAGCGCAGTACCTGACACAAAGTAGGAACTATAAAAAATGTGAGTTGTTGTTGCTGTCAGGATTAGAGGTCTACCCTCCTTCCCAAATTACTTTGTGTATGTTTAGTGTTTTCTTTTCCCTGCGTGCATGTTGGCCTTCTCCCACCCTGCTCACCCTCAGTCTTGGCTTTGTGTCTGTGGCACCTAGAACGTGACAGAGACACAATCCATACTTTTCAGTGGAATGAAGGAATGTTTAAGAAAGTCATGTAGAAATGAGATCGAATTCCAGCTCATTTAAAATTCACCCACCTCCTGTAATCCTTTTAGCTGAAGGAAAACATCCCTTGATGTCATCTTTGCGGATGGCTCTAGGATTCAGACTCATTCCCAAAGACTGTTGCTAACACACTACCGTTCTGGGCTTACCAGGCTTACTTGGAGATTATTGGCTCCTTATGGGCCAGTGGAAAAAATGAAGGCGATTGGAGGGGTTTGTTTTTGAAGTGCATTCAGTTGCATAGGGTAAGGGTGGTGGGGGGAGTTCAGTGTGTGAAATATATGGTGTGCTGCAAAGAAACAAAGTCGTCAGCCAATCCCAGCCTCCCAATGGTTGGGGCTCATGATCTCTGCTCGGTTCCCCTCGAGTGATGCTCCAATAATCCTGCTTCACTGCCAACCTTGTTGGTGCTTCCAAACAACTTATTTCAGCCTGAGGGATCGGATTTTAATCACTGTTTAGTCTTTCCTGATGTGATGGCAGTACGAAAGGTAAAAGTTTCAGTGAATACAAGGGTGAATCTCAATGTGCTAGAGCAGGGTTGGTACTAGGTATGCTACTGATTTGGGAGAGATTGCCAAAGGATAAATGTTTATCTCCTCAATGCTCCAGGTATGGTAAGGTCAAAAAAGGCTTCAAGCACATAATTGTCTAAGTCAGTCTAAGTTCATTTATTAAGTATTTGTGGTATGCAGATATCTTAGGCAGTCTTAAGTCTTAATAGCCTAAAACTCCCCAGAACTTTGAGGGCATCTGTATAGGGATAGGTCATGTGAAGCCTATGGTAGTCTAGCTTCCTCTGCGTACTCAGCTGATTTAATTATCTAGTTGGGCAGATGTGATGCTCTGATGTGGAAAGGTTAGAAAACAATATCTGTTACTGACTACCAGAGGAAACTCAGAAAAGTGATACACCCCTGACCCTGTGCCAAATTCTCTGACACTTTCCCCTCTATCCCCATTGTTTCTTTATTTTGAAAATGACAGAATAAAATGAAATTTTTCCATGCAAGGTCTAAGGTGAATTTGCCTTAGCTTTACAATTGGTCATAAAAATACAAACTGTTCAATAAGCATTTGTTGTCATTCAGTCATTGCACTGGTATCTGACTCTTGGTGTGCCCATTTGGGGTTTTTATAACAAAGATATTGGAGTCATTTGCTATTCCCTCTTCCAGTGAATTTTATAGGGGAGGAAACTGAGGGAAACAGGGTTAAGTGACTTGCCCAGGGTCAAACAACTAGTAAGTGTCTGAGGCCAGATTTGAACCAAGGAAGATAAATCTTCCTGACTGTAGACCTAGTACCCTGTGTAGTATGGCACCTCCTAGCTGCCCTCACTGAGTATTTATGAATACTGTTATTGGTAGTAATCTTTAAGGGTTGCAAACTATTTTCCATGTATTATCTCATTGGTTCCCCTATTTGTGGAATAGGAGCTGTCATTATCCCCATTTTATAGATGAGGTAACTGAGGCTTACAGTGTCTTACCTCAGGGCATGTAGCTAGTAAATGTGAACCTGTCTTTCTGACTCCAAATATAGTGTTCTGACCTTACTGCCACATTGCATCTCTACATTTAATGAGAATGCACTGGGTCAGGCATTCTAGCTATAAAGGAGAATTATAAGTCGCAGTCCCAGTCCATGAAACACTTCCAAGCCAGTGGAAGAGAAAAGAGATGTGGAGAGCACAGTGAAGGGCCAGCCCTAATTAGGTGCTAAATTGTGTAGCTCTAAGCCATATGGACAATTACTGAAAGAAGACATTAGTGTAGCCAGTTATGTTCTCGTTAAGAAGTAGGACTCTGGTTAGGCTTTCTGGTTGATGGAGGAGTGATGGATGCCTTGGGATTAGCATAAAGGAAGGGAAGACTGGACGGGGGATATCATGAGTGTCAGGTGCTGGGAGTGAGAAGATTCCTCTATGAGGATGGGTCCACATTGGCACCACTTGTAGTATTTGAGAGGAGGGGAGATGGAAGGGAAAATTCACCAAGGAGGCAGAGACTCAGATGCATCCACCAGAAAGAAAAAGTGTACATTCTGAAAAGAGCCACTTGGATTGAGTGTGGAATACGGGGAGGTTCAGTTGTGGAGAAGGGCTTTGACAATGGGTCAGGGAAGTTTAGACTTGAGTTGATCAATAATAGGTTAGTATTTCACACTTTGTGAACAGAGGCACTCCCTGAGCCAGGGGTGGGAAACCTGCAGCCTTGAGGCCACATGTAGCTCTCTAGGTCCTCAAGGTCCTCGACACTTTCAGGCAAAGACATATCCGGTAAACTGGAAAGCTCACCCTTCCCAGAACTCAGAAGAATCAGATTCTAATTCTAATTCTCCTATTGTCTAGCTGTATGTCTCTGAGCCCAGGTTTCCTGATCTGTGAAATGAGAGGGTTAGAAGAGGTGGTCCAATGCCTGGTACCCGCCATTAGCTGTTCTGTGCATGGCGTATGTGTACCTTGCGTCAAATAGCATTAAGTAGGTCTGATTCCCTAAATGGTAACGCTTTATTTGTTATTCCACCATCTGGCAACCCAAGGTACCCAGAACTCAGCCAAGAACAAGGAAATATGCTCCTTCTAAAAGCCTCTGGGTACTTAAAATGTGGTGGATCCTAGGTCCCAAACCTCATGCTCCCTATTTTCAAGAGTGAGCCCTCCCACACTTGCTCTTAACTGATTTTCTCTTCTTTAGCTCACTGCATTAACAAGCCTGGCAACCTTGTTCCTAAGCCCATGGTACATCAGGAAAGGTGGGTTGGTATAATGACTGCAGTGAGTATCTCTGACTAGGAGAAGACTGTCTCACAACAGGTGCAGACAACAGAGACCTCCCTCCATTTGGTGTTTCAGAAGCTCCTCTCAGGGGATGCAGGTACTCCTGGATCAGCCAGAACAATTTTCTTTGTCACCTACACCTTAATGGCAGCTGATTTAATCAGGAGTGCTAAGGTCAGTGACAATGAACAGGAGTTTTAAGGATGAATAGTTTTGGAACAGGCTAAGTTGTAGGACTGGGAATCCAGACTAGTGAAAAAGAATTGCGTTAGATTGCTAAAGATTAGGGAGAGAGAGAACTGAGAATAAGGAGAAAATACATTTACTTAGTTCAGAATTTTGCCTTGTGAACTGGTGCATCTCCCGGAAAGTCCGCCGTGTTGCCTTAGGCTGCTGGTGTTCTGAGGTGGTAGGCCTGGTGTAGTGAACTCCAGAGCTCCATTGGCTTTGATTTTCCTATCACAGGAATTGCAAGTGGAAGGGAGCTCCAGGGTTAACTAGTCCAACCACAATGTTTTACAGAAAAGGATTCTTAAAAAAAAAGAGCTTTCCAAGGCCACAGAGCTAAGTAGCAGGGTTCACATTGGAGCCTCAGCTTTTTTACTTCGCTTCCAGAAGTCTAGAGAGAAAGAAATGGATTTGGGTTTTAATTCCAGCTTTGGCACTAACTTGTGGGACCCTGGCCATGATAATTGCTCTTCTGAGCCTCTGGAGAAGGAGGTGGGTGGACAATTACTTTAACTTCTAATACCCTTTCATTTCCAAATCCATGATGCCAGAGTTCCATGGCCCTGGCTGGAGCTGGTCTTACCACCATGCCAGCCTAATGCCTCTCACTGGTGCCCACCCTGTTCCTCTGGGAAACTCAGAAAAGAAAGGGAGCAGCGATGGGCTGGCCACCCACATACCGCTGGAGGAGAGAAGGACAAGATGCCTTTTCTTTATAGTTTCTTTATTTTTATTCCTTTTGCCTGTCTTTGTTAGAGATACTCAGTCATTACCCTCGTTGGGGGAAAACGTTATGATCTTCCACATGTGACTACTGAGGGCTTCCTTTCCTCTCTTTAGCAGAAACTTAAATCTCGTCTCCCCTTTCCTTGGAGGAAGATCCGGAGGTTTTAGTGGTCTGTAGGCTAAATATACGTCAATGGTGTGACTTCCAGTCAGGATGGAGAGAAAATAACATTTGGAGCACCAGGAGAGGCAATTCTAGTCACATGCTACATTACATCATTCAGAATGTCAGTGATATGTGGAATAGTAGAAAGAATCTTCATAACTCACAAGAGGATACTTCAAGGTTTACTAGGTTTTGTTTTTTTTTTTACTTCACACTCTCATTTGATTCTTATGAGTTATTGCAGTGTGTGAAGCTGACATGATTGTAGATGATATTGAGGGAGTCCTTGTGTCCTGAGCACTGAGAGATGCTCCTCTGGTGCTCTGTTTGTGGTCAGCTTATATCCAGACATCTGTGTCTCCCTGCCTCAGTTTTCTCTCTGTGCATCTACAGGAACACAAGTCTCACCAATTCTATAAACTCCTGTGGCTCCCTATTACTTTTACGAGCAAATGGAAATTCTTTTGATTGGTTTTTAGCAGTGGCCCTATAGACAGTGGCCTGCATGACTCAGCTCTGATTTATGTTTTCAGACCTTGTTACAGACTATTCTCCGTTCTGGTCATATGGGCCTTCATATTCTGTATATCTGTCCCTATGCCTACAGGCTCTCCCCACATCTGGAGGACTCTCTCTTTGCCCCTGCACCTTTCCCTAGTCTCCTTCGACATTCTGCTCAAGTGCCACCTTTACTTCAGGTCTTACCTGCCCTCCCTGCAGCTAGAATCCCCATCCACCCACTCTGGATCTCTTGATACACCTGTATACATATCGCTCTCTGTTCAGCTAGAGTGGAAACTTTTTGAGGGTCACTAGTGGTTTTTTTTACATACAAAATGTTTAATAAAGGCCTGTTAACTTATTGATTGAAAGAGACAATTTTAGGCTTGATATGAGGAGAAACCTTCTAAAACGAACAGCTGCCTGAAGAGGTAACAGGTTCTCCCTTATTGCCAATGGTATCCAAGTCAATGTGAATGACTGGGAAGGTATAGAGATCAATGCTTAGGAAGGGGTCAGGGTCCCCATTGGAGTCCCTTGCAGTGCTATAATGTTCTGCTTTTAGTTTAGGAAAGGTAGAGATTTCTCTGTGTTTTGGTGTCATGATGAGCCAAAGTGTTTAAGGGAGAGTAAAGGGATGAACTGGTATTCTGTTATTTTGTGTGTTTGTTCAAAATAGCTTAAAAGTTTGCGTTCAATGAAAGGAAATTCACATTTCAGATTTTCAGAAAATGTTTTATTTACCCATGGTAAATTAAGTACCTAGACTTTAAATCTCTGTAGAATCTTAGTAATTGTAGTGTTAAGTTTTAGGAAATGAAAGTTTCAGAGTAAGCTTTGCCTCCTTAGTTGGTCAAAATGTCCACACTCTTTCCTCCGGGGGGCAGGAATCCTTTGAATTAGGGCTGTTCTTGTGGGAACACCTGGTGTCTTCCCTTCCTGAAACATAATCATCATGTATTTATTTTCATGAATCGGCTAAAAGCATGCTGATTGTCCTGAAAAGAAAGAATTTAGCTTCTATTCATGCAAAACATCCTCAGGGTATGTCATGGAATCCTACAAGTGGAAAGTATCTTACAGAAGTTAGTCATCTAGCTAATCCTTTCTTTTCACATGTGGGGAAACTGAGCCCTATAGGGACAAAGTGAAAGTCCCATAGATGTACCAGGAATAGTAGATGGTATAGTAGAGGTAATCATAATAAAAGCTAGCATTGATAGAACACTTTAATATATGCAAAGTGCTTTATAACAATTATCTCATTCTATGCTTATAACAACCCTGGGAAACAGGTGCTACAATTGTCCACATTATACAGATGAGGAAACTGAGACTGGGAGACATTAAGTGACTTGTCTACGGTCACACAGCTAGTAAATGGTGTTATTCCTGTGTTCAGCAGAGTCTGACTCTTCGTGGCCCCATGGATCACAACACGCCAGATCTTTCTGTCCTATACTCCCTCCCAAAGTCCATCCAAGCCCAGGTTCATAGCTTCCATGACACTATCCATCTCATCCTCTGCCACCTTTGTCCTGATACCTTCAATCTTCCCCAGCAACAAGTTCTTTTCCAATGAGTCCCGTCTTCTCATCTCGTGGTCAAAGTGTTTAAGCTTCAGCCTCTGTATTTGACCTTCCAGGGGGCATGAGTCACACCCAGATCTTTTTGATTTCAAGTTCTGAACTTTTAAATCCTACCTAAGATGCTTACTAGCTGTGTGACCCTGGATGAGTCCCTTAATCTTGGTCTGCTTCACTTTCCTCATCTGCAAGATGGGGATCGTAATAACACTTGCCTCCCAGGATTCTTGTCAGGATTGAATGAATTAATCCCTTAGTAAACCTTAAGTGCTAGCTATTGTCTTTTATTAGTATTATTCTGGTAATTGGCAGATCAAAAGCTGAGACCACAACTCCCTATCCTATCCTCGACTCTTCCCTCTTCACCATTTGGATGATTCTTTCCCCTCTTTCCAGTAGAGATTGAAAATGGAGAAAAGTTTACAAATGTAATGTATTTTCTGGGTATCAAAATAATACTCCATAGACACATTTGAAAAAGCTTCCACATGACAGGGCCCAAAGCAGTACCTTTTTTCTTGCAGTTCTTGTTGGCTTGATGAAGCATTTTGAGGAAGGAGTAGGGCTGGGTAGCTCTGCACCGCTCTCTGGGCTCCTTCCTCTCCTTCCTCTATGCCTCGGGGATCACTGATGTGTGCGCATCTCCTTGGGAGAGTAACCAGCTCTGCTGGCTACCATTACAATCACCCCCTTTTGCAGCTGTTCCTCCTCGTGTCTTTGTCATTTATCCGATGGCCAAGATGCAAATCCAGTTCCCCATGAATAATGTCCAATTGCTCTATGCTTTAATATTATTACGAGCCACACAAAGCATTATGTATTCCGTTCAATGACTTCTGTTGGGGCAGCTGGCGAACATCTGTTTTCACTTTCGTCTCTGAAGAATAACCATACTGTTCCCTATATTTGGAAAAACAAAAGAAAAGAAAAGAAAAGAGGTGCATTTAAATGTCTATCAAGTTGGTTCTTTTTTCTTCCCTCATTCCTTCATTCATTTATTCACAGATTCCCCAAATTGGTATTGAGTAAGTAATATGCTGGGGACGTTGCTGGGTTCTATGATGAACGTTGGACTGTAAGCACCACGAAGTTAGAACTGGACATTGTCTCATCCAGCCAAGTACTATTTCTTTGCACAGTAGATCCTTGATGAATCTTTGTTTCATTTGTGTGAATGAATGAGAGCATGCAACAATGTCCCTCCAAGGTGGTTTTACCACTGTGGTTACTTGCGCCATGAGGCTGCCTTGCTCCACTGTTTTCAGGGGTTGCCATGGGCCTAAATCCCTCCCTAGATGTCTGAAGTGAGGATTCACTGATGAGAGTCAGCTGTCACCAGGTTCATACTTGAAACTTTTTTGGCTTGGGAGAATTAGTTAGAGTTTGCATCGGAGTAGCTCAATGAGGAATTGGATATGCATGGCGAGAAAGGAGGAGAATTGATTGTTCCAGTCCATAGGAAGCAGGGAGCAGAGAGAGAGAGACAGTGAGAAAGAGCGAGAGAGAGAGAGAGGGAGAGAGAGAGAGACAGAGAGAGAGACAGAGAGAGAGACAGAGAGAGACAGAGAGACAGAGAGAGAGAGAGAGAGAGACAGAGACAGAGAGAAAGAGAGATAGAGAGAGAGAGAGAAAGAGAGACAGAGGCAGAGAAGGAGGGAGAAAGAGAGAGAGAGAGAGAGAAGGAGAGAGAGAAGGAGAGAGAGAGAGAGAAGGAGAGAGAGGGAGAGAGAGAAGGAGAGAGAGAGACAGAGAGAGACAGAGAGAGAGACAGAGACAGACAGAGAGACAGAGAGAGAGAGAGAGAGAGAGAGACAGAGAGAGAGAAAGAGAGAGAGAATTTATTAAGCACTTAATATGGATCACTGTGTTTAGTGGCAGGGATACATACACAAGTCAACAAGACAGTTTTTCCCCTTAAGGAGCCTCTGTCCTAACAGGGACAGACAGGCTCTAAAGGGGGGTGGGGTACAGGGAAGGCAAGGCCCGCAGGGGGAGACAGCTCCTGGACACGTGGCAACTGGTAGCTGTTGAGAAGAGGGTGAATTCTGGAGTGAGTTGGAGGGAAGTGAGCATGACTGAGGCTTCTCAAGCAATGGTGGTCAGGGCCAGGGACTCAGAAAAGCAGACCCCAAGGGCAGAAATGGAAAAATAAAATAGCAATGCAGACCAGACTGAGAGAGTGGACAAATGCAGGGCAAAGCTTTTCTCTGGAGTCAAGTCTCACGGGAGGCTTTCTGCAGATCCTTCAGTCCCCCGGGCACCTGTTTCCTGTCTTGGCTTAGTCAGGAACCCTGTGAGAAGGGCCAAAGAATGCCCACCCCCGTTGATCCTCCCATCAAAGATCCCCACGGCTCTCGGAATGCTGAGGTCGCCTTTGTAGCAGCTCAGGGCTTGCCGCTGGTTCTAAGCATCACCATAACTGGCCAAAAACATTCTCCTTCAGAACCCACTCTTTGCAGGAGCCTAGGGATACAAAATTTGTTCTGGAGCAAGTCTGGTCCTGTTCTGTCCCTCCACTGCCTTTCCTTTGGCAACTGAGGAGACTATGGAAGGCACAGAAGACTCGAAACCAAAGGGTTAGTGGTTTTGTTTTGTTTTTTTTGACACTGGAAGTCCTACTGCTGACTTGTCTGGGGTGGGAGAGAAGATAGAAATATTAGTGGGAGTCCCGTAGTGTGAGGCGGAGGAGCAGCAGACAGGGCTGGTGTGGTCAGTGGGTGCTTGTATCATCTCCTTTAACCCTAGAACAACCCTGGGAAGTAGGTGCCATTACTACTCCCATTTTACAGATGAGAACAATGAGGCATACAGGAGTTAAGTAACTTGCCCACACTCACAGAGCTGATTGTCTGAGGTAGGAACTAGACAGATAACTGAATAGTTAGGACAGAATAGGGGACTTTGATATACATGAAAAACATGGATGTTTTCCTTGTACAGTCATAAATTTCAAGTTAGGTCATAGCTCTGTAAGACACCTTAGAGACGACTTTGTCCAGTCCTTTTGATTCACAGGTGGAACCCAGAGATGATCAGAGTTTTGCCTGAAAGCTGTACCAGTAGTATATGGCAGTCATGATTCAAACTTTGGTCTTCTGTCTCCAGCTCCAACCTGCTTTCTGCTGCGCTGTGCTAGGCATAAGGCATTGGCCAGCGAAGTCAAGCCTGAGTGCAGTACGGCAGTGGCTACTGGACTGATCCCAGGTCTGTCACCCAGCAGGGATAGTGCCATACTGCAGAGAAGGGACCAGGAGAGGTCTGGAGGGCCACGTCTCCTATTCTCCCTGGGGATATGTATCTGGCTGTGTCCCTTAGTCTGAAAATGCAGATGGAGCAAATATGGGAAATATTCATCTGTTAGGATTTTTTTTACCAAAAACACGTGTCTCACCATTCATACTGTGTAAACAAAGCTGCACTTAAGAATTCTTCCTGCCATGCCATGGTACCCAGCTGGCAGGGTGCCCTCTGGGTAAGCCTCCCTGTTTACCTTAGTAGCTCTTGCTTTCCTTCTTGACCCTGCTCACCTGACCAAGTTGTCTGGAATGAAATGGGAACCTTTTTGTGGTGATGTGTCCCTCATCACCAGAAACATCCAAGCCAAGGATAACTGAGAGCTATTGTAAAGGGGACCCTTATAGCTTTTGAATATTCTGAAATGATGAAAATAAAATAAAATACAGAAGAATATAAGAAACCATTTCTACTGAAATCCAGTTATCTGCATGTTAAAAACAAAATAAACAAGTTTATGGACCGCCAATGCTGATCCAGTAGTGCAGTGTTCCAAGTCTGGGGTTCCAGGCTGCCTTGATTGCTCCTGAGGCAGCTTCAGCTTCTGCCTCTCCTCTTGGGTCAGGGTGCAGGGCAATCCATCAGCCTCCTACTGCAGCCAGAGCTGGAAACCTGAAAACTCCCATCCGGGAGGTTTTTGCTTAATGCTCTCAAGCTGGGTGTTCAGCAGATCCTGGGACTTCTGCCTGAATGTTGATATGGTAGCAAGAGAAAAACATCATGTGACAGTCATCGGTTTCTCTTCTCACTTTCACATTCTTACTTATTAAAATAATGTGTTGCCATGGCTTACATTGCTATGAGTCACATTATCTCCTTACTTCCCATCTTAAAAAAGTATTTATGAATATTCTCTGCAGTATCTAATGACACTTCAGACCAGAGCCCCCTGTCGTGTAAGAGATGTTCTAAAATGATTAAGTGATCTGTGTCTGCCCCAAAGCCTTCTCAGTCCTAAACAACGGGGTTCAGGCCAGCCTTCTTAACCCTCTGGGGCTCACTCTAGGGTCTGTCGATAGATTTTAGAGGCTTCATGAATTTGGATGGGAAAAAATGACATCTTAGTTTTCACTATTATCTTAGCAAAACTCTGAATTTCCTTCACTTATTTAAAAATGTTATTCTGGGAAGGTGTCCACAGAGGGATGAAAAATATCCACAAACTTTTCTTTACCAGATGCTAACGGGTTTATGGCACAAAAAGGGGTAAGAGCTCCTGGTTTAGAGAAGCTGAACTGTGGGGGTCACAAGATAAAGGGTTTGCTTCTTTTTGTATACTTAGGCCTGTAATGAGTCGGGCTGTGGTGTGAAGGTCAGAGAGCTGGTCATGGAGCCAGGAATACTTGAATTTAAGTACTGACTTGGATGAAAAGTGACTGTGAGATGTTAGGCAAGTCATTTCTCCCTAGGGTTCTGGCAACTCTCAAAGGCTGTAAGTTGCAGAAAAGGTACCCACCTGTATTTATAGAGAAATTATCTCATTGTGAGCTCATTCTACCAATGAAATCACAGATCCAGATCTGTTCTCTATTTTTATAGTTAGTAATATTGGCATTTGGAATTTGCTATTTAGTTTTCTAAATTTTTATTAGAAATATTTTCCTGATTAAGATATACCAAGAAGTGGTCATAGATTTTGATTAGGAGCTTAGAGGCCATCCAATCCCTCACTGTACAGAGGAGGAAACAGATTCACAGAGGTCACTTAAATGACTTCACTAAGGTCACAACAGAGGTGGCTCCAGTCAGGGCTGGTTGGGCTTGGAACTAATGTGCTCTGTCTCCTAATCCAGTCCTCCTTTCACCATACCATGTTGCTTTCCAGCAATGCTAAGCCGACTTTGCTCATCTGTTGGAATTTTATTTCACAAAAAAATGGATTGGCCGTGGCTTTTAGAAATTTCAGTGGATTCTTCAGCACTTTGTCATTTTCCCATTTTGTCTCTGATATCCAAATGGTTGTATTTTGGCGTTATTTGCCATGGGAAACAAGTAGTATTTTTATAAAAGAAGATTGCCTGGATATTTCTGTGTCTGATATCAAAATGGTTGTATTTTGGTGATATCTGCCATGGGAAACAAGTAGGTTTTTTTTTTATAAAATAAGATTACACAGATATTCATGAAGCACAATGCTGCAACGAGAAAACCATTTTTGTGAGTATGTGTGTGTGTGTGAGTGTGTGTGTTGCCCTGAATGCTTAATTGCTAAGGTTCTCAGCTACTAAGAACAAGGACTGTGGTATCCTCAAGGATTTGAGTGAATTTCCAGAGAACTGTTGCTTAGGTAAAGAGATGTGTTCTAAGCAGTTGAAAAAGCCTGATTTGAAAGTACAAAGTTGAGCCTCCTCAAGGAGGTGAGAACAGCTTGAGAGCCAGACGTGGTTCCATCTTTTATCACCTCTTCTCTCGTTGTGTTGCCTACGTTATTTCCAACAAGAGTGAAAAACCTAATTTTGGCATCGAAAGGATTTCCATCACCGGATAGTAAGAACAATCACTTCCAGTTGGACATCCCCATGACTTGAGCTGATGGAAGGAGACAATGACACAGTGGAAATGACAGGACTTGAGAATTCTGCCAATCAATTACCCCCTAGGACACCAAATACTCATTTTGGCTCTTTCATTACTCGTTTCACCAATATAACTATCCTATCACCACCACAACTTACATCATCCTGGAAACGGTTGAGAGTTTTGAATGGAAATTACAGAGTCTTGACTTTGGAGAAACCTTGATGTTTGTCATCTTGTTGACCATGATGTTACAGATAATCTGGATTGTGATGTCTGTGTATATGTTACATAGATGGGATTGGACTGTGAAGGTGGAGGCAAAAATATTTGTATCTACTTGTCATGCCCTCCTAAGTCTCTCCGAAGCGTGTGAGACAGTTCTTGGACAACGACTTTCATTTCCTTGACAGCCAGATTCCTGGCTTCTTGTTAGTCTCATTTAGATGTGAATTAAAGACTAACCAGTCGTGGGAACATGCAGTCTCCTGTCCAGTAGACTTGCAGATTTACTACTCACAGGTTTGAGAAAAACAGGTGCAGATCACAAATGTATTTTGCAATTTTATTATTATATAATACGGGCCCTCTTGTTAGATCTAGAATCCTACAGTAAGAGAGAGAGAAGGGATTTCAGTGGCCCTCTATTCTGTGATATTCAAAATGTATTAAAGAAACAGGGCTTCCTTTAAGAGAGCTTACTAGCTTGTGGTCTTTCCTTTGGTGTAGTGAATTGTACTTCATGCATTTTAAAAAACGAACATATCCACGGCATTCAAGTGATGATAAATGTCCATATATCACTCATGCAATTGCTTAGTAAAAATCTTAGGTGAGTCAGTGGATAGAGCATGGATAGAACCTGGAGTCAGTTCAAATCTGACCTCCAACTTCCTAGCTGTGTGAGCCTAGACAAGACCCTCAACCTTGTTTGCCTTAGTTGGACATCTGTAAGATGAGCTGGAGAAGGAAATGGCAAACCACTCTAGTATCTCTGCCAAGAAAACCCAATATGGTGGCATAAGAGTCAGACAGGACTGAGGAACAAGAGGACTGGTATAGAACCATGTCTTTTTTGCAGTTTATGACCCTTGAGACTTACTTGGGGCACTGAGGATAAATGAGTTGTTCAGAATCCCTCCACCAATAGATGTCAAAGGTCAGATGAGAACTTTCTAGCTCGAAGGCCTGACTTTGATCTAGTATATCTAGCTGCCTTTCACCTATTGAGTAGAACAGGTCTCTTCTCTTTTGGGGATGGGAACTGAAAACTTAGTTGATTTGGGGGAGTTTGGCACTTTCCCTCTTTTCTTCCTTCCTTTTTTTTTTTTTTTTTTACAATTTTGCTAATGTACAAAAAACAAAAGCATAAAAGATACATAAATCAATCTGATAGCACTTCACTGTTCTTATCTTAGGCATTTGGGGTAGTTTTCTATGAATGCCTCCATGGCAGTGAATCATCAGAGAGGTAGAAAGCCACCAATGTTTCCAGTGCAAGTTGTCTGACACCATCACTGAAGTCTCTTGGTGAGAGGAATATACATTTTTCTAGTTCCATAAAACATATCTATGGGGAAAAAGCAAATGATTTTCTGTGAATAATTTTAGTCATTTTAGGAAGTTAATGAATGTATGAAACTAAGTATAAAGAACAACACAAAGTAACGTCATTAAAGAATTAAGTCATGGACAGAGGACAGTTTGGATTTCAAAAGCCTGTTTCATGGGCCCATAGTCAAGCATCATTAATGTAATTTTTTTAACTAACTAAAATAAAGATGATTTATTAGTCAACCAATAGCAGGGTTATCATGACTTATTGAGTGCTTTCGGTCAGAAGTGCATTTCCCAGTTGAATCGTGGGTCATATAATTAAACCATTTATTTTTTATTACATAATTGTTTTTCTTTTGGCAAGATGAAACAATGTCTGCTTTAGATGACAGTGATCTTTAAAAGTAGATGGACTGCAGACCATATTGGATACCCAAGGAGCTGTTTAAGTGGTAGAAGAATACCTTGCTTTTTAGCATTTCCAATTTTACAGCTTTGTAATAGCACAACCAACAAATGTCAGGCCATTTAAAGATACTGGCGTCCACAAAATGTCACTGAGGTATAAACAGGGCTCTAGAAAGTTTGCAGGAACTGTGTACTTGGATCACTGGTGGGAGATTGACCCATTCTGAATCATTCTCTTGACTTGAAGAAAATGGGACTGGAGACAAAGAAAATTAAGGCTCATTGGTTATATCACTATTCTGCAACTCTTGACCTGTTCCATTGGGGGAAGAGGAAGTGATAGTAATGTAAAGGAAGGTGGGAAATGGCTTTCTGGCTACTAAAATATGGGAAACATTTCTGATTCTTTGAGGACAGGGCCTGTTTTGACTTTCAAATCTTCATCTCTAAGGTACTGTCTGTAAATGTTTTTTGGTTGGTTTAGTCTTTGATTGATTCTCTCTCTAAGGATGATGAGACTCTGGATGTTATATTCCCCAACTAGACGTCCAAGAGATGGAAGTTGGGACCGTGATTGACCATCGTTGTCCATACATACAATCTTGTGCCACAATAGGCTACCAGAAAGCTTGATGATCTTTGTGGATTAGTTAGGAAATTATTAGAATCCTTTTTCCCCATCTATAAGTATTGAATTTGATTCTCAGGGCTAACAGAAGAGTTATTGCGTTGTTTAGGGTTTCAGCTGGGCAGTCTTCAAAATGATTAATGAGAGTTGTGCAACCCAAACCTCGTGAGTTCTCTGGGAAACAGTCATGGTATCTTGGTGTTTGAGTCAGAGGGTGATGGCGTTGCGTCAGTATTGAATCTATTTTGGGGTGCTCTAATGTCATTAGGACCAGTGTCCAAAAATCCTCACCAAATTCAGGAATGTTCTATAAAAGGGAGATTGGAACTGTGACTTCATATAGAAGGAAGGTTTTTTTTTAGATTGATTGAGAATCTAGGCTAAAATCCCACCCCCACCCCTCACTTCATTGAGATTGGACTTTGATCACAAAACACAAAAAGACCTTCTAAACTTTGGAGCTTTTGACTTTGGCAGAATCTCAACTGCTGACTGTTAGAATTTTCTTTAATTAGCAGAAATAGTGGCTATACACACGTGTGTGTGTGTGCATGTATATATGCTTGTGTTTTTTATTTATTTTTTTTCTTTCCACATAGAATTTGTGGAAGATTGAAAGATTTGCTACCAAAAATAGATTTTCTTTTTAAAAAACTTTTTTTTAAATCTAAAGGAAAGTGATTTTTTATTACTTGGCAAGGGTTCAGAAAACCATTATTTCTATTTCTATCTTTTTTCTCTGTTAGAAGCAAACTGTGCACGTTCTTTGAGTGGAAATACTCTAATGAAATAGTGTGTTGCATTCGTTGGGTGAAGAAATAGTGACATTATATGGGGATTATTAAAAATGTTCCTTTTGTAGGTGCTTTATCTTCATAACACAAGTCATATCACCAAGAGTTTATTAAACATTTACCATGTGCCAGTCATAGAGTTAAGCACAGGGAATGCACCTCCCCCTTCCCCCTGCCCCCCGCCAAAAAAAAAAAAAAACAAAAAGAAAAAAAATCCAGTCCCTGCTCTCAAGGTACTCATGGTCTAAGGTGAGCAGATGATGTGCAAATAGCTATGTATAAACAAGACATAAATAAGATAAATTTTCGAACATTCTCAGCAAGAAGGAAAGACTGGGAAGGTTTGCCAAAGATGAGATGTTAGCTGAGACTTGAAAGAAGGCAGGAAAGCCATGAGACAAAAGTAAAGAAGGAGACAGGTCTAGGAGAGCCAGAGAGTGAGGTGATGTAGCATCCTGTGTAAGAAAGAGAAAAGAAGCCTCTGTTGCTAGATTGCTGGGTAAATGGGCTGGGGGGTGAGGGTGGGGAGAAAGGACCAAGGAGAGTAGTACGGAAGGCTGGGGAGGTAGGACAGGAGTAGATTAGAAAAGGTTTTAAAAATCAAAGGAAGGATTTTTCTGTCTCATCTGGAGGGCAAGAGGAGCTACTTTGAAGAGTTGATTGCATGGGGAACAGCATGGTCCAACTTGACCTTTGAGAACTGAGTGAAAGGGGGCCTAGATGTAGGGAGGCTTGGGGCAGAGAGGGTGGCCAATGAGAAAATTTTTGGATATGGAGATGGTATTTGAGTTTCAGTTTTGGTTTCAGTTTTATATATCTTTGTGACATTAAGCTCGCCACAGAACCTCTTGGCCCTCAGTTTTTCTGTTTGGTTTGGTTTGTCATGTATAGAATGAGAAAGGGAGCTGGTGAAGCAAGCTCTTAAATTCTTACCTGCTGGAAGTCCTAGGACTCAAAATAAAACCTGAAAGAGTTGCTATTGCCTAGCTAAGGGATAGGTCAGTTGAGTGCCATCTTCAGTAATCTTGGAAGACTGGGATGATCCTCTACGCTTTAGATCCCAAAACAAGGGATGAATTTAAAATATGAGAGTTTCTAGTTGGGTGCAAAACATTTCTGATTAGCGAGACACTAACTTCTGCAGTGAACGTCAAAAACACAGGACATGCACATTCTGATTAAATTAAAGGGGGGATGGATATTGTAGCAATGGCTTGAAAAGAATATAAAAAGAGAAGTATTTGGGAAATGAGTATATGTTTAGTTTTCGTAGTAATAATAGCTAGCCTTTCTATACTGCTTTAAGAGTTGCAAAAAACTGTACATATATTATATCGTTCAATCTGCACAGTACCCTGCACAGTATGTTATTATCCTTATTGTAGTGATAAGGAAAATGAGACAGGCAGAGGTTAAGTGACATGCCCAGAGTCATGCAAGTAGTAAGTCTTGAAGCTAAATTTGAACTCAGGCCTTCCTGAATCCAGGTCTCATGCTCTACTGTAGTATAGAACACATGTTTACACACATGCTCATTTACAAAATGTCTGTATAGTTCTTAACGTATGAGTTAGTGCTTCATGGTATGATTCTAACGATATTTGTTTGGATGTAGGAAAACTCTGGGAGTCTCCATTGCCCTAAGGAAAGAATAACAGATAGGATACAGTACAGTAACATTTATTAAATACCTATTATATTCACAACATTGCTTGTCTGACTTAGGAGCCAGATGGTATTCCAAGGTCCCTTCCTTCTCTGTAGTGCTGGGCTTTTCTAAATAATCTTTAAGCACAGAATTAAAAACAAAATGGAACCAACCCTGATATTTTCAGTTGTCACTATGAAATAATCATTTTTAGTGTCTAACATACAAGTTATCAAATTTATAGGGCAACAAAAACTCATACCTCTGATTGGTAAATTAATCATTGAGGTTATTTTTTTAAGAGGAGGATTTCATAGTTAAGAAATAGCTATAGAATTTTGATGACTATAGAATTTTGATGAGGAATCCTAAATAATTATGATATATTAATCATATTGTAAACAACAGTATTACCCTGTTAGTAGTCATTGAGGCCAGTTCGGTAGGTATTCATTTGACTGTTTATTTTAAGTTCTTTAATTGCCTCCTACCCTAAAAGTCTCCTGTTTTTTCTTGAACCTCTGCTAAGGATTATTCCTAGGCATGAATATGATGCATGAGCAGTCTTAGGCATTGTTATTAAAAGGAAGTACAGCCAGGTGTGCCTCCTCTTTGTTGATCATGCCTACATAGCCATCCCTCCAATGTTTTTTTGATGGTGGATTGGCATTCTAGCTCCTGGGTGCAGAGAGTGCCTCCCCGACACCTGCTGGTTGGGATCGCTCATCCTCAGGGCCAGAGGAAGCACCATTAACATGAAGTTGTAGAAAAGGTTCCAACATGCCTGACAGAGAAATTTTCCTCACCTGGGAATGTCCTATATTTTGAAGGAAGGAGCTGGTTTTGGGGAGAGGCTCAGCCTGGGTTAGCTGGGGGAGCTGACCACTCCTTTTGAATCAACTCTTCAGGGTAGGGCTTCGTCTTATATTTATCCAGTTTGCTGAGTAAAGTTCCTAAATACCAGGCACAGCTGTATTAAAAAGCTCAAGAACACACAGATTCAAAGGAAAACCAGGCAGGATTCCCTGTGAGTAGAGGGAAATTAAGTAACAAATAAATTCATGATTTTCCGATTATTAGCCATATGGTGTTTTTGCATCCCTCTGCTCACACCTTTTAAGGAAGATTATAATTAATAATCGTTGTAGTTCAGAAAAAAAACAACATTTGATATTTGGGGAAATAGCACAGCACCACATAGCAATTTATTTATTTTCAAGGCTGTGGAAACTTAATGAGATATAACACCAGAGATGATAATTCAGGTCTATTCAGTTGGATAAAGTTTTATCAAAGGTTTACTATGTGCAACAAAGCTTCCTAAGTGCCCCAAATTGACAACTTAGATAAACACTTAAAATCAAACTGTAAAATTATGTATTTGGCCTGTATTTATTTCAACATTCTCTACTCTTTTATGATTTTAACCTTTTTGAAACCCAAATTGCATTGTTTCTCATATAGAAATGATAAGTAAAAAGCAGTTTAGAGAAAAGCTGCATTTCCAGAAGTGGCTATTATCTTGACTGCCAATATGGTTTCCTAGCATGCAGTTTTAAATACTTTTGCCATCCTATCTGAAAAAAAATAATCTTTTGACAACTATTTTAAGTAGGAAGACCATGAATTCCCTTGAGAGTTGCTGGCAAATAAGGAAGTTCACAGCATGTCTCAGAGCAGAGGATGGCTTGTGAAACTGCTTAAAAAACATTTGAGTATCTCAACCATCTCAAAGGAAATGTTGTTTTGCCTCAACAATCGAAAGAAACATTTCTATTCTAGACAAACCAACATTTCAAATGAAAGTTGGCTGAGTGGGTTATTTTATTTGGAAAATACTTTGTGATGTAGATAAGTGTTCCTGTAAACCTGGCAATAATCCCTTACCTCCACATTGTACACAAATATGGCTGATCTCTATTGATTACTATTATTTGTATTCTGGTAGAATTCTTCATTTTAAAGATCATGGACCCCTAAATTCTGATCCAGTGAAATATTTCACTCATATTATATCCCATATTTGGTAGTAGAGATGAAGGAGAGCATTTAAGACATAATTATGTTTTCTCTCCCAATGGAAAGTTACTGCAATCTGATATAGAGTTTGGATTCTCAACACCTACCTTCTCCCTTTCCTTCCTCCCTACCCCCTTACACACAGCCCAACCAAACACACACACACACACACACACACAATCCAACAACAAAGAGGTGTTTTTGAGATTTGAATACCAAACATAACTATATTCAAAAGCTCCACAACCTTTAAACACATCACAAAGATAATGAAAAACTTGTTTATATAGGAAGGGGGCAATGAATTCTTTGCTAGTGCTCCCCTAAGTGAAAATTGAAAATAGTATTTTAAAAATCCATTTTGACAAAACAAACTTTTATTGCTCCAGCCTCTTAGGATCATGGATTAACAAGTCCAGAGGGACCTGAGTAGTTACTTTTCCCATAAAGGAATTGAAGCCCACAGAGATGAAGTTTCTTGGGTAACAATATTCATTCCCCCCCCTTGGGGGGTTAAGTTTATTAGAAATAATATAAGTTTAATTTGCTAATTCCCTGTTTGCACATATGTGAGTATATGTATGTGAATCCTTGCCAACTTTTGATAAGATTTTGTCAGATTATGTTGAAAGAACTTTAGAAAAAGTTTTAAAAATAATACCCAGGCTCTCCTAAAAAGAACATATGTTTCAGCTGAGTAGCCATCTGTCCGACTTTGATAAACTCTATTCAATGTAAATTTAATGGTCTGTCCCCAAAATCATTTTACCCACACTTGAATCAAGGAGAAACTTGTATCTTTAAATAGCTGTGCAGTGCAGTGGATAGAGCACTGTTTGGAATCAGTAAGATTCATCTTCATGAGTTCAAGCATGACTTTAGACACTTCCTCGATGTGTGACCCCAGACAGGTCACTTAACCTTGTCTGCCTCAGTTTCCTCATCTGTCAGAAGAGTTGGAGAAGGAAATGGCAAATTATTCTTGTATCTTTGCCAAGCAAACCTCCACCCCCCCACACACACAATTGAAATGACTGCACAATAACCGTTAACTTGACCCCAGACTTCCTTAGTCTTACTTTGACTTCACAAGAATTCAGGAACAGGAGTTCCTTACATGGGCAGAATGCCTTGAGTCTAGAAAGAAGGATGAGAAAAAGTAGATGATCTTTCATTTGGATTTACCTCATTTTCTCAGTTTCTTCCTTCCTCTAGCATCCAAAAAATGTGCCATGTTGTTGTGAATGGTGTCTTCCAAATCCCACTCTGAACTACTTTGGATCCAAAAATTACTATTCAGTGTTTTAGTATTAATGACTATCAGACGAGTTCCAGAAATGTAGCCACCATTATATCAAATTATGTCATCATTCCATTGTAACAGATGAAAACAAAGCTTGTTAATATATACTTCATCTTCCTGATTTTAACCTGTGAAAATAAGGGAAGTATTGCCCATGCAGGTAGCAAATATACAAGATGCCCTGGTTTGGATTTTCTGAGTGTGGGATGTGAGTGTCTCCCTCATGTCACAGCACACCTGCCAGAGATGGACCAGAGGCATGACTGATGGTTCAAGCTCAAGATCCCCAACTGAAATCCCTCCCTAAGAATATAGAGAAGTTGCACAGATTCAAGTCAACAGAATAGTTTCCAAAAGAGGGGAGAAAGGAGTCTTTGCCTTCTTTCCAAGCTGTTGACTTGTTTGTCATTACTACCTGAGGATCTTTGGATCAAATCACGTCCTATGACAGCAGCAGAGGAAACGACCTCTAGCTGTTGGCATGGAATAAGAATCATTCTTTTGTATTATGCTATCAGCAGCAGCCCAGCAGCATTCCCCATGCTGAAATCAGATTCTCATTTTATTTCCTGGAACTCATGTAGACCATTGTCCTGTTGAAGGTAATAGTGTTCATTATTTATCACATGCCTTAAAAACTCCACTTGATTTTCTATCATTGAAATTTTGGAATCTTAAGGTAGAGCTCTCAGAGACCTTAGAAATTGATCTCACCCTACCTCCTCATTTTACAAACAAGGAAATTGAAACTAAGAGAGAATAAGTGATTTGCCAAGGGTCATGGAGCTGGTGAACATCTGGGGCAGAATTTGAACTCAAATCTTAAGGTTGGTGAGGGGAAGAAGGAACTTTGTGAAATTCTGCATTTCTCTCAGGGCTCTGAACACAGGCAGCAAATGACTATATGTTGAGTTGGATGCAGTTATATTATACTGTATTGGAATAAACTGCATTGAATTTCTCCCCGATGAACCGTCCAGTCATTTGTCTGACTGTGTTAGCTGCATCTTCAGCTTGGCATGCTGAATGATGTTGTCAACAAACCTCTCTCTGAAAAAGACGCATTCTCTGGGACCTCGCTCAGTGCAATTCAGAACCATGCTGTGTTTATAATAATAGCTAGCACTTGGATAGGTTTTTGCCTGGTGAGGACGATCTTCATTGTTTCCAGAACAAAGGGAAAGTCAAACCACTGTTTATTATGCACTTTGCTCTAAGGCTTTGGTTCCTACAAAGTACCCACTGAAGGCAAGCTACACTGTCTTCCATTTTCCTGGGCTTCTGTGAGCTTCTCTGTCGCCGATCCATCAGCCTGGATTGGGCATCGCATCTGGTTTCTGTTTCTTCTTCGTTTCTCTTGAGGCTTTGGCTACAGCAAGTTCTTAGCTCCCCAAGAAGTCAAGCCAATGTAATCAGCTATCGCTTATTCAGACACTTTTTCACACTTTCAAAGGAAGGCAGCAGATCAGTTCTATGGAAGATAGGTGATTGTCTGCTACAATCAATAATTTATCTCTTTGATGGTTTTAAATATGATTGTGTTAGAAGGCAAAGGGGAGGGCTGATTCATTTCTCATTTCTTTATAGTGCCCTAATCCCATCACAAATAACTGGTGTTTGAATTTTACTAGTTCAGACCTCCCTGGTTTCTGCTGTGCCTGGCAAAGACCACAGAGGGTGCCCACAGGAGTGCTGTTAATTGGAGAGCTCTATAGAATGGGCCCAGAAAATTGAACAAGACTGAATATAGTGCCACTTAATTCTTCTGTTCTTATCTTGACTCATTTATAGTAAGAAATGTGATACAGGAATATTTTGGCTCAGAATTTCCTATTTGGTTCCTTTTTATAATAAAATGATTTTTCCCCTTTTTTCTTGGCTTTCCCAGAAACACAGCAGCTGTGGCTTCCAGGAGGTTGGCGGTTCTGCCCCGTGGGTTTGACTTGGCATCCAACCTCATTGTTTTTCTGTCTTGTTTTATTTTTTTGTTTTTTTGCACTGAGACAGATACCTCCCATTAGTAGAGTACTGTTTATAACATCTCATTTGAACCTCACAGTAACTTTGTGAAGTAAACAGAACAGGGATTATTCCCATTTTCTAGATGAGGAAAATGAGGACCAGGGAAGTTAAATGACCTACCCAAATATGCATGATCCACAAATATGCTACAGATGGCGATCCAAGAAGGTCCAAAATCTTATTGTTTTGCATTGCTACATGTAAAAATTTAAAAAAAATGAATGATTGCTATGAAAAAAATCAAGCAATTTTTGTTGTTCAGTTTTTAATCTCAGAGAATTTCTTCTTCTTCATACACAGTGCAAAAGGAGTCTTAAAATCTGATCTCTAGCACCTTCTTGCTATTAGACATGCTTTATTATGCAAAGATTATTAAAATGACATTTGGCTGGCTGTGAAAATGAGGGTCATGCGTGTTGTTAAGTACGCCAAGTATGGGGACAGATGGTTGAAAAATCCCTGTCTGCCTCCCTCTAAGGGAGCTGAAACAGATCATTCAAATTAGATTTCCTGGCAAATTTTGTGATAACCACAAGCACCATGATTTGCTAAGTTAAATTAGAGTATAAGGTCAAAATATAACAAATTAATTTTTACTAGAAAAATCAAAGGAATCTTGAGAAACAGGCTGATTTTCTATTAAAATCTCCATTTTATCCACACACTTCTGATTAGAATCATTGGTAGAAGAGGTTCTGGGAAAGTAGTAGTAGCAGTAGTAATAGTAGCAGTAGCAGTAGCAGTAGTAGCAGTAGCAGTAGCAGTAGCAGTAGTAGCAGCAGCAGTAGTAGTAGCAGCAGCAGTAGCAATAGTAGTAGTAGTCATAGTAGTAGTAGAAGGAGTAGGAGTAAAGGAAGTACCTTATACTACCACTCATAGCATAATAATAACTCTAGGAGTAATAATTAACATGCTATGCAGGTGTATCTAACTCTTCATGGCCCCATTTGGGTTTTCCTTGGCAGAGATACTGGAGTGGTTTGCCATTTCCTTCTCCAGCTCATTTTACAGATGAGGAAATGGAGGCAAGCGGTTGTGACTTGCCCAGGGTCACAGATAGTCATGTCTGAGGCTGGATTTGAATTCAGGAATCAGTCCTCTGAGTGCAGGTTGGGAGCTCTATGTGTTATGTCTCCACCTAGCTTCCCTAATTATAATCTAGAATTTCTGTAACACTTTCTGGGGCAGTGAATAGATATTGGATTTCATTGGGATGGGGAGTCCTAGATGAGCAGGTCTATACCTTCTCTGAAAATTAAAGTCTTCAATACCATAAGTATTTATAGTCTTGGGGCACTCAGGGGTTAAGGGACTTGCTCAGGGTTATGTAGCCAGAAGGGAACCAAGGACTTACTCATCTGAAGATCAAATCACTATCTACTGCCACAGTGATTTTAAGGCTTGCAAAATACTAAATATATATGATCTCATGTAAGCCTCATATCTACTCTAGCAGATATTGTTATCCCTATTGTACAGGAAAGTAAGGCTTGGTGAGATGAAGGACCTTGTATATGTTGTCCTAGCTAGCAACTGCTAGAGGCAGGATCCAAACACATCTTCCTTATTATATGTCAAAAACCACCCCATGCTGAATTCAGTCAATAGACATTCATAAAGTGCATACTGTAAGGGCTGCAGGTACGAAGAGAAGTCTTGGTTCTCATAGAGTGCAGGTTCCAGTGGAAGAAATAGCATGCAGACAACTATGTGTGCTCCTGTATCTCGGCTTCATGCAGAATAATGTGGAAATGATCACCAAAGGGAAGGCACTCGTGTCAAGGCAGGTGATGAAAGGCTTCCTAGAGAAGATGGGACTTTACCTGGGACTGGAAGAAAGCTAGAGGAAAGGCAAAAAAGGAAAACGTCTCAGAAATAGTGGGCAGCCAAGAAAACTGCCTGGAGTTAAGGGATGGAGTATCTTGTTTGAGAAATAGCAAGGAGTCAGCGCAGCTGGAACACAGACTATGTGCATAGGGGTGGCCTAAAATGTGAAAAGACTGGGAATGGGGATGGAGAGGCTTAGAAAATACCCTATAGTATTTTTAATTTGTTCTTGCTGGTGATGGGAGCTTTTGGAGTTTGGTCACACTGGTACTTTAGGAAGATCACTTTGACAGCTAAGTGAAGGTTGAACTGGAATAGGGAGAGACTCGAGGCAGGGAGACCAGCCAGAGGGCACTGCAGTATTCTAGGCTGGAGATGATAAGGATCTTCCATATTCTCAGTTTTGTGTGGGAAATGGTACTGATTTTTCCTCTTTGTTTTTCAGAATATTGGTTAAGGGCTCATTGCTAAAGTTATATTTCCTATCAGTGTCACAAAATTTATGTTATTTCTCAAGAATGAAATAGAATAAAAACTGTGAATCCATGAAGTTGTGCATTCAGCTTGAATAGACTTGATATAGTTGACTGTAGGAACATTCTGGCACCAAAGTTAATCATTTTACATTGCTCCTAGACACTCTAAAACCAGATGTCATAGCGCAGCGAGAGTTTCAAAATATTCAACCAAAGATTGTCACCATCAATCAATTTCATTCTGAAATGTTTAAGTGCCTTTATTACTTACTTTTTACAGTAACAATGGATTTACCAATTTATAGAATGCATTTCAATTTACAGTGGTATAAAATTTGTTCACCATTGTTAATATACTTTATGAAGATAGGAAGGTAGTTCATGTCAAGAATATTGTCTTGTTTGTCTATAAATGATGAGAAGAGATTCCAGCTTTTTTTTTCAAACGTGTGTTTATTGTTCCTCTATTGTAGGGTCGCTGTTCAAGAGAGAACTGCAAATATCTCCACCCACCTCCCCACTTAAAAACACAATTGGAAATAAATGGACGCAACAACCTGATTCAGCAGAAGAACATGGCTATGCTGGCCCAACAGATGCAACTTGCTAATGCCATGATCCCCGGCGCCCCGCTACAGCCTGTGGTAAGCTGGCACTTGGAGTATTCTCATTGTCCAGGCACTCCTTGGCATCCAATATCTTTTCAACAGGCTATTGGAAGGGAATCTAGATGGAATCAAAATGGTGTGAAGTGTGCAGCCCTTTCTGGGAACCAACAGAACCAAGCTATAGCATCAGATACTTTATAATTTAACTATCTTTAACTATTGCAAATGATGTCCAAGTTCTTGCAGATGCTTAGTCCCTCAATTCTGTAAATGCTTTTTGGTAGCTCCAAGTCATTAAGCCCATCACAGTCGTGTGTTGAATACATTCTACAAATACCACTTTGAAGTCATAGTGGTTTTCCCCAAGATTGGTTCTAGTCTATTCCCTGGGTTATTGGTCACTCATAGGCCCTTCTACCTGAAATAGCATTGGACATGCATGTACAATTTACAGAGGCAAAAGTACTTATTCCCATGATATCCTGACTGTTTTTAAAGCTAATGTAGAGATAGTTATGCTGTTATGGATCCGGGATTTTGGATCCAGTGTGCAAGTATGTGGAGAGCACTATGCTACAGCAGTCACTTTTCGATTAGAAATCACAAACAAGGACCATCTCTGGAAGGGTCCACCTGGGGCTGCTGCATTTATTTCATGCCTCAAATCATCGTATCAGTGAGGCAATTGAGGAATGGTGGTTAGAGGAATGTTCTAGAAGCAGTGTATGATCCACTCCTTTGGTTTGCCCACGCCACTTCCTGGTGATGTGAAGTGGAGGAATTGTAAGGAGATGTTTGCAGTGTTGGGAGGAGGTATCTTCAGTCAGATTCCCATGAAAACAAGGTGGTTAGACTATTGATTGCAAGGGAGTTTATTGGGGACAGAAGAATAAAAATTACCTTTCCTGTATGACAGAGGTGAGAAAACATGATTCAGAATACTCTCTTTTAACTGGTATTTATTTTATTTTAGAAGTAACACCAGCTTAAACATTTCTTTAAATTGACACAGATGCCAGCCTACTCATTTCAAACTACTATACTAGGCAGTTTACTAACTTTTTCTTCTTAAAGAAATCCATGAAAACACATTTCCTCTGGGCACAGGATGATAAAATTTCTTTATTTCACTTCTTGGGCCTTGCTAACAGCCTTGGGGGATCTGATAGGCATGATGTAAGTAGCTACCAATTTGTGGATAACATGATACCACCCTTAATGTTAGATAAGTTGCAGGGATTAAATATTTAGAGCACTTAGAATCAGATTGTGTTCTCTCCCTAATAGGAAGCATTACTACAGGCAGGAAATGTTGTTTGCCTTAATAGTGCTGCACTAAATTTGACCATAAATGTCAGCCGATATTAGAGGAGAGCCACCCAGGCTTGACTCCAAAGTTAACACCTCTCTGCCTCTAACCTGATTTGTGATTTCAAAGAATGTGAAAACAGCATCCTCCATGGTATGGAAGACCAACTTTAGGTAATCTGTGGTATTAATAACCCATTGGATGACAATTCTGAGTACCTTTAATGAATTTTAAATCCTGATATTTGGTACATAGGCAATTCAATGTATGCCTCTGTTTCCTCATCTGTCAAATGAAAAAATTGTCTAGGTGTTCTCAAAATTCAGGAATATTTCCTGTTGTCCTTCCCCCAAGTCTGTTGTTTGCTCATCATTTGTCATATTTCCAGGGATGCCTAGAATACCTGAACTGTTTTTGAGACCTTACTTCTCCAGTCTGCCCAGGGAGTGGTCCAGGGAAGGCTTTACTGTTACTTCTGAGCATCCCAAGTAACACCTCCATATCTAAAATGACTTTCAGGACTTGGTGTCCCCTTTCATCCATCCAGCTGTATGTGGTATGACTCTATTAGAGGGTGTCTAGCCTGTGTCCAGGCCATGTGAACAGCATGGCTCAACTGGATAAAAAGTGCCAGCCTTAGTAGAGAATTGTTTAAAGGGAGACAACTTGGTGAGGTGAGAACACTTGTCTGAGAGTCAGGCAGTGAGAAGAGTCTTCATCACTCAATTGGGAATAATCCAAACAATTATCACACAGGATTATCCTGTAAACAGAACAGTACCTGCCAAAGGCTTTGGAAACTTTACAGCACTGTAGAATTGGGGGTTGTGTTTCTATAGTATTTGGGAGAAAGGTAGGAAGATGGGGGCATAGAAAAGAGAGGAGGAGAGAGAATATAGGAGAGCAAGTGAGAGAGAGAAAAAGGAGAGACAGACAGAGAGAGAGGGAGAGAGAGACAGAGACAGAGCATTACTGTATCGTATAGTAGAAAATTCCAACTAGATATGAAGTCAGAGGTCCTGGGTTCAAATCTACCTGTGCTACCTGTGTGATATTGGGCCTTTCAGACTTTTGCTTTTTTCTTCTTTAAAATTATAAGATTGTACTGAATGATCTCTTAAGAGTTCTTCCACCTCTAAAACTTTTCTACCAGTTCACAAAAGAAGCTTATTCTGACTTCCATGCTTTTACATTTAACTACTTTTTCAGGGTAACTTTTGAATAAATGGTAAAGATTAGTAGAGCAACAAGAAGAAATGATGGACTTTGAATTTTTTTAAATCAATTCCTCCAGAAGCCCCAGCTTCTAAAATAGCCTCATGGGTCTTTTATTTTCAGTGTGTGTGGGGAAGGGTGGAGGAAAGGGGGGTGTGGGGGGAGATGTAGAAAGAATCCAGTCAAAAAACCCTGTCAAATGTTAAATCACACTCAGAAACAAGACTTCTCACCTGTTTGGCATAGATGAGTTCAAAAATGCAAGCACTGATGGTTTTCATTTCCTATTTTTATAATTGAAAGGAGAATCATATTAAAATATCCTTTCAGACACATTTCACATTTTTCTTAGCATCACATAAAATGTTACCAGACACATAATACACAGGACAGCTGTATGTGTGCATATGTGTATCAATGTATGTTACTCCTTAATCCCGAGAGACTTCATCTCCATTAATCCTGACTCTGTCCATGTGACGTTTGAGAACGAATGACTCGACTCCTTGGTGTTTGCCGTATTCATTTTGTGATCTCCTAGGTTTTGGGACTCTTCTCAATTATATTGATTTCTCTTTTCCTATCTTGTGTCTCCCAAGAGCGTGTAGCATTCTTGAGGGAAAAAGCTCTCCTGGTTTTTATCTTTTTGTTGCAGTGCCTTGCATGCAACAGGAGCTTAATAAATGTCTGTTGCCTGTGAATTTAAAGATTGCCATGTAAAAAGTCTGTCTACACTCTAAGAAGACCCGTAAATGGTCTGAAAACATTTTCAGCATGTTGTCATCAGACATTTATTGAGCACCTACTGTATTCCAGGCACTATGTTTAGCACTGGAGATACAAAGATACAGTTTGTAACTTGAAAGAGCTCACAGTGTTGTGGGAGAGGTGGTATGCGGACAACCATGTCTGAGCTAGATACATACAGGATACACTGGAGAGGAGCAAAGAAGGACCTTAAGGGGGATCCAAAAAGGAGGATTCCTGGAGAAGCTGGTGGAGGAGGGAGAGCATGCCGAGGCAGGAACGATGGCCGGTGAAAATGCCTCCAACTGGAGATGATTAGAACATGCTTCTGAAAGTGCAGGAGGAAAAGAAAATGGAAATTGTCAAGTGCCCCTCGCCTCCTTTAGGTTAAATACATTTGTGGAAAATGGCTCATTTAATGTCTAAAATCCTAGTACGAGCAGCTAATTTCTGCAGCAGAGCAGAACAACGAGCACATTCATTAATTAGGGTCCAGTGTGCACTCCTGTTTATTTTCAAGGCTAATTACTGATTTGTTTTTCAATGAGAAACTGGGCTTCCTTGGAAGCTGTGGGTATTAATTAGTCAGTGAAAATGTTTTTTCAATTTCACATCATAGCTCCAGGCTCAATCAGTACAGTAAAAACATTACTGTCAAAATAGAAACAAAGTAACAAGCGATTAGCCTTGAAAATAGAAGTGTAAACAGAATGGAGCGAGCTTGCTAATTGTTCTTCCGCACTATGGGCTTTAGCTGGCCCCAGGTCTATGCCATTTTCTTAGTTTCAGCAATTTATAACCTCACTACATGTTCACTGGGACACTTTGAGAGTCCTTAACCCTAGCTTACACCCTTAACTAAATGCTCCAATCAAATGACTTATCCTGCTCCCACTGGTTATCTCTAAGAGAAAATGGAGTGGTCCTTGGTCCATCCAATTCCAATTCTCCCCTTTAAGAGCTGATTGCACAGACTGTCCTTTCAGGACTCTCTGTTCTAGCCACACTGGCCTATGTCATGTCCAGGAAGGCTTATCCCATCTGCCACCTCTGTCTTTGCACTGTCTGGCCCCCACGTCTCTCCCCTTTCCTCTGTGAAGTACTTGCTGTGTTCAGAGCAGCCAGCTTGGTAGCCCCTTCTACAAGATGGGTGATGCCTGTTCTTAGCAGGCCATCCCCATGCTCTGCATGTTGCTTTGGCTTTACTTGGGCATGTATTTTCTACAAAATGGTCTAGATTTCCTTCCAGGAGAAGATCATTTCCTTGAGGGTAGAAGCTGTTTAGTTTTTGGATATCCAAGTACCTTATACTCTGTCTGACTCGTAGTAGGGGCTTAACAAACCCTGGTTTAAGTGGAATTGATTGAGGGATATTTTCTGGAATCAATTGGACAATCAATGAATATGCCTGGCATGCTAAATATGAGGGATATATAGACAAATGAAGTAATTCTCGCCCTCAAGGAGTTCACATTTTACTGGGGGAGAAGGTTATGGACAAATCTATATAACATAGGTTTATACACATATATGTATATATATACACACACACACATACGGAAGGTTATATACAAATCCATATAACAGGTTTATATATATATGTATATATATACACACATACAGAAGGTTATATACAAATCTATATAACATAGGTTTATACACATATATGTATATATACACACACACATACGGAAGGTTATATACAAATCCATATAACAGGTTTATATGTATGTATATATATATATACACACATACAGAAGGTTATATACAAATCTATATAACATAGGTTTATACACATATATGTATATATACACACACACAGAAAGTTATATACAAGTCCATATAAAATAGGTTTATATATATATATTATATATACACACATACAGAAGGTTATATACAAATCTATATAACATAGTTTTATACACATATATGTATATATACGCACACACATACGGAAGGTTATATACAAATCCATATAACATAGGTTTATATATATGTATATATACACACACACATACAGAAAGTTATATACAAATCCATATAACATAGGTTTATATATATGTACATATATACACACATACAGAAGGTTATATACAAATCTATATAACATAGGTTTTATACACACACACACACACATCTCACCAAACCGTCTCTAAAGTAATTTTGACAGTTAAGGCTCTAACAGCTGGTGAGATCAGGAAAGCACAGCTGGAGACACCGATTATCTGATTATGGCTGCCCAGATCAGACCCTGCTGCCCTGAACTGAAAGCCTGGCCTTGGAGAAAAAGGACATGGAGAGTTTTCTAAAATCTGTATTTTAAGAAATGAAGAAATGGTACCATTTTGCAGCCGATGGAATGAAGCCCCTCAGTTTCCAGCTCTTTATATTGATGGGGTGTCTAGCTGTTCATGAAATAGCTCTCATTCTCCTGAGTGGGAGCAATTTGAGATAATGGAGGTGGATGAGATGCGAGTTTCAGCCCTTTAGAAAAAGCTGTAGCTTTGCCTACAGTGTCTTAAGCAGACAGCAGGAAAGAATTTATTCCTGCTGGGGTAAATTTGAAAAATAAAGGTGTATGAATCATCTCAGATACACCCAGGAGCAATTCAGGGGAAAATTCTTTGAATCTTATAATCTTGATGAAGATTAATAATTATTAATAATTATTCTCTTAATAATTTAATATAATAGTCTCACCCACCCCTTGAGATTTGCCAAGTGCTTTGCATTTGTTAATGCCATATATTCCATAATATACATGTAATAGTAAAGTTATTACTATTTAATATATAGTAAGGAGGATACAGGGACAGAGGGGATGAACGGACTCCATGATGGCCTTGGAGTTAAAGTTCAAGTTTGGTCTCTGATATTTACAGGTTGTGTGACCCTGGGAAAGTCACCTAGCTTTTCACTTTCCAAGCCTATGGCCAGCTGCAAGTTTTCAGGATGTTTTTTGTTTTTTGTTTTTTTTTTTTTAAATCAACCATATCCAGGCTAAACACTGGGGCTACAAAGAAAGGTCAAAAAAAAGGCCCTATTTGCAAGAAGCTCACATTGTAATGGGGGAGATAGCATGGTAGCAAGCGTGTGCATCCAGGATCTAATAACAGAACCTTGAGGAAGGATGAGGGAGGAGAAGGGTTGGAGCCGCAGTCCTGCATTGAGAGATGGAGCTTCCTCTTTTGGAATTCCATGGACCAAGGAAGGAACCGGATAGCATTCCTCTCATCCTCTCCCGCCTTCCCCCTCCTCCGGCTCCTTCTTTTCCTCCTCTCTCCCCTCTTCCTTTCTCTTGCTCCTTTCTCCCCTCCATTTTTCTCCTCCTCTTTCTCTCTTGTTTGAAAATTACCCTTGTATATATTTTACCTCTAGTCAGCTCTTTTCAAAAGTCTCTTTTATGTCTCTAATGATTTTTCCTACACTTTCTATGACATTCAAAATATATGCTTCTGGCCCTTTCTGGAGGAACATGGCAATTTGCAGCCAAGGCATATGGACCGAAAAGATCTTTCATTATTATTATCAACAGGCTAGCCTTTACATAGCAATTTTAGGTTTGCAAAAACCGGTATTTTTTCATGGGATTCTCATAACAATCTGTAAGGTAGGTTTTATTGTTAGCCCCATTTTACAGATGAAGAGCTGAGGCAAACAGGAGTGAAGTAACCTCACACAGCTAGTAAGGTTCTTAGGTGGGACTTGAATTCAGGACTTTCTCGCTTTATCACTGAGTTACTTCACATTGTGTATTATTAAATATTATGAACCAGAAAAGATTAGATTTTAGGACTCTGTACACTGCATCTTATTGGGCTTTTTTTCCTTTAGGAGCTCATTCAATTTTTATATTTTTTTCTCAATTACATGTAAATAAAAATATTTAACATTTTTAAAAATTGACTTCCAGATTCTCTTCCTCTCTCCTGTCCTCTCTCCTTGAGAAGGCAACCAGCTTGATAAAGATGATTTATATATAGTCATTTAAAACATTTCCATATTAGCCATGTTTCCATAGAAAGCAGTGTGTTTTATTTCTTAACGTTTTGGCATAGAAAATGTAACACTAGACTGTTTTATGCTTAAGCCCTTCAGAAGATCCATGCTTTTCTCAGAGTGGTTACCCCTTTCCCCGCTTAGATCCCAATCTCTCTACAGAATGGCAGCTAGGGCAGCACCTTTTATGGGACCTGAGGGTAAATTCTGTCTCATATGAATTAACTGTGTGACCTGGTGCAAATCCCTGCCTCCTCAGGTTGCTAGTTTGCTCTTCTGTTAATTAAGGGGAGTGGATAGAAAGGGAAATCCTTGTGGCCAGTCTGTGGGTGATCAGCTTCTTTCAACTTAGCTGACTGGTCAGTCCATCAGTAAACATTTATTAAGCTCCTACGACATGTCAGAAATCGGGTTAATTAAGCACTGGGGATAGAAAAAAGAGGTGAAAGACATTCCTTGCCCTCAAGGATCTTAGAATCTAATGGCAATCGTATCCATAGACACACAGTATGCCAGTCACAGGCCTGATACAGAAAGTCTCTGAGAGTGACAGGGCCTGCCATAGCTTCCATTGACTGATGTATTCTTTGAAAACACAAGGTCATCTCTACAGCATGAATAGGCTTAACGGGAGACCTTTAATGGAGAGTTTTAAACTGTGGTATTACGGAATACACACTCACCTAAAGTAGAGGTTGGCTTGAATCTTTCTGGATACATAAATTCAAATTATAGCTACAGCTTAGACCAGCCCTGTTACTTTAAGCAGCATTGGCACCAGCAGGTCATTGCCAGCCTCATTCTCAGACAGATGCAAAGAGCCGCCCCTGACTTCCTGCCCTGTACCAGGGCAACTGAGTATTGAAGGTGGGGGAAGGTTGCCTTGAGTCTCTGACTATTCAGCTGTTGGCTTCTGATGCAGGC
The DNA here is from genome assembly GCA_023548195.1 of Bettongia penicillata ogilbyi. NCBI lineage: Eukaryota > Metazoa > Chordata > Mammalia > Diprotodontia > Potoroidae > Bettongia > Bettongia penicillata. The sequence goes on along the minus strand of JAJHZJ010000575.1, from coordinate 2,043,743 downwards.
AGAAGGCATGCCCGAGGTCTGTGGTTGTTGGCTCATCCCCTGAATTACTTTTTGTGTGCTTTGTACATATTTCACATTCATTTATCTTTGTACACAACATTTCTTTGCAATAGAATATAAGTTCTCTGATGGTGGGCATCAATTTGATCTTTGACTCCTGGCACATGGTAGATACTGCATAGATGCTCGTTGCATTAATTTAAGGGAAGGTTATTTATTAAACTCAAAAAAATTTATTTCACAATTATATAAAGCCTATTTATGCTTTTATATAGGACAGAAAGCTTCTTGCCTCAAAGTCCTGTTAATTGACATGTGAATTATCACAACCTTACCTTGAATTTGTCACTAAGGGGTCTGGGAAAATTAGCATTTTAGGGAACAAGGGATTGTAGAAATTTTAGCTTTCTGTTCTTACTGTGTGAAAGGTTATCCTCAGAGGATAATAAACATATAAAAATTGCATTGTTTATAGTTTTTAAGTATCGTGTTGTTCATTTGTTTTTTCTTAGTCATGTCTCAGTCTTTGCAAACCCATTTGGGATTTTCTTGGAATGGATACTGGAGCGGTTTGCCATTTCCTATTCTAGCTCATTTTACAGATGAGGAAACTGGGGCAAACAGGTTTAAGTGACTTATCCAGAGTCATACAGCTAATAAGTGTCTGAGGCCACATTTGAATTCTGGAAGGTGCCATCTTGCTGACGCCAGGCTTGGCACTCTGTGCATGATGGTGCCATCTAGCCACCAAAAACTAAATATACTGATACACCAACTAAACCTGTTACCCCTAGCTTTTCATTTCTTTGAATCCTAGAGTACTTGGTATATAGAAAGCACTTAATACATACTTGTTACCTGATCGACTTTGTCTCTTTGCATAGAAGGCATCTTGTTACAACACCTTTCCCAAGATCCTGAGGGTATATCCATGTATCATCTTCAGTACTGTGATGCTGTATGTTATCCATCGGGTGCCCTAACTTATTTATTTATCTCAGGTAATAGGGCACTTACAACCTGTCAGCACTCGGAACAGCTCTTTCAAGCCTATTTGATAGCACAGTTAAGAATTCTTTTTGTTAATGTCCCAAGGTCAAATCAGGTCTGATTTGGAGATTTGAACAATTGTGAGAAGGCATTTCTGCACTGAAAAGCATCACTATGCTTTTTTAAGTAAACAGCGTCAGAGTCCAAATTTTGGGAAAAAAATAGGTGGAGGATTTCAAGACCATATTGCTTAAATAAAATGTTTGCAGGAAATGTTTATTTTTGTTATGCTTTTTATTTTCTTGACAACATAAATGTCTATTTATAAAATAGCAGACAGATAAAAGAACCTTGACTGGAATGATACCCATAAAGCAGTGCCCTTGGAATTTAGACTGTAAGAACACATTCATGGTATTAAATGGTACAAATGCTAATGGTTCTTTGGCTTTCCTCTTTTTTTCAGCCAATGTTTTCTGTTGCCCCCAGCCTAGCCACCAATGCATCAGCCGCCTTCAATCCCTACCTGGGACCTGTTTCCCCAGGCTTGGTCCCAGCAGACATCTTGCCAACTGCACCAATGCTGGTTACAGGGAATCCTGGAGTTCCAGTACCTGCTGCAGCAGCTGCTGCTGCGCAGAAATTAATGAGGACAGACAGACTGGAGGTAGGAAATAACCTGGCTGTGGATGCTTCTGTTTGTTTGTTTTCCTTTCTCATCTCAAACATTCTTTGGCTGAGGGAAGATCTGCCCTGTGGATTTACCCATTTAGTGCTTAGGCAATAGTCCTGAGGGTCTGAAAAAAGAGTCTTTTTTCATTAGATGAGTGTGTCTTTTTAAATAAGCCTGCATATCGCTGTACAAATGAGGGCAAGTACACCTGTCCACTCAGATATTCCTTATATATTAGGAAGATTAATGAGATAATGCATGTATAATATCTCAAAGATTTATGGGTAGAACTTCACACATAGGATAACTACTATTTGGCTTGTTGTGATGACTCATTTATGGCATTTTTGTTTATCAAATAATTGCCTGATAAAAGCCTTTGACTAGGGAAAAGGGATATTTTCTCCAGGATAATTGGATACATAAGCTTCTCTGGAAATCTGTCAGAAAGAATAGATAAAGCTCAGGAGATTTGAAGTTGTTGGTGTAAGGGTGAGGAGACGGACCAGGTCTGAAGATTTTTGGTGAGTCCATGGCGAGTGATAATTATTCGTTTGGCAATATATAGAGAAGCTGGGAAATCTGGGGTTGGCTTTGAAATAAAGAGTGAAGATAATTTCACTTTTCCCTGTTCCCTTTTCTGATTAGTATCATTCAGCATTTCACACTGAGAAGCTTTACATAATTTTGCATATCATATTGGGATCATTTTCCCCATGAAAGTAATTACTAGCAAGAATGTAACATTGTCTCATTTACACATAGAGGCAGCAGGGTAAAGAACAGAGAAGCAGGGTGGTCTTGTGGAAGTGAACGTGTCCCTCGCAGGTTGATGACTAGCCTCCCCTTGGGTGTCTGTAATTTGGTAACTTTTGTCTTGGGCAGATTCTGGAGACCCTTTGGGCCTCAGTCTCCTTGTCTGTTAGAATATAACTCTGCAAGTGGGGATAAGTTTATTCTTTGGATTCTTGTCCTGCGTGATTATCAAAGTGCTACGTGTCATGGGCACCTAAATGCTTGGGGACTGTATAATGACAGTAATAACTAGCTTTGATATATATATATATATATCAGTTTAAGCTTTGCAAAGTGCTTTACAAATATTATCTGATTTTATCCCCTTAACTACTTTCAGAGATAGGAACTGTAATTACCCTCTTCACAGATGAGGAAATTGTGAGAATGGGGGAACGGAAGAAAAGGAGAGAAAAGAGAGTAGAGATGTATGAAGGAGTTACTTCATGGTGACAGGAACCATGCTAAACACTTTTTAAAAAATAATATTTTATTTTCACCCTATTACATTTAAAAACAATTTTTAACATTTTTTTTAGTTTTGAGTTCCAGATTCCATCACCGCCTCCATCCCCTTGGCCCTCCCTGAGATACTGTCAGATAAGCAATTTGATAAAAGTTATACATGTGCAATCAAGTAAAACATTTCCATACTAGTCATTTTGTGGAAGAAAACTCCATCCTCTCCAAACAAAAATGGAAAGAAATTGAAAAATAGTATGCTTTTCAGACCCCACTAGTTCTTTCTCTGGAGGCGGAGAGCATTTTGCATCATGAGACCTTTGAAATTGTCTTAGAGATTACTGTATTGTTGACCATAGCTAAGTCATTCACAGTTGGTCATTGTACAAGATTGCTATCCCTGTGCACAGTGTTCTCCTGGTTCTGCTCACGGCACTCAGTATCAGTTCGTGAAAGTCTTTCCAGGCCTCTCGGAAGTCTTTCTGTTGGTCATTTCTTCTAGCACAATAGTGTTCCATCACAATCATATACCACAACTTGTTCAACCACTCCCCAGTTGATGAACCTCCTCTCAGTTTCCAATTCTTCGCCACAAAAAGAGCTGCTATAAATTTTTTGTACAAATAGGTTAGTTTATGCTTCACTTTTAAAATATCTCTTTGGAATATGGGCCAGTAGTGTCGTTGCTGAGTCAAAGGTGACACATGGTTTATAGCCGTTTGGCTGTAGTTCCAAGTTGTTCTCCAGAACCATGGGATTACTTCAGTGCCTTAGTTTTCCTACATCTCCTTCAACATTTATCCTATTCCTCTTCTGTTATATGATGTGCTAAGCACTTTTACAAATATATAATCTGATCCTCACATTAAGCTTGGGAGGTAAGATGGAAATGGTATCCCCATTTTGCAGTTTAGGAAACTGAGGTAGACAGAGATTAAGTGATTTCTCCAAGGTCACAGAACTAGTATGTGTCTGAATTTGGATGTTAATTCAATTTTAACTTGTTCATGCTGAGTTCAGCGCTCTATCCAGTTGCAAAGCCTAGCTTTCTCTTCAATCTATAAAATAGGTATAATGCATGCCATACCATCTCTAGTTAGGATTTTGAACCTGGGCAGAAGTCACCTAACATGAAATGGTGAGGCCAAGCTGGAAGCCAAAAGGCTTGCTTGCCATTTTCAAAGAAGTTTTAGGTAATCTCTGTAGAAACTATATTCTTCCTATGATAATAACCAGGCAAAAATCAAAACAGTCAGGTTGCCTGATTCATTCTTTCAGTCATTCTCCTAACAAAGCTTTGTGCCCATCCATCTGGCCGAGGAGCTGAATTAAGCTGGAGCCTGTGGGCTTCTTTTCTTTTTTGTGACTTGGAGTTTGTTGGCAGTGTTTGGGCAAGCCCACGGACCACTTCTGAGAATCATGTTTTTAAATGCATGAAATCAGTTATGCAGTATTATAAAGGAAACCCATTATTTTGAAATAGCTAACATAACATCACAAAACAATGACTCAAATCTCAAGTTAAGAACTCCTGAAGTGGAAGACAGGGCAGCTAGGTGGTACAGATCTGGAATGCTGGGTCCAGAGTCAGGAAGACTCATAATCCTGAGTTCAATTCTGGCTTCAGACTCCTACTAGCCATGTGACCTTGAGCAAGTCACTTAACCCCACTTGCTTCAGTTTCCTCATTTATAGCTGGAGAAGGAAATGGAAAACCCCTCCAGTATCTTTGAGAAGAAAAACCTAAATGGGTTCACAAAATTCAGAAACGACTGAAACAACTGACCAACAGTAGCAGTGAATGAAAGTATGGCACTTAGAAAATCAGAAGAAAATTGTGTTGCTTCTCTGGGGTTAATATTTTTTGAGGGGAGAAATATAGATGAAATCTTTCTTCCACATGTGCTTGTAACTTAATCTTACAAATATTTCACAAGTAAAGATTCATTTCAATGGAAGTGAACCAAGTTAGAAGAAATACAAAATTTTAAAAGGAACATTTGAGTCACTTTGGCCTCACGAAAATCTTGAATAGAAGGAATATAAAATGACCACTCACATTTCAGACAGTTATTTGCCTTTAATAAAAGGAAATGAAACTGCACTGAAGGTCTTTTCTAGCACCTCAATCATGGAGCAGAGGTGACCCTGAGTTGCTGAAGTGTGAGCTTGTGTAATACCTGGTCCACCTGCTCTCATGAACCTGGCAAAGTTTTCAGGGAAGGCCTAGAGACAGATTGTTAAAAGAACAGACTCTAAATTTATCGAGGAGACTCATTACCAGCTTGGCCTCGCGCTGCTGAAGTTTGGGTCCTGCTAACCCTGGAAGACTCACTGTCTTTTTTTTGGCATACTGATTTTTGTCATATTGGCAAAATCACAGATGATCTTAGACAGGGAAATACAATAAAAGGAAGGGCAAAGTAAGAAATTGAGATGCCTTATTCTTATATACTGTTACTGCCTTGTTTACTTAGCTCCTTGATGGTGTTGTTGAGAGGAAAAGTGCTTGGCAGACTGCAGAACATAAAGAAGCAGAGGCTATTCTTAGTAGGGTTTTTTGTTGTCATTTCCTTAATTTATTTACAAGCGTTGATGTTTGCATTCATCTCTGGTTCCTATCTGAAACAGGATCTGATGTTGACCAAACTGGCATGGCCAGTCAAGGGCTCTCAGTCCCAACTCTTGAACATCAGGGCTGTGGCTCTTTGTTCACCCATAGTTATATAGAATGAGACCAGTGTAAAAGCATTTGGTCTACTGAGAATCACAGAATACTTAAAGGATAAGAAGCTTTCGTGTTGCTACTGAATCTCTCCCTCCTTCCTCCTCCTCTTCTCTCTCTCTCTCTCTCTCTCTCTCTCTCTCTCTCTCTCTCTCTCTCTCTCTCTCTCTCTCTCTCTCTCTCTCCCCCTCCCTCCCTCCTTCTCTCTCTCTGTTTCTCTTTTTCTCTTTCCCTCTCTGTCTCTGTCTGTCTTTCTTTCTCTCTCCCTCCCTCCCCACTCTTTCTCCTTCTCTCTTTTCTTATTTCTCCCCTTTCCCTGTCCCTCTTTCTCTTTCTGTCTCTACTTTGTCTCTCTCTTTGTCTTTCTCTCTTTCTCTCTCTCTTGATATCTGTCTCTGCCTCTCCTCTCTGTCCTATCTCTTTTTACTCTTTGATTCAATTAATACAGACATCCCTACTATGAGCTCCTCAATTCCAGCTTTTCATATGCCTTTTTGTGTGTCTTCCCTTAATAGAATATAAACTCCTTGAGGGCAAGAACTATCTTGTTTTGCTTACATTCATTTCCTTAGAAATGAATACACTTAGAACTGGGTACAGAGTAATGTCTTAATAAATTCAAAGTCTCTCTCACCATCTCCACTTTCCTTCATTTCTCTGTCTTCTTTCTCTTTCTCTCTTATCTGCATTTTCATGTGTTTCTTTGTAAATGTGAATGTACTCGTGATTGCAAATCCAAATACACAAGAAAATGAATCAAAGGGATGCAATTAAAATTAATATAACTAAGAGACAAATAAATGGATGAAATTTTTTTCCTTAAAAAATTGTCTTTCAGTGGAAAACAAAGCAACTTAAATGGAGAAAATTTAAACATCAATGTAATTAAAACCAGAATGATAAAGGAAGCTATTAAAATCAAGAGTGGCAGACAAAGCTTTTTTAAATTGTAAATTTTACATACTGGCCAACAAACAGAATGGCATACTGTCCTCAAAATATTTTTCACTGTCCCTTTTCCCTTGAAAAGAAAAAAATAGAGGAATTTGTGTAATATTGTTTAGATCAACAATATTTAGATTTTTAACAGAATGAAATATAAATGAATAAAAAATGATCACTTAATCAGAAGAGGAAAAACAGACAATGAGAGCCAATCTTCTAGAAGACTGAAGCTAACCTTTTCATAGTGGCAAGAGCCGGCCCCAACAGTATCTGGAGAGCTCTTCAGGCAAAGGCTGGCTGGCTGCTGAGCTATGGGATAGTAGGTGTTTTTATTTGGGTAGAGGTTAACCAGTTGACCTCCCAGGTCACTTCCAGTTCTGAAATTCTGTGATATGAAGATTGCTTTTGAGAGTGACCAAGATCTCATCCTTTTAGCAGAAAGACTTGAACTTTGTGTCAACAGATACCAGTCTTTGCTCTGTCACTTCCTTTGTGGTTCTTGGGCATATGATGGAGTGTCTGTCTTGGATCTCATTAGTAAGTGAGGAGAGTTAGCAAGGTCAAGTCTGAGGTAGCGCCCAGATTTAAATCAAGCATTAATTAAGAAACTGTTGTTTATGAGGCAATCTGATGGGCACTGGGGCTTCAGAGATGGACACTTACATAGTTTTTCCACTCTCAGAGACTGCGTCAGTATGGTCAGCAAGGTGGGGCATTTTCTATCAGTTTTACTTCCTTCCACTGGAGTTCTTGCCTGTTTTTCAGGTTTGTTCATGTCCTTTGACTAAGACTACAACAAGTGTCACTAGTGCTAAAAGCTGATTTTTATCTGTGGCTCTTATCTTTTCTTATCTAGATGCCTGGTTGCATTTTCAGCCTCTCACCATCCAGAGGTCCCATAACAAGTGCCATATAACCTATCATCAAAATACTTTCCTATGCGGCTTGAGCACATGATCATGCTATGTTTGAAGAGAACCTCTAGGCCTAGATTTTGAATTATTATTAAAAACTCACGTTTTCTGGGGCTCTAAGGCTCGTAAAACATGTTCCTCAGAATTATCTCTAAGGTAGGAAGGACGTTCATTATTCCCATTTTACAGACCTAGAAGCTGAGGCCCACAGAGAAGTGACTTGCTAGGGAGGTAGAGAACTAGTATATGTCAAAGCCAGGTAGTCTTTCTACTAACAGCATGCTGTGCTATCTTAGAGAGTGGATGACGCAGCAGATCTGGAGACAAGTCTTAAACTTTGACACTTAATAGCCGTCAGACCATGATCAAGGCACTTAGAGTTTTGAGGGTCATTTTTTTCTTCGAGACTCAATTTCTTCATTTGTAAAGTGGGCATAATGTAGTTGGTTAATCAATAAATATTTATTAAGTGCCTCCTACTTGCCAGACACTGTGCTAAGCTTTAGTGATACAAAAAGAAGCAAAAGACTGCCTTTGCCCCCCAGGAACTCACAACCTAAAACTACTCCACCGGGTTTTGAAAGGATCACATGAAATAATGTATTCAAATCACTGCGCAACGTTTAAAATTGTTGTATAAACATCATTTGTTGCTATTATCCTCCTTGACTTCTTATATGTGAAATCATCTCATTTTCAGGGTTTTTGGATGATGGGATAATCATTGTACCAATGTATTTGCTAAGTGAATACATGCTTAGTTATTTTTGGTAAAACCTGTTCCCTTGTGTAAAACTGTAACACATTTGAACATTCCAACATATCACAGTCTTTTAGGAGTGTTTTTTTAATTGCTTGTCTAAATTGGTTAATAAGATCTTAGCCAATTTTTACATTTTTTTTCTATTTTTCTCTGCCAGACTTTCTCCCTCTGTCCTATCTTATTTTGGGATTGGATTGCTTTGCTACAACTTGTTAATCATTGACGAATTTCAAAATACTTTTCAAATAAATCTGCCTCCTTCTAGTTCTTATTTTGTTACTTAGAAAAAGTCAGGGACATTGCTTGAGAAATCTGCTAAGAGAGATGCAGAAATCAGAGCAGGCAATGTTTTATAATGAAAAGTATAATAGAAGGGCATCGTGGTGCAGTGGAGAAAGATTTGGGTTGCCTTCAAATTCAGAACTTTGTGGTTGTGTAGTCAATTAGCTGTGTTCAGTTCTGAGATTCCATTTAGAATTTCCCTGACAGAGATACTGGCTTGTTTTGCTGTTTGTTTCTCCAGTTCATTTTACAGATGAGGAAACTGAGGCAAACAGGGCTAAGCAACTTGCCCAGGGTCACACAGCTAGTACATGAGTGGGGTCAGACTTGAATTCAGTTCCTCCTGACTTGAGGATCATCACTCTAGCTCGGCTAGGTTTGATTTCTGTCTTTGGCACAGCCTGGCTAGGTGACCCTTAGTGAAGACATTAAACTCAGTGCTGTAGGCAACTGCCTCAATAGAATATGGTTGCAGATCTAAATTGGTCAAAGATGTTTCAGGGGACAGAGATTCTCTTTTCTCACACTAGCTGCCTGTTTGCCCTGGGGCAATGACATGAACTTCTTTCTCCTGTTTCCTCATTAATCATTAGCGGGACCAAAAGATCTCTTCGGATACTTCTAGACAGACATTTCACCTCCGTTCTATGACTCAGCCATCTAACCTCAGCCTACAGTTCATTTGAAGGTCTAAGAAGGATTTTGATGTTGCTACCAACTATATGATATTTCATTCTCAGTTGGATCACTCTTTCAAGCCTTTATATAATCACATATTTTCTAAGTGACCAAGCTACTAAATCCAATTGCCTTATGATTCCCTAAAGGCAATCCAAGATCCGAAGACAAATATAGGCCCTTTAAAAGGTGTCTTTTTTGTTTTTTGTGATCTTGGTATTTTTTTCTATAATTTCAAAACAGAATTGATTCATCTTTTTTTTTCCAGTACTCTAACTTGTACAGCCCATGATTTTTTTTTTTAAAGGAAATGTAAATACTTATAAAACCATGACTGGGAGATACTCCCAGACTCTTTTTATTGCAAAATGGGTCAGCCAGCTCTCTGAGACTATTAGTTTACCTTTGGGCCATGTGCATAATGTCCCGTATTTATGAGGATTTTAAAACTTTTGTTAACATTCTTTTTTGGAGGACATTTACATTCTGAGCATTCTAGATACAATGTGTTCTGGGTATTATTTACATGCCAGTGGAACACTGTCCTTGATGCCTCTGCTGTTTAAATAGGCATTTTGTCATTATCAGGATAATCACTTATTTGCAGATTTATGATGACCCCTCCCCTTTAGGAATTTGAGTTCCGACGTCACATGGTCCACAAATGGATCACCATCTTAATATACTTTTTGAACACACAGTTGCTTTCCTTAATAGGTGCTTAATCAAAGTTGAATTGAATCCATAGTTTAGCTTCAGAACATTTTGTGCTTTAAAATGAAAATGTTATAAGTAATGTCATATAAACTATGATGAATAGAAAAGCAATTTATTGCACACATAGAGAATTCATTTCATTTGACTTGGTGGATCTTGTGGATGTCAACAGACAATGTGCAGATCTAAGAAGGCTTTGTCATTTTTCTGACTAGCTCAGGGTTAGAATGCCTTATGTCGTTTGTACTTATTCCTTAAAAACAAAAGATCCTAGTTACTTGTAGATTGGTAAGAAAGAAGTTATTATATAATGGAAAACAGCTACTCATAAACTGAAGAACTCATAAGGGAACGAGATTAATGTGGTCAACATTGGCTGTTCTTGGCTCAAGTATATGAGAAAGCTCTATACAGATTTCTCTTATCTGCTGCTTAGTAAAATATCACTGAGCAAAGAACCAAGTTAAGATTATTGAATCCTGAAATATTCAGAGAATTATTGAGGGTTATCTGTTGACTCAGGTAGTTTTATTAAAAGTCTTGTGTAAATTTTGTTTTAAGAAATCTGCAGGTTGTAGTAGGGCTTTGGAAAGTCACTCCTCCCTGGAAAACTCCCATTCTTTCCAGTATCATGGTATTAATAGAATCAATAGAGCACACAGAGAGAAGTATTCTCTCTGCATCTTCAGGCTGGCACCACTGACTTGTGGGGAAATCTCTGGGATGCTGAGGTTTTTGTAGAGATGCAGATGGGGACCAAAGTTCTTTTAGTGAGTATGTAGCCATCCTGTGGGTATCCGTACAAGGTTCAGTAAAATCCCAAGGTCTTTCCAATGACTGTTAGCTATTGAGTGTTTTTAGGGGGAAAACATTTTGGTCTGGATTTTCTAAAGAGCATCAGAATTCCTAGAATAGAGGGGTACAGAATTAAGTAAACCACAATCTTGTCATACCCTTGAGATGCTGGATGAATCCAATGTTAAAAGGATTTCTGGGAAAAGGTAGGCAAAAATAGAAGAGAATGAGACGATGAGGAATGACTGCAGTGTACCCACGAAGGGAACATCAAGAGTGATGAATTCCCTGATGTGTCGAGGATCAACATTGCTCTTATAACATCTGGTCATCTTCATGCATTCATCATCTCTTACCTACCCCTTGCTACCATCCATGAATGGCTCTTAAAAGTCCAAATCGGACAATGTGTGCTCATTGCTTGTCATGAGAGAACTCTCCAAGGATTCTCTTCATTGGCTGATGAATAGGATGGACTGCAGAGACAGCAGCCTCTTTTCTTCCCCATTATTCATCGGGCAAATACCATCCAGATTTCTTCTTGAGAGTATTTATATCCATGTTTAACTCTCATTGATCAAGGGGTCATAGATCTAGAGTTGTAGGGGTTCACAGGTCATTAAGTCTAATAAGGAAACTGAGTTCTAGTGAAGAGAAGTGACTTGCCTGAAGTCACACGGGCAGGAATTATGAGAGGAGGTGGCATTTGAACCCAGATCCTCTTTTTAACAAGTTAGTATTCTCTCCATTGCATCATACCACCTCTGTTCCTTGAGATCAAACACCATGTTGTATTCATTTTTCTGTCCTTCATAGAACCTATCATGATACCCTTGTACCAGTAAGTATTTGTGGCATGAATAATTGTCCTCTGAACATCCATGATCTGTACCCAGACCAGTCCCTAAATTGTCCCTAGGGCAGCTATCAGTTAACTGGGGTTATTTTTACCTTTTCTCTTTTGTTTCTGACTCCCCAGAATTCCCAGCTACGGGATTTCTAATGTCACAGTGGCAGTCAAGAGCGTATGTGCATGGCCCAGAAGCCCTCACTGTCTCTGGGAGATTGCAACATATCCCAGAGGCAAATAAAGGTGCAGAGGAGTATCAGCAGTTTTGAAAGAAAGGTTATTTCCTCTTTGCTTAAATGCCGAGCAGCAGTCACCATATTTTATATGTCCTTGAGCCCTATTTTGATAGATGAAAGAACCTGTGAACGTTGGGAATTTAAGATGGCTATATTGGTATCTCCGATGACTTGTTATAAATTTGCTCCCCAAGCTATGATTTATGGTTGAAAACAGAAGTCAGTTGTTTCATATTTTTTATCTGTAACTAGAAAACATGAATAAAATTTGTCTTGGACATGTTGCCTCCCCAGTCACAGGCATTCCATAACGTGGCCACAATATATTTGAGACAACAATGTTCCTTCCTTATGGTATTTGGAGGCAGGATTTTGAATCTTTGGGGTAGGGTCCTTTCCCAGAAGATGATAGGAGGGAAGGACATCAAACCCTTTGAGGGCAAATATGAATTATTCCTTTTATGCATCATCTAGCAGCTGTATGAGAGGCAGTAGATGTATTAAGTAGAGAGTTGGTCATGAAGCCTGGAAGACCTAGGTCCATTCCCCACCTTTGATCTACAGGACATGGGTGACCCTGGGCAAGTGTCTCAGCCTCTACTGGTCTAGCATCTTAGGCTGTACAAGACAGAGGTTCTAACTTGCTTTGGGAGATGACATCTCCATATTGGGAGTTCCCTGCGTCAATGAAACCACATATTACGTTTAGAACTGTAACTCACCATCTAATCCAGATCCTTTCCCTAGTTAGTCCTTCATCATTAGGAGCTGATTGGTTGATAGGAAATTGAACAAAGTGGTCTGTGGAAAATGACCGAATTAGCCTTAGCCAGAGCTTTCCCTCCAGCAGTATGAATGTCATAGGATGCCAACATGCAATTTGTTTCCTCATGGTGCTAAGGGGGCCCTTGAGTTCCATTCCCTATTTCTGAGGAAGCATCTGTTTGTTGTCCATACATTTGAACTCGGGTTTCTGAGTATACCTTATTCACTTCAGCCACATTTGGGACAAGTTTATTAATTTTTCAAATGGATTTTTCTCTTTCAGAGAACTGCCCCTGGGCTTTTCTGATCTCTGAGCTTGTGCTAACATTATTTGGATAATTCCCACCATTCAATGCTCTCCAGCTTCCATAAAACTCAGAAATGGGTGTAAAATGACAGGAATGAGTCAAGAAAGCACATCCATTGTCAGCTCAGCTAAAAGAAGCCCTGCAGGCCTTTTAGGGGCAGAAGCAAATGATTCCATCTGCAGATGCGCTGGCCTGTCCGATTAAGGAGTCAGGGGCTGAAGCTTGGTTTCAGGGGGAGGAGGTTAGAGATACAGATATTGTCATGTACAGATAGGAATTCCAATTGTAATTTAATTAATGATGACAATAACACTTAACATTTATGTAGCACCCAGAAATTTGAAAAGAACTTTATCCATGTAAATGATCTCATTTAAACTTCATGACAGCTCTGGAGGGCAGGATTATTATTACCCATATTTTGCAAATAAGGAAATCGAGCTTTGACTTTGGCTGTAATAATTTAGAGGGAAATGGCTTTTGTAATTTGAGTGCACTAGAGGTGGATCTGGGGCTAGTTGCTCTCTCGATTTTTAGTCCTTTCAGAAAATTAAGGAGAATGGCTTAAAAGAGATTTTTGGTTTTATCACTAAGCCTGTTGAAAAATTAAACAAATCAGTTGTTTTAATGAGGCTTTAGAATATATCTTCAAAATCTAATCCTATCTCCTTTACTACAACCAAAACTCGTTATGTCCCCCAGTATTTGCAGTCTCTCTGAATAGTTTGAGAGATGTGTTAGAAACTGGAGAATTGAGCTTTGGGAACCAAATGATACAAATGCCATCATTTTCTCCTTAGTTCAGTAAGCATTTATTAAGGGCCTACTATGTGTTAGACATTGTGTTAGATATTGGGGATTCATAAAACAAATAATAAATAGCCCCTACCCTCAGGGGGCTTGTGTCTTCATCTGTAAAAGGAAGTGGCTAGAGGATTTCACATTGGTTCTTTCTTAATAGCGTACTCTGTGCCCAGCACTGTGCCAAGGGACTTACAATGATTATCTTATTTCATACATAAAACAGCCTTGTGAAGTAGGGGCTATTATTTATTATCTCTGTTTTACAGATGAGGAGGCTGAGGCAAACAAGTTGAGTGGCTTGCCCAGGGTCATACAGCTAGAGAATGCTGGGGGCTGAATTTGAACTCAGGTCTTCCTGACTCCATGCCCAGTGCTCTGTGTACTATGGCCTCACCTTGCTGCCAGGGTAGTGCTTTGAAGGCTGTGGCATTGATCATTTGGGGTACTACTAATGCATGTTTTCTAGCCCAACTCAGACGTTCTTCACCATATCATTTTTTAAGCACCTACGGCTTTGGGGTTCACTTGATTTTTAATGTAGCTCAGCAACCAGTTCTGGGAATTGTGTTTGTCACATCCTGCAGGTCCTCCCCAGGAGGTGACCAAGAGATTTCTGTCCTGTGGGCATGACTTGGCCTATAGGCATGGCAGAACAGCTTCAAGAGATTTTAAATAAATCACTATCCAGGAGACTCTAGCTTTGCAATTATTTGGGCAAGTATCTTTATTGAGGATAGGAAACAGGAGTCATGTTCACTTGGGGGGATTCCTCCTACTGAGGGAATGACTTCTTAGCCATATTGGCAAAGAGAGGGAAAGAAGACCATCATCTTACTATTTATCCTGCAGTGTCCCTTGCCCACGGCTGCTAGACATCACCCTCCACTCCCAACCTCATCCTCATCTTGCGGTTCACTTGTTTGTGGAGCTGGATATTTTCTGTGTTGGTGCCAAATTTCTTTTCAAAGTTATTTCAAAGTCTGATTGATGCCTTTTGTAATTTTGCGTTACTGCCACCTTCTTCCATACCTACTGCTACGTAGAACCTTCCTTTGTCACTTAAGTTGTTGTTGTCACTGTTCAGTTGTGTCCAACTCTCCATGATCCCATTTGGGGGTTTCTTGGCAAAGAAACACTGGAGTGTTTATCATTTTCTTCTACAGCTCACTTTACAGATGAGAAAACTGAGGCAAACAGGCTAAAATGATTTTTCCAGAATTATATAACTGGTAAATGTTTGAGGCCAGATATGAACCGAGGTCTTCATGTCTCCAGGTCCAGTGCTCTATCCAGGACACCACCTAGTTGCCCTTCTAACTTACACTGTTAAGTAAAACTGACCAACACTCAGATCACTTGTCCAGTAGCATATACAGTATTCTGAATCAGTAGTCCTCCACCTCTACTGAGAGAGAGGAAATGTTTCATCTTGTGCTTGTTAGGGCCAAGAGAGACCATCATGATTAGCCTGAATTTTGCTTCCTTTTAGCACTGTTTTTTAAAAATATCTTATGAACTTTATCTCATTTGTTCCCCTTCTATTGATTTCACCCTGTATTGGTCCAGGCAGGACTTCCAATGCTTCTCTGAATTCCTCATGCACATCATTTCTTGTGGTCTAATACCTTTCACATACCACTATATGTTTAGACACTGCCCCTGGGCTCCCATTTTATTTCTAGATGTTTGCTTTGGAAAAAATTCTACTAGGAACAGTTAGATCTTTCCCTTCTGCTTGTGAGCTCCTTGGGATACATACCTAAAAGTGAGATTGAGATTTTAAAGTAATGTCTTTGCCAGTGTGATTCCAAAGCATTTTCCAACCTCCTCATTCACAACTCTGCTGACAGGTAGTTTGCCATCTTCCCACACCCCCTTCAACCTGGACTAGGATGTGTCTTTGATCGCCTTTGGTAATCTGTTTGGTGGAGGTTGACTTTTCAGAGCAGTTCAACGGTTTTGTCAAGGGTGCTTTGGTACTTTCGTGTTAACCATAATATGGAGAATTTAAAAGGACAGAAATAACTGTAGAAGTCATCAGATTTAAACGGAAGTCCAGCTTCTGATCCAGATCTCTTTCCATCACTTTTTATTAGTGTTTTTCCCTTTGTAATTTTGTAGAATGTTGAATTGCTCATCTGACTTTTATCCAGAAATGGAAATATATTTAAAATAGCCTTATTATGTATTTGATGTAATTTATTTTAATTCTGTGAAAAGAACCCATTAGTTTTGTTGATAGATCATGTCAATTTAATTAAAACAAATGCATACTGTTCAGCATAACTTGTTTGCATAAATCTGGCTTGGCATGCAACATAGGCATTCTTTTCATACTTTATCATTAGTGACTTGGATACATCATTAAACATCTGCCTTCTAATTAGCTAAAGTATAGAGCTGGGCATGCCACTTTCCCAAATATCAGAATATTGCACCTTTTTAGCAAAGAGTCAGGATTCATTTCATCCAGGTTTGAAAATGCGCCTACTTTGCACGATGATTCAAATTTCATTGACTAATGTAATTTGCTAATAATATGTTGGGAATATTTCTTTTGCACATGAAACAATCTTCACAGTTTTGTGCAAGTTTATTATAGAGAAAGTGTCAGGAGCTTTGACTCAGCAGTCAGAGCCTGGCTGCCTTTTGTGTGGATGGTGACTTCCAAAAGCTAGAGTTTCCAATGCTTCTATGGCTTGGTTCTATGTTTGCTGAAAGCTAAACCAAATTTTCCAGCCTCAGTGTCCCACAAGTCCATCTCTCAAGCTTGTCTAAAGGCTGTCCTGCATGTCCTCAGTTTGGCTGATCATGTCAGGATGCTTTTTTTTTCAGTACTGCTTATCTATTCCAACTGGCTAAATAAGTGGAAATGCAGATGGACAGAAAAATAATAGTCAGGGAATTTAGGAAGGAGGAGAAAAGGGTCCAAAGAGTGAGCTGAATGCCTGAAAACCTTAGAAAAGGGTTAAATAAGTTTGTATTGTGGGTTGTTGAAAGATAAAAAGATTTTTTTTCAGTATTTCTTGTTAATCCAACTTTCCATCTAAGCAGGGCCAAAGGAACACATGGAATTCCTTAAAGCCTTAGAAAGTGTTGAAATTGATTTGAATTTTGGGCTGTTTGAAGATCCTCTTGTTTTAATCAAATGTATTAACCTATATTCAGACATATCTGAATGCTGCTGAAAGTCATTGAAAACCACTTTCTGTTGGGACAGTATTTAAACCAATCTATCCATTCACTTATTCATTCCTCATTTATTTGTTAAGATCCTACCATGTGCCTACAATGCTAGGTGTTAGGGATGCCAGGACAAAAAAGACAGTATCTGCCTTAATGAGTATCCATTCTATGGTAAGGGATGGGAGACACAACACAACCATGCACAGATATGTAAATAAAAATTGTTTACAACATCACTGTGGCAATAAGACCAGGCTAGAACAGGATAGGCTTCTTAGAGGAGATGGACTTGAGATGAGCTTTGGAGAAAACAAACTAGGGAACCTGAGAGGAGGAGGAATGAGGACATAGTACATTCCAGGCATACACGGGAGGTGAGAGAGTGAGCAATACTAAACTGGACAGAAATACAATATAGAAAACTTTAGACATAAATGAAATGTCAGCGGGAAATAATGCCGTTCCCTTGAGAGTATAAATTCAAGAAAATCAACATTTGTGAGAAGCAAATATTTCTTAATCCTTAATAACCAAGCCCTGGAACCTAGTTTATAGACTGGAAGAGTTATGTTGAAATCTTCTACTTTACTGTAGTGGAAAGAAGACTTGCTTTGGAGTCAGCTCCCTCGGCCTCAGATCCAGGCTCTACACCTTATTTCTTGTGAGATCTTTAACCTTATCTTCTGCAACTTTGCTGAAGCTATTATTTTAGCTAATTTAGTTGATTTTCTAGGGTTCACCAAGTAATCTTCACATCATCTGAGAAAACAATAATTTAGTTTTCTTTTTTGCCTGTGTTTACTCCCTCAATTTCTTTTTCTTGTCTGATAGCTAGAGCTAGCATATCTAACCCTATGTTAAATAGTAGTGTTGACAAAAGGTGTCCTTACTTTATCCCTGATCTTATTGAAAAGCCCTTTAATTTTTTCTTAATTTCATATAATATTTGCAGTTGGATATAGATGAATGCTGTTAAGTTCCATTTTTCCTGTATTTAGATTTTTTAATGAAAATAAGTGTCAAATTTTAACAAAAGCCTTTTCAGAATCTATTGCTATAATCCTATGACTTTATTCTTTATATTATTATTACAGCTTATTACATTTATAGCCTTCCTTATATGGGACCAATAAGAGTCTAAAACTTCTCTGAACTTCAGTTTCTTCTTCTGGAAAAAGAAGGAGCTGATACTGTATGACTACTGAATTTCCTTTTAGCTCTCCATTTCTGATTGTAAAATCATATACTAATGGGTCTTGCCATAGTTCACAGAGCACTGGGTCCTAAGTCAGGAAGACCCATCTTCCTGAGTATAAATCCAGTCTCAGACGCTTACTAGCCGTGTGACCCTGGGCAAATCATTTATCCCTTTGTCCCTCAATTTCTTCATCTGTAAAATGAACTGGAGGAGGAAATGGCAAACCACTCTAGGATCTCTGCTCAGAAAAACTCAAATGGGATCACCAAGAGTTGGACCTGACTGAAGTAACCGAACAACAAGTAATGGTAGTTTAAGTTTTAGAATGCATATAGAAGTTCCTGCAAATAGAGTGTCAAGCTTCAGTTTATCTTTCCTATTGGTCTTGCCTGGGTAAGACTAGATACCAGGAGAGAGTAATGTTTCACTTACCAGCAAGTCCTTTGTGAGTAAATGAGGAGATGCCCCAAACCGTTCATCTCTGAAGAGCTAACACTATGAATAACAGATCACATATATCATGTCACCCTCATTAAGATGAAAGCTGCATGTTAGATGTAGCTGTCTCTTCCTGGCTCAGTTTAATAAAAGAATAACATGTTTAGGTTATTTTTGCCTATTGAAAATCCATCATCAAAACTCCTAACGAAGTAGAGATCAAGGGTCACATGTTTGATTTGGATTCTTTTGAAGTTTTCACATTAGAGACCCCGAGATAGAAGAGCTCAGAATCCATTTTGCTGATCAGAAAACCAAGGCCTTGAGAAGTTGATTGGGTGTCTTGGGTAAGATCTCACAGGTGGTATATTGGCATGGCTGGAATGTGATCCCAGGTTCTGCCCTGAGGCCCAATGCTCATTCTCTTGTACTATTCGCCCAAATTTATTCAAATAAATTGGGCCATAATCCAACTTAATAGATTTATTCTGGGTTCATCAGTGTGTAGTCCTTAATGGTCATTTCACTTAATTTTGTCCAGGTCAATATTAATTTTCACTGTTCTTTTGATAGTGTCCTGGTCCCTTTATTTCCAGTTATCTTTGCCTTCTTCTCTACAGTGTCTCTGTCCACAGATCACCTTTCCACTCTCATCATTGTTTTTGCTCAAATCATGACCAAGCCAAGTTTTCCTTTCTTTCTTTCCTCTCTCCACTCTTATTCTACCCCCTTCAGAAAAGGGCTTTGGAGTAAGGGTAAAGGTATCTTTCCCTCTTCCCCAGCAGCTTTTAACTTATCCTTCCTCCCTAGATGCATCTTTATGGGCAGTGCCCCCATCTCCTCACCTTGCCTGTCCTATCCCAGAATTCCTGGCCTGCTCTTTACCCCCAGAGACCTATTCTACTACTTAGCAATGCTGAAATGATGGGGACAGCTTGAGTCTAGCTTTGGAATTCATACAAATCTTTCTGCCATCCCTTACATACAAAGTATTCCCTGTTAGCATCCTTTGTGTGGCTTTGTCTTTCCAAAGGATCTGAGTGATAAAAGCATTGGGAGATACCTTGTGATTCCCTCTCTTTATCCCTTTATCACTTAGAAGACGTAGAGTTATGTGCTAGACTTGTTCTCTTCCTTTCTGGGGTATCAAAGAAGGAGAAATTCTTGTTGGAACACACTGATAGTAACAGTGGGACATGAAGGAATGCGCCTTAGAGCCCAAAAACAAAGAGGATCCTTGGGGAAGTGACCAGTACTGAGAAGAGTTACTCGGGGCTAATTCTCAAAGATCTCCATGGGTAGAGGCCCTGATGTCTCTCTGAAGATCTCCCTGGTTAGAGGCCCTAATGTCTCTCTGAAGATCTCCCTGGGTAGAGGTCCTAATGTCTCTCTGAAGATCTCCATTGCAAGCTTCTGTGAACCAATCCCTTCTCCTGCCCCTCACCTCCCCCATCAACAACATCTTCACCTCCCAATAAAGGCTTGTTGATTGATTGAATGCATGACTGATTCCCAGACCCCCTTCCAGCCCAGCCTCTACACTGGGGGGGGATGTTTTTGGAGGGTGCTTTCCTACTTCTCAGTGAGCTGGGAGAAGAAGAAGGAGGGTCTGGCTATTCCAGTGCCCCAGGGAAAGAAATGATCTTGGTACTCATACCCACAACCAGTGTGATGGCTTAAACATTAGTCCTGGGAAACCTTCCTCCAGCGAGCCAGTCAGTCAGTCAGTGAGCAAGCATTTATTTAGCATATCCTATGTACCAAGCATTGCACAGACTCTGAAGATTCATACAGGGAAACAAGCCCTGCTCTCAAAGACATTGTTCCTTAGCGAAAGGCCTTCCAAATTCCAAGCAACTGGAGAACAAATGAGAGATCTTTAAATCAGAGGGCAATAATGAAAGGAAGCACACAGTGTTGTGTGGCAACGTTTCCTTTCTTAATCAGTGGCACACAGCTTTTTTAATCACAATCGCAGGGCCAGAACACTTGGAAATAAACAGAATTCTCATTTATTATTACTCGATATGTGTGAATCAGAAACTACTTTGACTTTTTAAGTCATTACAAGCTCTAAGTTCTTCTTTGTATTTTAATTATAAGAATAAAGAACTTGGGATTTGTATTTGCCCAGAATATGAAAAGGAAGTCCAAAAAGTGAAAATGTTTCCATGTATTGGAAATAGAACTGTAAGGAGATTGTGTGTTATGGAGGACCTCTTGTGGAGAAAGATTGGAATAGCTCAGTAAGCAGCAATGCCTTTGATGAGTCTGCCCATCAAAACCTTCCCAGTCAATCAGTCAGGAGGCATTTTATTAGGTGCCTACTATGATCTAGGGTCTGCACTAAGGCTTGAGATACAAATATAAGTGAACAAGACAGACCCTGATCTCAAAGAGCTCATGGTCTACAAGATGGAGACAAAATAGATGGACACAGAAGGAAATCTCTGGAATTAGTGGTAGTGGTGGAAGACTTCTAGAAGCTGGGATTTTAACTAGGACTTAATGGAATCCAGAGAAGAGGCATGGACAGAGGCGATGCTGGAGTTAGGAGAGGAAAAGTCTCATTCAGGGAGCAGCCAGGAGGCCAAGTGGATGAGTGGGGAGGAGAGTGTGAAGTATTACAAGACTAGAAAGGTAAAGGGGTAAGCTATGAAGGACTTTAAATGTCAGAGGATTTTATATTTGTTCCACTGGAGTTTATTAAATAGTGGGGGTGAAGAGCGATAGGATTGGAGTTAGAGAAATTTAACAAATCTGTTCATCAACACGAATTTACTAAGGAAGTTTTATCTGATGGGGGCCAAGCACTGTCCCAGACATGGGCATATGTGTTTAATAGTGACCCAGTCCCTAAGGTGAATTTTACCCAATTTCAAAAGACTTTATTTTGGAAATGAAGATCATGGAAACCTTGAGTATAAGACAACATGTTTAGATCTAATAAGTAGCAGGGGCTTATCCTAATGCATGGACAGATGAAATATATCAATAGTGAACATCCATCAGTCATTAATTGATTCATTAACCTTAGCCATTCCATCCGCATCTCAGTCTGGTGAAAATTAACCAGTGGAATAGAGCTAATTTTCATTTTCAGCCTGCTCATTTCCTCTTCCATGCTTCAGGGATCCATAATTTTGTCAGTCGGGTCCTCCTGCTTTCTCTGACACAGATTGCAAGCCCTCTGTAATTTAGCAGGTGCTGTCCCACAGTGGCTGTGATGAAAAATGCACCAACCTGCATCTCTCCTGCTGACGGATGTCTCCAGGCTTTCCTAGATGATGTATGCCTATCACTAATCCCAGCTTGCTGCCTGAGTTCCCCTAAATCTCCTTGTATGTACATAGTTATTTACATGTTTTCTGGATCATTTAAATGTAAACTCCTTGAGGGCAGAGGGAATGTCTTTGTCTTTCTTTGTCTTCTTAGTGATTAGCACAATGTTTGGCACATAATAAGCATTTTAAAAATGTTTATTGACTGACTTATCCATGTTATTGTGTATTACCAAATTTGCTTAACAAATATTTGATTATTTGAAATAAGACAACTTAGATTATTAACTATGATTAAAACAATACATGTATTTCTCTTTTTAAACAATACATTTTGGATATGGATATCATTTGTAGGACTATGTAGCCATTAAGTTATATATTTCTGTTTCTGAAGTTGTATTTGCAGATTATTCGGGTATTTGCTTCATTTGTATAATACTATGATATTCACATTATAAATCTTTCTGCCTTTGAATAATTAACTATTCTTTTTTTTTTTTTTAAAGTTGATCCCAAGGTGAGAAGAATTCTGTTTGGCATGACTTTTCTAATGGTCTTTCCCTTCATCACTCTACAGGTATGTCGAGAGTATCAACGAGGAAATTGTAACCGAGGAGAAAATGACTGCCGATTCGCTCATCCTGCTGACAGTGCTATGATTGATACCAATGACAACACCGTTACTGTGTGCATGGATTACATTAAAGGGAGATGCTCTCGGGAAAAGTGCAAATATTTCCACCCTCCTGCCCATCTACAGGCCAAGATCAAGGCTGCCCAATACCAGGTCAACCAGGCTGCGGCTGCCCAGGCTGCAGCCACCGCAGCTGCTATGGTAAGTCAGAGAAGCAGCTTCTCTTTGCAAAGAAAATTTAAAAAAGGAAACATAATAAGTTATTTGTCTATTAATTTCTATTGTTTTCTGTTATATTGAAAAACATTTTTTGCTGAAATAAGGTTGTTCAGGTGTGTCCCAATGTTTTCAGAGAAGCTCTTAAACAGTTTCAGATAAATTTAAAAAAAAGTCCTTTACCTTACTCATTCTCCAATAATTCTGAATCAGAGCTGTAACTAAAGATGTGACAATCCAGGTTTTGCTCCAGCATGCTGTATTTTGACCTTGGGCACCACTTGATGTAGTTCGGGAAGATAGAAACCATAGAGGACCTAATGAGCATGAATAAGTTTGGCTTGAAGTGGATTTCTTCCTCATCCTACCCTACTCTTACTTCTACCTTAACTGAGGACAAATGCACATTGCACTGGTCTTAGTTCATGGCACTTCTCCCGGACACAAATCTTCCTAGTTACAGCTCTGTTCCTAAAAGTTGTGATATGTAAGAAACAGCACGTTTATTTCAAAATTTAAACATATCACTAGCATTCTTGCATTCATTCTAATCAGTCATTCTTTTTCCCTTAGTGTATACACTTTGTATACACCAGAGATTCTTCCTTTATCTACCCCGCTTTCGTAACAATAATGAAGTCTGGAACACTTTAGGAGAACAG
Source organism: Bettongia penicillata ogilbyi (assembly GCA_023548195.1). NCBI lineage: Eukaryota > Metazoa > Chordata > Mammalia > Diprotodontia > Potoroidae > Bettongia > Bettongia penicillata. Next base: position 2,020,423 of record JAJHZJ010000575.1, on the reverse strand, counting down.
AATCAAGCAAATAGTCTCTAACTTTAATAGGATGTTTAAAAAAAGTAACTTACTATTTTGATTGTCTGAATAACACTATGACCTAAGAATAACTGGAAGCTGGAGAAGCATACATCTCTCATTTTCTAGAGTAGAAGGACCACAGTACTTCTGAAGGAAACTTTCAGGTTAACAATGAAAAGAAAATGTATGCTTAAGGTGCATTATAATGTGATGTAATAGCTGATTTTCGTTAGTTCATTCTCTCTTCCTTGCTTAGCTGTTGTTAATGTTGTCTTTTTTACATAAATACCTAATTTGATCATTAAAATGTTCCTATTAAATACTGTTGTATGATATTCATAGTCTAGTAAAATATTAGAGTTCTTTTCCGTATGTTTCTTAATGGACACTTGAGAGAGAAAACGAACGCAGAAGTTAGACTCTTCCTGTTTCTTCTTTCACTTTCTTTCTTGTTAGAATATCTTGTTCGTAATTAATGACATAGAGGTTGTATCCTCGAAGTAACAACTTAGTAGCGCCTTTATTGTGCATGCTTAGTCTTGTTATTTGTTGTATATGGCATTCCGATGATTTGTTTTTATTTGTTTTTTTCTCACCTACCCAAAAATGCACTGCTGCCCCCATGATGCACCTCTGCTTGCTGTTTATGTTAATGCGCTTGAACCCCACTGGCCCATTGCCATCATGTGCTCGCTGCCTGCTAATTAAGACTCAGTCGGCTGTCAAATCACTGAAGCGACCCCTCGAGGCAACCTTTGACCTGGTACTATGACCTTTCACCTTTTAGCTTGGCATGTAGCTTTATTGTAGATACGAGTTTTTTTACTTATTTAAAAAAATAAATATTCCTTTTATTTTTTCTGTTGTAAAGTTTTAAAATACAATGGAAAACTGAGTGTGGTTTCCTGATATGATTAGTGGGGAAAGGTACAAAGTAAATCTATGTATGTCCACCAACCAACCAAAGATTCTTAAAGTCCATTGGCCCACATTCAGTTTAACTGCATTGTAAGATGTTTGGATAAAGTCCATAAAGGACATTACAGTTCTATCTATGACTGACTATGGATGGATCGGTTTGGTTGGCATGGCTTTAGGGAGGTTCTTACCTAGTTTGGCCATAGGTAGCTCAGGGGTGAGGTACCTGCATGCCCCTGGTACCATTTGCATGTTGAGTTAGATGGGGGTGGGCCGGGGCAGGTGGGAGCAGAGTATTGTGGAGCTTCCCTGCCGCAGTCACTCTATCAGTAAGATGATGATTAACCTGCTCATGGAGCTAGCAGCACACCTTGTCCTTTTTTCCAAAATAATGGCTTCCTACTGTAAGCCTGAAGCATTGTGTAACTTGAAGCACTTTAGTTCATAATAACATATGGCTCCAACATGTTTTCTTTAACTAGTGTGTTTTTTTTCTTAGACTAAAGTAATGCTTCCTTTAAAGCTTTTATCTTGCTTTTTTTTTTTCTTTTTTTGGTTAGTTAAGTCTGCTATGCTGCTTGCTTGCTCATGGAAAAAAGATGGTGCCCCTAACTATATGAGCCTTCTACTGATTTATTTTCTTTTTCTTTTCTTTTTTTTACTGGTCTTTGTTTTTTATACTCATTCACCACACAGGGAATCCCTCAAGCTGTTCTTCCCCCACTACCAAAGAGGCCTGCTCTTGAAAAAACCAACGGTGCCACGGCAGTCTTTAATACTGGTATTTTCCAATACCAGCAGGCTCTTGCCAACATGCAGTTACAACAGCATACAGCCTTTCTCCCACCAGGTAAGGAGTTGGGGCTTTGCTTACAAAGAGTCAACATGACTACTGTAGTTTAGCTGGCTACACTGTGATGAGGCAGGCAGTCAACATTCACAATCAGGTTTTCAGAACTAGACAAAACCAAATGTGAAGTCCTGTTTTGTCATGATGGTTCAGTAAGAGAACAGGGACTTTGTGTCTCATGCAGACTTCCTATGAAATGATTTCTTTGTATTAGGAATTTAGGAAATTAGGAACTAAATTAGACATTTAGTATTTTTCTTAATGTGTTATGGACTGTACAAAATGAGATTTGGGGTCTTTTAAAAAACAAACATTTATAAAGCTCTCATCTCCTTTTTCTCTCTCCTTACTGTCTAAATATCTATTTCATGTTAGACTTTCTTGCTCCAACACCCTGTTTAATTATTATTCATTAGGAATATATGAAGTGTCACCTTGTTAGAGGGTTGATTTTTCTGTTTTCATTTATCTCCCTTGAAAGGTAGGTAGAGAAAAACTGAAGAGAGAAAATGGGGCCAGCTATCCCGTAGGTCTACAGAGAGGTTGCCCACTGATTCCAATAACTGTATTGCTTCAAATCAATATGTTTCTTACTTTTCTTCCCTAAGTAATCTGAGAACTTCTACTCTTTTTCCCTCTTTGCCCCTATGAATATATAAACTCAGGATCTCAGTTAATTTCAAATTTAACCAAAGACATAAACTCTTTCTGTCATGATTATTGTCCTTCAAAGGTTAAAACTCAAACATGGTTCCATTTTTCCCCCCATTAAAGTAGCTGAAGCTATAAATGGATATTTGAAAGTGAATTTGTTTTCCTACTGAATATTTTTCAGAAATATATTTAGTTAGTTCTCTACCATTATCATTTGTGATTTTGGTCAATCCCTAAAATGAACATGGGTTTATTATAGTTAAAAAAAAAAAAAGAAATAGTAGCTAGCAAACCCATCCTAACAGTGTGGAAAAATTGGGTAGAAGGGCTGATTCTGGCATATACTGTATGTATGATGCTGGTAAAGTCACCTACCTTTGCAGCGATCCCAAGCAACACTCTTTAGAGGAAATACCAGTCTGTATTGATGGAGGGAGTTTCCTCACTGGAAGCTTTCTATACCAAAGAAATCACGGATCCAATTAAAAACCATGTAACTACTGATATTGCCAAGTGCTGAAATTGCAAGTTCATTGGCATATTTGTGAATGAGGATTCTAATTCATGTCCTCCAGGCTGTTGGCTTAAATAGGGGATGCTGCATAAGCAAATTGGCATTATGTAGATGGTTTGCCTCAATTCTTTATTACAATTAGTTTTCTAGTGTGAAACTGGGTAGGAAAACTGCAGCTTGAACCCTTGGTCAGTAAAGGATTCAGGATTTGAGTATATTTGAAACTTCATTATGGGAAAAGATTTGACTTATCCATTTACCATGGTATCCTAATGATTTCTGTATACCATAAGAAGGGCTCTCAAGGATGTTTTTACAATTCTTGCTCTTGGGAAACCCACTTAAATCCATGTTGCCCCCATTTCTTCCAATTAAGTCTTTATTGCTGAACTGTGGCAGGGAAGTGGCCCTGGTAGTGGGACACAAGTTCTGGCAGGTTCAACCAAGTTCAAAAGTCTGTGATTGTAGGCCTTTGGCTGGAACAGTAGCCTTGCTCAGGTCTGAGAATCTCATCACTCTCTCATCACAGCCAATGGGTGACGAATTTTTTCAACTACATCAGCACATTAAAAACAACTGCCCTTGAGACATAGAGAGATTGTAATCTGCATCTCACCTGTGAAGATTGCTGGCACACTGCTGTCTGAAACATAAAATTTCTTCATTGTTCCAGTTATTTTTCCCTTTCATTGGAAGTCAATGTGTGTGTGAGTATGTGTGTGTGTGAGTGTGTGTGTGTGTATCTCCCAAAATTAAGCTTTTGAAGATTACAGTCACTCTAAGACTTTTGGGACAACCTGTATAGATATATATCATATATACAACACACATATATGTACATACATATATATATATATATATATACAGATAGATATCTCTAGGTATATATTCATAGATACACATGCATATATGCATATAAATACACACACATACATATACGTATACATACATCTTTCTATCCATATCTTTATTTAAAATAACAAAGAGAGCTACCATTTATATAGAGTTCATTTTGTGCCAGGCACTTTTTTATGTGCTTTATAACAATTATCTCATTTGATTCTCACAGCAGACCTGAGTAGAAGGTACTATTATCAACCCCATTTTACAGATGAAGAAACTGAGTCAAACGGAGATTAAGTGCCTTACCCAGGGTCACACAACTAAGAAGTGTCTGAGGTCGGATTTGAATTTGGGTCTTCCTGACTCCGGCCTTATGCTCTATCTACTGTGCTACCAAGATGCCCCTAAATAAATAAACGTTATAGTTGCCTCTTATTTGAAAAGTACCATCATCCTATACATTATTTTTCCCTTTCCTTGCCAGTGTATAATCAAGAAACAGTTTAGAAAATCAAAGGGAGGTGGCTTACCATAGTGGATCTCTGGGTCCCTGTAAGCAGAACCCATCTAGGAAAATGAGGCAGAGTAAGATTCCTTACTTGGGAGTTTACTATACAAGTCAAATGACAAGTCCAATCCCTGTCCTTTCATTAGAACAAAAAAATGGTTTTGAAAGAGACATTTTCTCATAAATTCCCAATTTGACTACTTAATTGAAGGGAAAATGGAATTGGAAGGGCAGTTTTGCCTCAGGCTGGAGAGTGAGGGATAGCAGTTAAGCAGACAATGTGCTATTTATTGTTTCTTGCTAACAAACCAATCCATTAGAAGTAAAGAGGAATGTTAAGGGTCTTTCACGAGGGATTGTTTTATGGGTAAGTGGATATTACAGTATTAGGTTTTCCTGTTGGTGAATTATTGCCCCTAGCAAGTATCTTCCTTGCTGCCTTATGTTCATCTGCGGCTGATCCCTCCCCAAAGTGTCTGCACATATTGTAATCTTCCTGGTGATGATAGAGTTAAGACTAAAATTCAAAATGAAAAGCTTTACAGTTCCATATTAGAAAGAGATTGCAAAGCTCACTGTTTTTAGCATGCAGACCTAATTGTGCATGGAATGATATAATATGGTAGGTGAGATATAACTTGGAAATAGACATAGAATAATGAAAAACACCTAATATTCCACAACCTTTAAACTGCTTTTACCAGTAAATGCTCCTTCTTGTGTACATTTTCTTTCTGCCCTGTCAGAGTAATTAGAAAAACTAATGAATTTCTGTTCCCTGCCCCACAGCCTTAAATTTAACTTGTGGTTTTGTCTTGCATTAGCTTCCACATTATTACTGGTATAAATCACTTCTGTATATACACATATTCTTCTGAAAAGACAGTATCTTTGAAGCACTGCAAACAGAATAATGGGGCATAACCCCCCAGACACCCCAAATCTTAACCTATAGTCACATCTTATTCTACCTTGGAAAATATTTCCCTTGATACACGACCAGCACCCCTGGCTTTCCTGATATCAAATTGACCTATTGTATGAACTGCCAGTGAAAATCCTGCCCATGCCTCCATTTTTTCACAGGCTTACTCCTTTATCAGGTATGGTCTGCTTGACAATATACTCATCCCACTGAAGGGAAAAGAGGAGATGGGGCAAGGAAGGCAGGGAGAAATGATGGATTTCCCTGGAACTCAGAACGCATTTTTTCATAAAATCTTCCTCTACCTAATGATTCAGAGTTTTCTACTCTTAGATGATGATCGACTTTAAGCTGGAAGGAGCCTTAGAGATCACACACTCCAAATTATTCCTTTTTTTCAAATGTGAAAATAGAGGCATAGAGAGATTGATTGGATTACCTATAGTCATAAATAGAATAAGTAGGAACCGAAGTCTTCAGGTTCCAAATCTAATACTGCTCCCCATTGGCCCCTTTGACTCCCAACATTCTAGAGTGTTTTCAGTGCTCTATCTTACTCAAAGCAACAGGACGTCCATTGGACTTAGAGGCAGAAAACTGATTCCTGGACAAGGCTACATCCCTTCCATTGTGTGTGACCTTGAGCAAGTTACTTTGGCTCTTTCTTAGCACTGGTTTACGTCTTTATAAAATGAGGATGGTAATCCTTGCTCAGACTGATTTATTGGCCATTATTACATGAGAAAATTATTTTGTAACCATAAAGCACTATATACCAAAGGGATAATGGCCACCATAGTAATAAATGATAACAACTCATATTTCTATACTATCTTAAGTTTTGCTACTATTCCAATGCAAGTGCAATATGGGTAAAACTTTTTGTTTTTGGTGAACTTGCCTAGGAACATAACCACCTTGTGTGAAGCTCTTTCTATGGGGAATAATGCCTTCTGACTTCCAAATCATTACCCATCCCCAGTTAGTATGTAGGTAGGAGCTTTCTTTGACTGTTCTCCCATCACTGTGACAGCAGCGTACCCATGGCTCTTCTCACTCTAGCCACATTCATTTGAGATGACCATTTCTGTACTGTTCTGAGGGGGTGTCTCTGCAAAGGCTCCATTAGCAAATGCTTTTTGAAGGAAAACTGACTCCAGGTTCCACCAGCAGGTCACATTTAAGATGGGAGATGCCACGTTTCAGTGTTGAAAAATAGCATCATTTGATCTTTTTATGTCCAGCTACTTTAAAAGGTCTCTGTCTTAATAAAAGTCATTCTGCAGATGGGGAAATGCCTACTCCTGGAGGGTTTTTTAAATGAATTAGATTTTCATTGCTCATGTGTCAAGGGAAAAAATGAGGGCTGCTTGGTATTTGTTACATTTCTTTTGACATATACTGGTGGAAGGATTTGTGAGTAATAATGGCGAGGCCTTATGCCCTCATTGCTTAACCTCACCTGTTTTCCCCAAAGCATGCATCGTAAGGCTTGCATCGAAGGCCAGTCACTTTTTAAACTACTATAAACTCAGCAAAATGTCCGCATCGATATGGGTGGTTTGGGTGATCATCCAAGCCTCCTGGGCCTAAGCCTGCCATGGATGCATCCATGCTCTCCTGGGACTGTGAACCCGAGTGAAAGAGGTTGGGTCTGTGTGAGACCAAGCTTCTGTTTATTCTCCTGTCTTTAAATTCTGCATCCAAGGAAATCCAGACTTGGGGTTTTGGCTTTTTGCTCAGTTTATATTGCATGCTGTCTTCATTTCTTAGTTCACAAGTGTAGAAAATGATTGCATTCACCTCCCCCACCACCAACTAACTCCACTCCCTGCACAGCTCCATACCCAGGTGATGTGTCTCTATCATGCAAGGCCCTAGGGACCAAGTTCAAGGAAGTAAGCATATTGGAATCCCTTACTTCTGCACGGCTGATCTCAGTATGTTGTTAAGTCTATGGTACTCTTTAATGTTTTGTGAGAAAATGACATCTTGGATTATTTCATTTAAACTCAATTCAAAGGAAGAGTTAATGCATTACTACTATAGGCCAAGATCCAGGAAAGCAAGCTGTTATAACATCATTCTTTGGGTAGTTGTCTAGAAATGTTCAGTTCTTCCACCGCCATATTGTTTAGTTCTGAAGGGATGCCAGACAGTAGTAAGGAAAGCAGAAATGGACCAGCTCTTTCTTGCACTAGGTTTTAACTCTCCCTTGGGACCAGGCCTAACATATCACTCACTGGGCCATTGGATGATTGGGTTGTGCTGAGGGTTACATGCCACTGTTCCCATAATAACATTTTTGTTTCTTCTTTGTTTAAAAGAATTTCCTAATTACACGTGTGATGGGTTGTTTTAATTCTTTTCCCTTTTCAAATCCACCTTCCTGTTGCAATGCATGATGGGCAGGCTCAATCTTGTGCATGACACCCGCTACAAGTGTTGGTAGGTGCCAGCTTCATTTCTTGATTATCTTCAACTGGTGGTATGCCCCACAGCCCCTCAAAATCCACTGCTAGTCTAATGTGTGTGACTCGAGGGCAGATGGGCTCCCCCATATGGACGAATGCCTGTCAATTAAATGCAGTTCATCTCTTTAATTGACACAAATCAAGTAAATCCAGGAATTGGTGTTTTCCCTTACACACAATAATGATTATTTTGGTCATCTTTTTGGTGGATTTTGATTGGACTGTGGGTTCTGGTATTTAAAAAAAATCTATCTCATAAAAGTAATATATTGTGTTATTTTTATAGTAGTTAATATGGTAATAGACTTTTATTCAAATGGAGTCTACATGCTTTAGTAAACACCTATGTTTTCACTGAGATTTTCAATGTCTAAATGTGAGCTCATTTTAAGTTTCTTAAGTTGACTTAGCCAAGTAAAGCTGTTTGTGTTGTTTTCCTGATTTGATGGTAACAAGCTTTTTTTTCCCCTTTTTTTCTCTTTCATTTTTCCCTCCTCCTCCCCCTTCCTCCTGTCATACCCCTCCCCGGAATGTTGTCCCGCTTTGCACTGTGATTGCATGTCATTGCTGGTGACGACGCCTCGTCACGTGGCTTACTGCTGTGGTAAACGCCCTGCCCGGTGGTCCTCCCCATGTTATCATGGTTTCCATGCTGCTACACTCTTCTGTATGTTTGCTTATTTGATTTTCCCTCCGAAAGTTCCCATGGTGCACGGTGCTACGCCAGCCACTGTGTCCGCTACAACAACATCCGCCACAAGTGTTCCCTTCGCTGCATCAGCCACAGCCAACCAGGTTTGCTAATTTACAGCTTTGTTTCTTTAAAAAAAAATAAACAAAACCAAAATCCACGACTCTAATGGGGCTCAGTCCAGCAGCCCTTGCGCACGTTGAGTTCCCATTGAGATCGGTGGGAGCCGTGCGTCCGTGAGGGCTGGGGGTGGTGCTTTTAATAAGCATGGGGGTCTCAATATTCCTCTTGTTGGCCTATACCTTCTCTCTCTGATGAGTGGCAGAATGCTTTTGTGCCTTGGCTCAGTGCTCCAAGGGTGTTGCAGCAACATTTATAAAGGAAATTGGATTTACACTAGCATTTCTGACTTGGTTGGATTATTTTGTGCAGAGATTCTGGGCACCAAAAGTAGGCATTACAGGATGCTCCTCCAAGTGTGCGTGAGGAGAAATTCATTTGGTGCAAGGCATCTTTTAGTGTACATCCACACTCTTCTTCAAAGAAAGAGTGGGGAAAGAGATAAATACCAACATCCATTCTTTATGCCACAAATGAAAATGCCACTCACTTGTAAACTGAGTCCTTTAAGAAATAACCCCATTCAGTTCAATAGATGCACCGAAGGGCTACCTGTTTAGCAGAAATAATTAGGTTTTATATCTCACTTGTGAAGAGATTTGTGGAATTTCTAGGGCTTCAGGGGAAGAATCTTACCTTAAATAGTCCTAAATGTGCATCAGAATGTTATGCCATAATAAGTATGTTTGTTAGTTTTTCATCCACTCTTAATCTTAGAGATTTATGGAGTTATGGGATGAGAGCTATGACCAGCCCTTGGAAATACACAGTTCCTGTGTCCTTAATTGGTCTTCCATGATTGAACAGCTCAGAAAAGGACAGAATATACTGGGTGAAACAAAGTCATTAACTGCTTTCATTATTGGACTTTGAAGTTACAACAATGCCTTCTTAGTTGCTCATTATGAAAGCAAAGCTCCATAGGAAAAATGCCATTTAGACAGGATTTATAGCTGTACACCATTGGAGACCTCTTGAATTTCAGGGCAGATGCAGCTAAAAGTATCTGGTGAAGGCTACTATCCCATGAGAAACAAATACTATATAGAGAAGGAAAGACCATTTGAGGGTCAAAAGAATGTTGAGTTATTGGTAGGAGTTTTCACCTATTGGATTTTTCAGTATACAGGGGACTTTCAAAGTGTAATTAGGATGGGGGTAATGGGGCTTTGTCACAGGGTGTTGAATTTACTAGGTGCTGACTAAACTTGCTGAGTAAAAACAGCAGTGTTTTGTACCCAGTTAACATGAGTAATACATTAAATGAGGAAGCTACCAGAGGATGAGCTCAAGTCAGTTCTTTTCCCCACCACCTAAGTCCATTTTCCCCTCAACCTCAATGGAAGATTCACTTTAGGCCACTAGACTCAGGAATAGTTTGTGCAACTTGCCCCAGATTCCAAATTTCTCAGTTATAAGTCTATCCTCAACAAATAATGCTAAAATAATAATAAAGTCATTTTCATTTTTTTTCAAAACTGTCAGACAGGTTTTAAACAGTTCTTAGCAAAGAAACATTTACTTTCCTTTTTTAATGAAATCTTGTCACACTACCTTCCCCTCATTCCCAATTCCACTAATCCATTAGACTCATTTACAAGAATGCTAGCTGGGGCATATGTGGCATTTCAGGAAGTAATCTATAGAAGACATTTCTTAATGCACCTAAAGTGGCTTGTTTACTGTAAAGATCAATGAATCGAAACTTATTTTGTCTCATGTGCCATGTATGACTGCAGAATTGCTGGTGTAAGCAGAATTACAGCAAAACAAATTTCCACATTCCTTTTCCATCTGGGCTCTAGGAACACTTAAATTTTTCGCATTTTGCTATGACCATTTCACGCGTAACTTTCTTGGGCTCCTCATAACATGGTATTGCAACCAAAAACTGAAAAGTTAGATATACATATATATGCCCATATATATTATATCTACATATACATGACGATGTATATGCTTACAGTACATTAGCAATGCTGGTGAATAGCCATTGCCACCAAATGTAACCTGCATGCATGGAGAAAGTTCTCTCTGGCCCTTTCTTGGTATTGAGGGTATTGAAGGTTCCCGGGATGTTTCCGCAGTCCCATTCTTGATGTTTCTACACTGTTGGGTACAACATCCTGTCCTGCAACAGCAGGAAAAATGGTATGAGAAGCTTCATTTTGCTTGGAGCTCATTTAATGCTACCTGCCAATGCTGTGATACTGTGTCAGGATGTCATTTGAAGGATGAGCATCCAAGGAGAAATCTAACTAGTTGCCCCAGCAGAATAAACAGCTACACTTAAGGGCCACCCTTGCCTTTGCATTTGGAAAAATGCTTTCCCATCTATCACCTCCTTTTTATCCTCCCAGCCACCCCATGAGATCTGCAGGCCAAAGATAATTTTCTCCATTTTTACTGAGGAGGAAATTTAGACTAGGAGAGGTGAAGTGACTTGCTCCAAGTCGCACATTGAAAAGCCAAGAGGAAGTGCTCTGAGTTAGCCAGGACAGTTTCCAGTAAGCTATACTGCCTTCCACAGTTTAATTCCTCCAAGTTTGCTTTAGAGGAAGTTAAAACTATAAATGGAAAGTTTACAGATCTTTGGTTAGTGGAAGCTAACTACTTTTGCATCTATTTTTTAATGCATTATTTCTCACTTCTACTATTGTTTTGTTTCAAATATGCCAAAAATGCAATCGAGATGTAAAATTAATGTTTTGGAAAGTTCCACTAGCAAATTGTCTGGAGCCTTGAGTGGTCATGCTTTCTGGGGCTCTATTGCCACTCACGGCTGCCTTTGGGGAGTCCATTTTTGAAACATTGGCAGACACGTTCAGAGGAGAGAGAAAGTCTGAAATTGGATGCACAGTTTAAGCAAAGCGTTCTTACTCCTCATCATTTCCCAAGTCAAGGAAATCTCAGATGTGTGTAGGCCAACAAAAAGAGACTGCACTGCATGCACTTTTGTAAATTAACTTCTTTTACTTCTAAACAACTGGTAACACTTATCTACATTTGTGGAGTACTACTTACTTAACACAATGATTTGTTAAACCAAGGAAAAATGAAGTTGCTACTTTGGCATTCAAGTTGATGTTAACATATTGTTATATTGATTAAAAACTATCACCTCCCAGCTGAACTTCACTTTTCTTATAACTTAATAATGATGAGATAGTTATCTCGCTTGGTTGTTGGCTGACTTGCATGGGTCATTCATTAAAAACAATTTTTTATTTGCTAGATACCCATAATATCTGCCGAACATCTGACTAGCCACAAGTATGTTACCCAGATGTAGAAATTCCATCACCAAACAGTAAGTTTCTCATCCACTCTATGTAGTTGTGTACTTCCTGTAATTTTTAAAGATTCCATAAGCGTACAATACTGCTATTAAAAGATATTATGTTTTGGAAAGGGGAAAAAATAACCATTTACCTTTTAAGTACTATTGTATTTTGTATCATAGCTATCTGGGTTATTTAATGCAGACACATCCAAAAGTCATAATGATTCTTAAAATAAAAATTATAATAGAAAGGAGAAAGAAATAAAGAAAACTAAAATGAAATAAATTTGTTTTTTTATATCATGAAGGGAGAAAAAAATCTAATTATAATTCTGAGGCAAAATTTGAACTATAGAGCCTTAATTTATTATTTAGATTTATTACCTTAGAATTGTGTCTCAGATTACTAAAAAGATAATGTATATGTATATATACATATATGTATATATATATATATATATATATATATTCACATGGATGGATGGATGGATCTGTGCCCCATCCCTGCACTGTTTTCAAAGAATTTTGGTACATTCATCAATTGATCCCAAAGTATTTATAAAGCTGTTGGTATGTGTGGGACACTGTGCTTAAGCCCTGGGCAAACAAAGAAAGGTAAATACAGTCTCTGCCCTCAAGGAATTCATCTTGTGATGGAGAAGAGCATGCACAAACAGCAGAGTAGATGCCAGGCAATGTCATCTGGAAACAAGGACATATGGCCATTTTGTAATCAAACATGAGCACAACCCATTGAGTCTTTTCCCTTTCAAGTTGATCATGTTGTGAAGCCAAACCCTTATTCCAACAATGCAAAATCAACATTGCTGAATCCTTTTTCGGACCTTGCTTTTGGTGTGGTCTTTAGAGAAGCCTCTTGGACCATTTTTCTTTGTTTTTAACATCTTCAATGACAGTTAAGTCTTTGGACTCAGAAGATAAAGATGACTTTTGGAAACAGGGCGATGTGGCACAAGTCAAGATGTGTAGGTACTGTGCTAAGCTCTGGAGATATTAAAAAAATAGTGCTTGTCATTAGGAAGCTGCCAATACAACGGGAGAAAAAAGATGAGAACAATAGATTTAATTGGAGATAAGAGACAGAGAGAATAACCTAGCATGAAAGGGGATGAGGAAGAGGAAAGCCTTCTTGCCGAAGGTGAGATTGAAGCCTTCATGGAAGGAAGCCTAGAGGGAAATCTATTGAATAAGGTGAGTATTCAGGCTTGGTCTTACCACTCTGGGGACCATTGCATGATTATACATTCATGAGGCTGACCTTGTATGGCTTCAATTCTGGCCAGGGTAATTGCATTGTTGGAATAAGTGTCTAAACTTCCAGAGTGACTATTTTGAAGGGAACAACACTCATCTTGATGGGTAAGTTATAGTGTGTTAAGAAAAAACTAGTCCTTTTCCTATTACTTAAATAGCTGATATGTGTATTTGTGGCTATAGATGCAGGTAACTAACTGTAAGTTTTAAAATTTATCTAAATATTGAACTTCATCTGTGAGAAAAGAATCACAAAAAAATTAAAGGATGCACTTGTTTTTCTTTCCCAAGAATAATTAATTTATTACCACAAGCAAAAGACTGATTTTATATGTATATGTATATATATATATATATACATATATATAACAAATCAATTTTTAAAAAATGTGTCAATTCCAAAGTTTTATACTTCTCATTAGGAAACCATTTTCATTAGCTGAGCCAGCTCAGATGCATGGTGGCCAGGGTGCTACAGAATTCTGCCTCAGAAACTTATTAGTTCTGTGACCCTGGACAAAAGTCACTTCACTTCTGTTTGCCTCAGTTTCCTCAAATGTAAAAGGGTGATGTTAACACTAGCACCTACTTCACAGGGTTGTTGTGATGACTAAATGAGACAAGCCACATGAAGCTCTGTAGAAAAGCTAGCTGGGAAGAGTAGTGATAAGAAAGTGTGTCAGTGTTCTCACTTTGACTCAGATTACAAGGATCATCAAAATTCTAGGGCTCAAAGGGTCCTTAGATATGATCTGTCATTTTATAGATGAGGAAATGAATGGCAAGAGGAAGAAGTGAAATTACTTACACAAGGTCACCAGGACATTAGTGGCGGAACAAACATTTGAAGTCAAGACCCTGACTCTGAGCTTAGTGTTTCTGCCTCCCCTCCCACCCCCACAGTCTCACAAATATGTTGTGACCCAATAAGGCAGGATTTCTTCCATTAACTGGCTTCAAGTCATGTTGGCCTTCTGGATGACCTCATCTATAAAATAATGTATCTTGACTAGATTATCTCCAAGACCTATTTGCCATTCTGAAGGATGAGCGAAAGAATGATAAACTGTACTGTATCTACACTTCCATTGACTTGTATTTAACCATAGATGACTAAACCATTCATTTGATGTGCAAAGAACTCTTGAAAGGAATGAACCCCAGTAAAAGGTACATAATTGATGGATATTGGTATACGACCAACAGTCTCCAAATTGTCCAAGATTTCTTTCTCAGCTTTAGAAAGAAATTTCACATTATTTGTACTGATGAAAATTTTTTTTTTCCTGCCAGAGTCCATTATACCTGCTTATTAGGCAGGTAATTAATATTGTTGGTTTGAAACACAATGCATTATTCCATGAATTTCTAAATGCAGGGAGTCAAACCATGTTTCCTGAAACACACCTCTACATAGTCTGGGTCTTACTTGACACCAGCATTACGAAGGAGGTGACAAATGTATGTAAGGGACCTTGCTCCCTTACATAGTATAGTTTGGAAGCATAGATTGTAAAATTGTCTGGCAGCATGCCAGGTTTCACTTATTTAGAGAAATCAAATTCCATTTTCCTCAGTTTCCCCATTTACTATTCCAACACTGTGGGTATGTTGGGACTACTCGGGTAAAAACAGAGGTATTTCTCATGAACAAATTGTCCATCCTTTCAGATGAAATCTTTGAAAGGTACCCTGGAATGCATTGTGGGGACATAGAGGGTTCTGCCGAGACATCTGACTCAACAAGATTCTTTTTCTTCCCCCTCCCTCTTTTTTTATAGATCATACTAAAGAGAAGAGGACAGTGTGCTTGGTTAGAATAAAAGACAAGGTCGTTAGCCATAATGTATATACTGTCAAGCAACACACCCAGCCAAACCCTCAGCTGTAAAGCATCCTCCTATTGCATGTTATCAAGATGAAAAGACAACATGGAAACCCACTGCACACTGTTGCCTAGATATTTTGTATATTGAATTGATATTTGTGCTGAGGTGATCTTAATGTCTAAAACAACAGCATTGTCTCTCTTTTCTAGCACAGAGAGATGCATATGTATTTTGGTATGCATCCACCTAGTTAATTTCCTACATACTCACGCCATCTTGAAAAGACAGACTATGGTGTAACCATGATCTATCATGTATTGGTACGTCTGTAGACCAAGATAAAATTTTTTTTAAAAAAATAAGTTTATTTCTTTCAAGGTTTACAAATAACAAAGGTGCACCTTGTATTTAAAATTGCCATTATAGACGAAAGTGTGCATGCACAGTCATTTTTGTTGAAGAGTAATATTTTTAATGTAATAGATTGTAAGAGGTGGTGAGGGAGGGATCTGACAGAGATGAATGTGCCGAGCAAATCCATAGCTGTGTATATTTTAAAGCACATCATGGCTTTAAGAACCATGTTGTTGAAGATTCTCATGAAGTGCCATAGACTGTACATCAAAGTAGAGTATTATTTCTTCAGTGTTATTAATTTCAGAGCCACATTTTGTTGCTTACTTGCTAATACCAATCAGTCAAAGGGCACCATTCTTTTTTCGAAACCAAAGCTGTCTCAGAAATGGCCTATTTAACCTTAACAGTAACCATAGGCAGCACAAGACAAACTGTCAAATAAACACAGAAAACTCACACATACTGGAGATATATAGAGAGATAGCTATATATTAGTATATATATATAAAATTATTTTAATGCATTGTAGTGTAATATTTATGCATATTATACTGTATAACCTGATACTCAAAAAAAGGGAAATGCCATTTCTGAGACACGATAACAAGAAAATGTTTGAGGAACTTGTTTTATTTCTATTTATAGCCTCTGTCAAAAGTCAAAAGACTATAAATGCTTTGCAAAAATAGTTTCACTTTTTTCCATCCTTCATTACAGTCACATTCAAAATGATGACTCTAAACAAAGAGGAAGGCAGCAGCAATGTCATTGGATGCATGTTAAACCAAAATATTAAAAAAAATGGTAAAAGTTTAATTAAGTAGTAATTGGGCGGGTTAAGTACTTGGGTGAATTTTTTATGTGATTTTTTTTTCTTTTTTCTTTCTGTTTTCTTTTGATTAACTGCTTATAGCCTTAGAAAGCCTTTTACAAAATTAAAAATATATATAGATGTGCATTGTTTTTAAAAATAGATTCATCCAAAGGAATTCCTTTTTTCTTTCTTTTTTTTTTGTGGTTTGGATGTTGCAGCTAGTAGAGAATATACATATATATATATGTATGGATATATATATATATATATATGTATATGTATAATTTTTTTGCCTGTTCAGCAATTCTGAGCATTGCTGAAATGGGGGCCAGGTCACTAGTAGTGTGGTGTGGAATGGAAGAGGAGGAGGTTCCGTTATAGAATCTCCCATACTTCCACGTTTACGGCAAGTTTTTATGCTTGAGAGATATGCTTTCTAGTATAAGAATGATGTGTTGATTTTACTGATTGTACTGTACATCTATTAAAGCCTTAGATTATTACATTACGGGTTGGACCCCATACCAATGTAATTTCAATCGTGTTAAGAAAGTTTAGGTGACTTCACATGTTACTGTAGTTAGTTTCATTATAGAATATTACTTATTTTCCTTGTTAAAATGTAGATTTTAATTTCCTACATTTATTAAAATTGTTTTCATTTTCTATTAACAATTGAATACCATTTCAGTTTATGAAATTTTATTAGATTTTACTGATGAATTTTAAAAATACAAAAAAATCAGTTTTTTTCTTTCATAACATACTCAGTTTTGAATTACATGTAGTGTCATATAAGGATTCGTAGTATTGTTAACTAAATGATTTATATTTTACGGATTTAATATTACAGTGTAAGAATGTCAGTCATTGTTAGTTCTTGTCTAGTTTTCATTAAAAGAACAAAGATCTTTTATATGGATATCTTATAATTATATAATCATTGCTAAGTAAGAAGTTAAGTTGTTGCTATGGCAACAATCCTGGCAGACAATTGAGTAATATTTTGATGATTTATTTTGTTTGTAATTAGTTATTATAAGAAAATCTAGATCCTAGATATTAGAATAAAATTTATTTTCTACTGTATCCATTTCAAATGTTAAAGTATTGTTTAAATATTTTTTGAAATCCCTGAATATCAGGCCTTGTTATAATTAAGCTGCATAATTGATAGATCAAGGGACTTTTTGTTGATAATCCAAATACTCAAAAGTTTACGTAACAAGAATTTTAGTGTGTGCAAACTCTTGAGGGTTGATTATGCTGCAGACTAGCATGTTGGAACGTTGAGGAAAGAAGGTTGACTTTTTGCACTTCTGTATATAGTCAAAAAAAAAAGAGAAACCTGTATAATAGTGAGATCTTATTTTGAATAAAAACGTCTATAATTACAAGGAGTTTTGTTAAGGCTAATTAAAAAAAAATGACAGGCTGAGCAAAATTGCTTGCAAAAGTGGCAGAGTTAGCACTCCAAACCCCTCCCAAAAAAGTGGCTTTGCTTTTTGTGGACAGCTTGTAGTTTGCCAGGATTTTTTCAGCTGGAAAGATATGCCATCCTTCCAAGATCTCATGACTGACAACCGCTCCACTGGTCCAAATATGCCTGAAGATCATTGCCAAAAATAGCAGGTACTTATTTCAACCATTAAGGTGAAATCATGGATCAGATAGTCCTTACATTATTCAAAAATACTGCATGTTTAAACTATCAAAAAAAATAAAGAGAACTATATTAAGAATATATACTATTCAAACCAGTTTCTGACAATTTCAGTGGTTTATTGTTCACAAAACAAAAATCTTCAAAATGAGTATTGACTCTCACAAAAAGTTAAAAATCATGAACAGGCAAACCGAACAGCACACCGTAGCTATTGTTGTTATGTGATTGTTTTTTTTTAATTGCTATTAGTGAACTGTTCTTTTAGCAGGTGAAAACAAGCAAACAAACCTCAAATTTGACAGTTTTAATGTTCAAAATCAGAAGCACTCAGAACAGTGTTGTAATCACGTTGTAATTTACAAGTCACCAACCGAGTGATATTTGGCTTTCATTTGTATCCGTATTATTCAACAGTCACACCAATCAGGTGATGACGATGT
Organism: Bettongia penicillata ogilbyi; assembly: GCA_023548195.1. Taxonomy (NCBI): domain Eukaryota; kingdom Metazoa; phylum Chordata; class Mammalia; order Diprotodontia; family Potoroidae; genus Bettongia; species Bettongia penicillata. The sequence goes on along the minus strand of JAJHZJ010000575.1, from coordinate 2,002,259 downwards.
TGCACTTACTTGCAACCCTGCAATTTTCATCTGCTGAAAGGACAGACGTGCTTGATTTTACTATTATGTAATCACCGAATTCCTTTCGCTTGTAGTCGCTTTGAATTATGTATTCTGTCCTTGGCTGCAATTTGTTTTTATGCTTATTTTATTATTGCAATAGTTGACTTTGCTGTATGGAAAAATAAAGTAAAAAATTGCCCTAATAAAACTTCTCTTTCTTAATTATATTTTTATATTGGAGGTTAAACGTTAAATTATTTTTGTTTGTGTCTATTTTGTGCATTCCTTGTATATCTTCGTAAAAATTCTTTATACACAAACTCCAATTCTTGGGTTTTGATACCACAGTCATGGGTAACACATTCAGTATATGAAGCAAGAAATATACCATACTCAATTTATTGTCTTCTTCCCTCAAGGTGTTTAAATTTCTATGAGGGTGGATAAATTTTGTTCATACATAGAGTGGGAATCTCAATCCTAGTGCCTCATCTTTGTTTTCTAAGAATATATTTTTTTTAAAATTAGTTGAAAAAACAATTGTCTGATATTCGCACTCTAGTTGTAACAGTTTAGTTAGGTGCAAGAAAGAGATATGAAGGAAAAAAATAACATGCATTTCATTACTCTCTCCATTTGACTTGGTTGTGGGATAATCCCTATTGTTTTTTTAGTGAAGAAATGAATTCGAACCAGATGTCCAAAGAGAATAGTTTAATGTTGGAAGAGTCACAGTATATGGATCAGAAGAGAGGAAGCAGATGTATCAAAGTTCATCTAAGGCAAAATCACCACAAAGGAGAGGCAGTGTAGTAGGGTGATGGAGGACCACTTTTGGCATCCAGAAGATCTGATGCATGCACTTGTGTGACCCTGGGGCAAGTCACTTCCTAGTGAAGTGAGTTCCCAGTGAAATCACAGGTTAGTGTCTCTATAGCTCCTATAAACATGTAATTGAAGTCAGGTTGATTCTCCCATTCAGTCTCCAAAAGTGGACAGTTTCACAAATAACTAATGAATATACTCAAATGCAGAAAGAATGATGATGCACCTTTAAATTCATTTTCGGTCACTCAGTGCCATAAATCAAATCCACTACTCTGTGTTTGTTCAAAGTGTGCTGAATATTTTTGTTATGTTAATCTCTTATGTCCTAAAATGTTTGCAATTAAATAAACATCGTGACAGTTAAGTTGAATGAACACAATCCTCTCCTTAGTCAAGTTTAATTGATCATTTAATTTTATACCCCAAACTCTCATCTGTTGTAGGATCCAGGTATATAAAGAAACAGAGGCAGAATTGAAGACCATCTTCCTAAGTCTTTATATTTAGGTGTTTTTTTTGTATTTAGTATTTAGAGTCTTTGTATTTAGTTGTCATCCACATGCAGATAGCCTCAATTCTAAATATGGGCTTCATCAGAGGACCTGAGTTCTAATCCCAGCTCTCCTATCTACTTACTTCAGCCACATACCAACTGAACTCTCTATTGAGCTGTTTTTCCTCATCAGCAAGATGAGATGGTCATACTCTGGTCTTCTATGGTCCCTCTCAGTTCTAAATCTGTGATCCAAATGATTATGGTTCATAGGGCATTTTAGTAACTCTTTATAGATTCACTATTATTTGTAAAGACCTCAGGACATCTCTGAGATCAGTTTTACTGGGGCCAAGAGAAGTGATGGGTTGGACAAAGAGATCCTTCCAAATGAAATGAACAGAGCTACCAACCTGGGAGATGCAGAGAACAAAACTGGGAACTATATCCAAGAAGTTTGCATTTGAAGGAGTAGTAGAAGCATAAAGTCTCCAAACTGGGAGGGAACTCAGATGTAATCGCATAACTAAGGCAGCTAGATGATGCAGTGAATAGAGTGCCAGGCTTGGAATTGGGAAGATATGAAATAAAATCTAAACTTCAGATGCTTACTAGCTGTGTGACCCTAGATAAGTCACTTAGCTTCTGTTTGCCTCAGTTTTCAACTTTGCAAAATGGGGATAATAACAGCACCTACCTCTCAATGTTGTAAGGATCAAATGAGATAATAATTGTAAAGTGTCATAGCACCGCACCTGGCACATGGGAAGCATCATATAAATAACATGGATTTGGATTTTATGTGGATGTCAGAGCTGAAAAGCATTCATGAGAAAGCATAGAGGCTCTTGGCTGGCTCCATTTTTGTGCCCTGTTCCATCATACCAATGGTAGCAATCACCACCAAAGTAGTTGATGAAATATGAGAAATAATCTTTGGAGAACTTGCAGAAGAATAACCAATGAGAAACCTATTGAGTTTGGCTACTGGGAAGATTTAATGAGAAGTCCATCTTATGTGACATGGACACTTACATATTATCACATATATGTAGACACCTTTGGGAAGTCCCCAATGTTCTAGTCCTCCAGCTTCCAATTATGATGGTTCTTGGTTGAAATGTACCCACACTTGCTGACCGACAAAGGTGACTTGGGAGTCCATTGTAAGTAAATAGTATTTTTATGTAATATTGGCAGCATCTACAATGCTTGTCAGTTCAATGTTGGTGGGCAGAGTGGCATTCCAACTCTTCCTCTTCTATTGGGATGGTTATTCGAGAAGTGGAGGATGAGAAGAAATGAATGGATTTCACCATTCAGAAATTAATGACAGTCAACCTGTTCTAAGTGGGAGTATGAATGGGATTTGGAAAACAAAATTAAGCAGTAGTAAACAAGGTGTCGAGTAATCCTATTTATGTTATAGATCGAGGGGTCCATGAATGACTGAATGGATAAATAGACAGATAAATGAACAAAAGAATGGAGGCCTTGTTCCAGTGTCAGGTGATTATTGTTCTCTGGCCGTTGGTCTGATAGATGGAGGACATATGGTCATTGACACATACTACGAAGAACAGAGTAGTCAAGACATAGGAGAATACCTTTTATTTCTTGTCATAGATAAAGCATATATTAAGTGATTCCTTTGTGTCAGGCATTGTCACAGACCAGAGAGACAGAGGCCAAAGTGAGGGTCTTTGCCCTCAAGGATTCTACTTAGGATCAGGAATAGAGAAAAAGCAGGTCATTAAATTCAGTGTCTCACCACAAGTATGATAGTGTCCTGATCTTAGAGAAACGGCAAGGCTTTGATGAAGCTGAAAACTAGAGAAAGTTTTCATGGAGGTGGATAGGAAGCAACCTCGCCTGCCTCAGGATTCTTGAACCTGATCCCAGAATACATCTGACTAGATGTAAAGCCATAAACCAGAGTGGGGGTTACAAAAATCCTTCATGACAAAACGAAGGATCTCCTGTATCTCCACATGTATGCATCCCCATTTGATGTGGCATTGCATCATTTCATATCTTGTTCTTTCAGCAAGTGTATAACCATGTAGCCTGTATGCACAGATGTCACAGAAGCCCCTTTTCTTATGTCTTCTTAATAAGTATGAAGCTGTAATGACCCAAGTTCACTAGTTTATTTATATACCTAAACTATACTTGTGAACTTGGCCTCTAAAAGACCACTAGTCAGGGTCTCAGCAGGTCTTGTGTGAGACATTCCAATACAAATGAGAGGGCAAACATACAGTTTCAGGTCCCTGGAGGCATAACTAAACAATTAGCCTGATGTTGAAGTCCCCCACATCTGGAGAAAGAATTCAAGGAAAACAGCCAACCAACCTTGAGTCTAAGTGATGCACAGTGACTGAAAACATCAAGATCATGGTTTACTCTTATTCATTAAAGATTTGGGTTTTGGTGTTCCCCAAGTCTATTTCTTTTCTGGAATCAAATCATTAGTTTGGTCTTGGAGGTTCCCTCATCATTCTATTTCTGCTGATTCAATGCTGCCACCTCTTAGCTTGGCCTGAGAACTCCTTGTCATATTGAGTACTACCACCATCTACTGCATACCCTGATGAATCCCCATTTTTCTTGACATTATCATTATCCTCATCATCACTCTCAGTACTATCACCACCAAAACCACCATCACCATCATCAGCATGACCAACATCACCATAGTCAACATCACCATCATCATCACCATGACCATTATCACCACCACCACCGCCATCACCATCATCACCATCATCATCACTCCTCATGCTACTAAACCTAAGCCTTTGACTTGAGTTAGAGCTTCATCTTTTACAGCCTCTTTCCCCTCTGTTTAGAGGACTGGAGGGCAGACTACCAAACTCCTCCCAATGACTTCCTTTTTGAAGGGCAGAAACTGAACTCTCAGATCACTTTTCATCTACTGCCATGCTTTCTTTCAACTCTGTGGAACAAGACATGCTCATCCCAGGTATTGCTTGGTGTTCCTTCTCCATCCCTTTCCTATTTTTTTGTGTGCTGCTTCCACTTTTAGATTATAAGCTTTTTGAGGATAGGGACTAACTTTATTAATTATAGGTGCTTAATAAATGTTTATTGGATTGAATTGGATTATTAACTTTCATTATCATAACCACCATTTATACAGCGCCTACTATCTACCAGACATTGTGCTAAGTGCTTTATAGATATTACCTCATTTGACTTCCCCGTACCATTTGATGAATTTTCATGACACTTCCCCTGGTTTTCCTCTTGTCTTTCTGACACTCTCTGCAATCTCCTGCTGGGCAAACATACATGTCCTGCCTGCCAACCAAAGTTGTTTCCAAAGACTCCATCCTGTTCATTTTCTCCTCTTTATGTCTGTGATTCTAAAGCTCCAGTCTCTATGCAAATGACTCTCAGATCTCCGTTCATCCCTAGTCTTTCTCCGGACTTTCATTGCACATCAGCAAATATGTTTGACCTCTCCAATTTTACAGTCAACAGTCTAATCAAACTCAATACACATCCCAAGTAGAATTAATTTTCTGATTTCCTAAATTGCTTTTTCCATATCCTTCCAGTCATCCAGGTTTTTGCAATGTTAGGTTTCTCCTTGATTCTTCTCCTCCTTCTCCTTCTCCTTCTCCTCTTTCTCCTTCTCCTTCTCTCTCTCTCTCTCTCTCTCTCTCTCTCTCTCTCTCTCTCTTTCTCTCTCTCTCTCCCCTCTCTTTTCTCTCTCTTTCCCTCCCCTCCTGTGTAGCTAATCAGTTGTCATATTTTACGGATTTTATCCATCAACAGAATTCTACATCTTGGAAGAACCTTGGATTTCATCTAGTCCAATTGTCTCATTTCACAGATAATGAAACTGAGGCTTAGAAACAGTGACTTGTTTAGGGTCAACCAGGTTGTGTGAGATAGAGTTGAGAATCTAAGTCAATTCCCTTCTCCTTCCATTTCGTTTTTTACTCACCTCTCTAAAAGTCCCTCCCTTGTCTTCTCTCCTTCTTAATCTTAATCTCCACACTCTTGTAAAGTCCCTCCCCTCCCCTGTCCCTCATCTTTTTTCATCTCTTTGGAAGTCTTCTAAACCTCACAGAAAGAAGTTTCCTCTTCAACCTAGATGAGAGTAAGTTTCCAGCATCCCCAGCCCTCCACACTCACCTGCCTCTTCTGTCTTACTTCTTCCTTTCGTGCTCTCCTTTTACTACATAATTGCTCCCTTTAACCTTTCCCTACCCAATTTTTAAAAAATTACCCCATAATATATAATTCAGCCCCAACTTTTCTTTATAACCACCTTAATAATGATGACAGTTTAAGAATATTGATAACATTTGCATATATAATAAGTAAAGACTTTGACCTTAGTGAGTACCTGGCAATTAATCTTAATGATTTCCTTATATTTCTTCTGGATCTTTTATATCAAATTTATTTCCAATTTTCCATTGAGTTTCTTCCAGTTTTTGTTACAAATACATGAAAATCTTTCAGTGTGTCAAACTTTCCCATTGTTCCTCAGAAGCACTAACAGATTTCAGGTATGTTTCTAAGCCCAGGAGACATTATCAGGTATTTGATTCTTGGGATCATAGATTTAGAATAGGAAGACACCTTAAAGGTTGTTGAATCCAATACCCACAATATTCGCAAAATTGAAAAACTATCTGCAATATGGATTCCCATTCCACCCCACTGTGATTATAGGTTAGGCTGCAATCAGCTGTAGGCCCTACAAATCAGCAGAGAAGGAGAGTGGCCCAGTTTATGCAGGGGTCCATGTTCAGAAGGCGGCCAGTTGTTTTCTGTGGCTGATGACCTTGGTAAAGCCCAAAGCAGAGTGACCCAATATTACTCTGTGAGTCTTTGCTTTTTAATTTTCCCCCACGATCATTAATAATAAGGATGTGGGTGACATGAACGGCAATATTATAGGATGATCAACTGTAAAGGTCTTAGCTGTCCTTAGCAATACAAAGATCCAAGACAATTCCGAAGATAAATTCCATTTATGATGAAAGACGCTATCCATCCCCAGAGAAAGAACTGATGGTATATCAATGCAAATCAAAATATGCTTTTGTTTTTACTTTATTTTTATCATTGTTGTTGCTGTTTTGGTGTGTGTGTGTGTGTGTGTGTGTGTGTGTGTGCGTTTTGCATGACAGTACATATGTGACCTAGATCAAACTTCCTGCCTTCTCAATGAGGGGGAAAGGAGGAAGGGAGGGAGAGAATTTGCAACTCAAAATTTAAAAAAATGAATGTCAAAATTGTTTTTACATGTAATTGGGAAAATATAAATAGAAAAAAGGCCAGGGTAGTAATCATGATCTCAGTCAAAGCAAAAACAAAAATAGATCTAATTAAAAGGGATAAGCAGGAAGGCTGCATTTTGCTAAAAGGTAGCATGGACAACAAAGCAATATCAACACTAAACACATATGCATCAAAGTGAATGGCATCTAAATTCGCACAGGAAAAGCTAAATAAGTGACTGGAAGGAATAGGTTGTAGAACCACTGCAGCGTGGGACCTGAACTTACCCTCTAGCCACAAAAGAAACAAGGACAAATAAACAGTGAAGAAGCTGAGAAGGTGAATATGTATTTTTTAAAATTAGATATAGATCTCTTGAGAAAATTAAATGGATTTAGAAAGTAATATACCTTTTTCTCAGCAACTCATGGTACCAACACAAAAATTGGCTGTGTATTAGGGCGTAAAATTCTCCCAACCAAACTCAGAAAAGCAGAAATATTCAATGCCTCATTTCCACATCATAATGCAATTAAAATTGCAATCAGGATAAAAATATATTCAATACAATATTCAATAAAAATATCCAATTAAATGGAAAATAGGTTAAAATTAATTAGAAACTAAATAATCTAATCCTAAAGAATGAATGGATCAAACAACAAATCATAAAAATAATAATTTCATTAACGAGAATGATAACAATGAGAGAAACATTTTTGGGATGTTTGGGAACAAAGACGTACTTAGGGAAAAATGTATATTTCTAAAAACTCACATCAATAAAATCTAGCAGACTGATGAACTGGACATTCAAGTAAAAAAGATCAAACTAGAAAAAGAACAAATCAAAAATCTCCAGTTAAAGTCCACATTGGAAGTCCTTGAAAAAAATTGAAGGAGATATTAATAATTTTTAAGAAAATCATTTATCTAGTAAATAAAAGTAAGAGCCGTTTATTTGGAGTAAGCTATAAATTAGATAAACTATCGGTTAGTTTGGTTAAAAAAAAGAAAGCCTAATTACCAGTATCAAAAACTAAAGGGGTGAATTCACCAGCAAATAAGATGAATTTAAAGCAATTACTAATATCCATTTTTCCCAGTTGTATGGAATAAATCTATAGCAATCTAAATAAATTAGATGAACATTTACGAAAATATAAATTGTTCAGATTAATAGAAGAAGAATCAGGAAACCTAAATAAACCTATCTTAGAAAGAGAAACTGAACAAGTCACAGTGAGATCCCTAAGAAAAAATACTCAAGCCCAGATGGCTTCTCAAGTGAATTCTACCAAACATTTAAAGAACACTTAAATCTAATACTTGATAAATTATGTGAAAAAATACAAAAGGAGTCCTTTAAATTCCTCTTGTCACAGATATATGGTTTTGATACCTAAATCAGGAAAAGTATAAAACAGGAAGAAAACTATAGACCAACTTCCCTGATGTATGTTGATGGAAAAATTTTAAATAAAATACTGGCAAGGAGATTACAGAAATCTATCACAAAGTTTATGCACAATAACAGGAGAGATTTGTACCAGGAATGTAGAGCTGCTTCAGTATTAGGAAAAGTACCAGTATAATTTACCATATTAATAACAAAACCAAATCATGTGATTATCTCAAAGGATGCAGAAAAAAGCTTTTGACAAAATACATTCAAATTAAAAATACTGGAAAGCAGAGGAATACATGGAGCTTTCCTTAAAATGATAAGTAGTATCTATTTAAAATTATCAGCAGGCATTATCTGTAATAGATGCCTTTCCAATGAGATGAAGGGTGAAGAAAGGATGACCATTATAGCCATCACTGAAGGAATTAGAATAGGAAATGAGGAAACAAAATTATAACTCTTGCAGATGATTATAATGGTGTACTAAATCAACTAAATAAGCTAAAATATGTATATGTATATAAAATAAATTCATGTGAATCATTAGCATTTCTACATATTTTCAGCAAAGTCCAGCCACAAAGGATAGAAAGAAAAATTCTGTCTAAAATAACTATAGATGATACAAAGTACCTGGGAATCCACCTGCTAAAACAAGCCCAGGGACTGTTTGAATTCACATAAATTAATTATTATTAGAATTCACAAATCTAAACAACTGGAAAAATATCAGTTGATTATATGTAAAAGAAAACAATGTAATAAAAATGACAATCATATCTAAATTAATTTATTTGTTCAGTGCCACATCAAACTACCAAAAAGTGTTTTACAGATAAAAAGTACTAACAACCTGTCTGGAAGAACTAAAGGTCAAGAATATGAAGGGAATTAATGAAACACAAAAGGTGAAGGTAAGTGGTCTAGCCGAATCAGTTCTCAAACTGCATTATAAAAAATGGTAGTCATCAAAACAATATGGTACTGGGTAAGAAATAGAGTGTTGGATCAATGGAACAGATTAGGAACATGATGCACAGTAATAAATCACTGCAGTAATCTAGTGTTTGATAAATCCCAAGATCCAAGCTTTGGAGACAAGAAGGCATTATAGACAAAAACTGCTGGAAGAACTGGAAAACAGTTGGTAGATAGTAGGCATAGATCAGCATCTCACATCATAAATAAAGATAAGATCAAAATGGGTCTATAATTCAGACATAAAGGGTGGTAGCATAATGGATTAAGAGAAAATAAAATAGTTTACCTCTCAGATCTATAGATAAAGGAAAATTTTATGACTAAGAGAGAGTATTATAAGATGTAAAATGGATGATTTTGGTTATATTATATTTAAAAGTTTTTACAGAAACAAAACCACCAGAGTCAAGAGTAGAAGGAAGGCGGGGTGGAAATTACAGCAAGTGTTTCTGATATGGGTTTCATTTCTCAGATATACAGAACACTGAGTGAAACTTACAAGAATACAAATCATTCCCAAATTGATAAATGGTTAAAGCACATGAATGGGCAATTTTCTGATGAAGAAATCAAAGCTATTTGTAGTCATAGGAAAAAATGCTCTAATTCATTATTGATTAGAGAAATGCAAATTAAAAACAATCCTGAGATACCTCACACCCATCGGACTGGCTATTATGACAGAAAAGGAAAATAATAAATGTTGGAAGGTATGTGGCAAAAGAGGGACACCAATGAGATGCTGGTGAAATTGTGAAGTGATGCAACCATTCAGCAGAGAAATTCAGAACTATACCCAAAGAAGTATAAAATGATGCATACTTTTTGGCCTGTCAATACCACTACTAGGTTTGTATACCAAAGAGATTTTTTTTTAAAGGAAATGGACTATTTGTACAAACATATTGTTGCAGCTTTTTTTTTCCTGTGATGACTAAGAATTGGACACTGAGAGGACATTCAATTGGGAAATAATTGCACAAATTGTGCTGCATGATTGTAATGGAATACTATTGTGCTATAAGAAATGATGAGCAGGGTAGTCTCATAAAATCCTGGGAAGACTTACATGACCTGGTACAAAGTCAAGTGGGTAGGGAACTAGGAGGATATTGTACACAGTAACAGCAGTATTATATACAGGATGATCAACTGTGAATGACTTAGCTATTCCTAGCAATACAAAGATCTAAGACAATTCCGAAGGCTCTATGAAGAAACACATTATCCACCTCCAGAGCAAGAACTGATGGAGTCTGAATGCAGAAAGAAGCATACTACTTTTCACATTTTGTTGGTTTCTTTCATAATGACTAATATGAACATTTTTTGCATGATTACACATGTATAACCTATGTAAAATTGCTTACTGCCTCAAAAAGGGATTTGGGGAAGGGGAAAAGGAGAGAATTTGCAGCTGCCCAAGTTATTGTCATTGAAGATTTGGAGTTCCCCTTTACTGGAGCAAAAGTTGAATGACTTGTTGGGGGTAGGAAGGACACTTGTTCAGTGGATGGTTGAATTAGGTGGATACTGAGGTTGCTGCCCCTTCTGCAATTCTGAGTTACCATCACTCTGTCCAATTATCATATTGCCATGATGTAATCCTTTGGAGAACTTTTCCCCTGCCGTGCTAGTGACAAAGAAGTGTTTCAAACTTCTCTGCTGGAGAGATCCTTTTTTGCTGCTATTCCAACTACATAATCACCTGACTTAGCAGCCGGCAGGTGGCCCCTTTCCAGCCTTCAGCCTGGACAACTAGTCCACCGGGCATCTATGAGGGCAGTTTTCATGTTTTGAAACAGACTCCAGAAATTCGCCGGTATTCTCCCACCTACAACCACCCTATTCCTTGGATTGAAGAGAAAACACATGAACCATTAAAGAATATGATTATGAAAGCTTTGGGTCCACTTGGAAGCAATGGATGTATGAAAAGCTGTCATGCAGTCATGAATGTATGGGCTAATGTGCACTTACAGTCTTTAGAAGTAGCTGCTTTAGAAGAAGCTTTCACAGAACAGTATTATTAGAAAAACTTATCGAAAAGGAATTTATAGCAGAAAGAATTCCAGACTTGCAATCAGAAAAGACTTGAATTCAAACTTTCCCCCAACACTTGTTATGTGGCCATGGCCAATTTCTTTAACTTCCCACAAACCTCAGTTTCTTAATCTGTAAAATGGGGAAATAGAAATCTATAGTATCCTACTCCCTGGATTGTTGTGAGGATAAGATATTCAGTTATTTATTTATTAAGTGTCTACCTTGTGCCAGGCACTGTGCTAAGTGCTAGGGATACAAAGAGAGGTAAAAGAGCTACTGTTCTCAGGAAGTTCATAATCTAATGAGGGGAATATCATGCAAATGATTACATGCGAACAAGACATATACACACATTTACACATATATGCATGTATGTATACACACATATGTGTGTATTTGTATTATACATATGTCTATGTGTATGCTATACATATGTATTTGGGCCATAACATCTTAGATTTACAGCTGGAAAAAAAAATCAGAGGGGCAGAGCCAAGATGGTGGAGTAGAAAGGCTCACGTACTCTAGCTCTTCCCCCAGAGCCCATAAAATGCGTGTAAAAAATGACTCTCAACAATTTCTAGAGCACCAGAAGCCACAGAATGACACAGTGAAAGAGATTTCCAGCCGAAGATAACCTGGAAGGCTGACAAGAAAGATCTATCCCACAGAACATTGAGTGGAGTGGAGTCCAGCCCTCACCATGCAGCACCTGGAGGAACAGGACAAGAGCAGGCCTCTGGGGCAGAATCCCCAGCAGGAATGGTCTCAGATCCCTCAACTCACAAGTGCCAAAGAAAGTGTCAAAGGTCAGTGAGAGGGCTTTCCCTACTGGGAAAGAGAGAAACAGGGTCCCCCCCCAGCACTGGCCCCAAGTGGTGGCAGCAGTGGTGGCAGCAGTTGCAGCATCCATCTGTGAAGCACTTGGCCTAAAACCCAACTGAGCAGATGATCTGAACCTTAGCCCTAAGAACAGTCCTGTGGGGAGGAGAAGCACTAGGACCCTCCTCTTGACAAAGAATTCAGAAGTCAAATAACTGACTGGGAAAATGCCCAAAAAAGAGGAAAAAAATAAGACCATAGAAGGTTACTTTCTTGGTAAACAGATATTTCCTTCCATCCCTTTGAATGAGGAAGAGCAATGCATACTGTCAGAGGAAGTCAAGGTTTCTGCATCCAGTACCTCCAAAATGAATATGCAATGGGCTCAGGCCATGGAAGAACTTGAAAAGCGAGGCAACAGTTTGCTAAAAGAGACCCAAAAAAATGCTGAAGAAAATAGCACCTTAAGAACCAGAAATTAAGGGGATGCCCATCAATTGGGGAATGGCTGAATAAATTATGGTATATGAATGTAATGGAGTACTATTGGGCCATAAGAAATGATGAACAAGACTTCAGGGAGGCCTGGAAGGACTTATATGATCTGATGCTGAGCAAAAGGAGCAGAACCAGGAGAACCTTGTGCACAGCAATGACCACAGTGTGTGAGAGTTTTTTCGGGGAGACTTGGAACTTCGTAACAAGACAAGAACTTACTAAAAAAAAAATCCCAATGGTAGTATTCTAACACAAAATGTTTTCCACACTCAGAGAAAGAAATATGGAAGTCATTCACAAAATGTAGCAGATCATATTTGTGTATGTGTAGGTTTTAGCTTATTATGTTTTGATTTGTTATATGATTTTTTCCATTTATTTTAGTTCGACTACATAACATTACTATTGTTAAAATGTACTCAATAGGAAAGTATATGTAGAACCTACACAGAATTGTATGCT